>JAHHFK020004001.1:0-298265 GCA_024533555.2 Aedes koreicus | reverse complement strand
AATCTTTCACCTTCCTCCCGCCGAATGACCAATCAACAAGTGAGTTTAGTGCAGTCATGCAACCATCGCAGCACTCCGACCGGTGGAAAGCTGCTCAACGCCAAACAAGAGGTAACTTTCCATAGCAACGTGAAAAGCATCAATCATCATCCGACGTTCGTCGGGTTTCGGCCGCGTTCGCAGTCAGGGTCGAAGGCCGCCACGATCGAATTCCACCCGGCGTTGTTGGGCGGTGAGACGCGAAGGGGCGCGGAAGCCGCCGAAACGAAAAGTCATTAAATTATTTTCCTATTTAATTTCATTATCTTCGGGTGGAGGCCGGGAAGCGCTGCTGTGACGGCAGGATAGAGGAAGTGGGAAATGGTATGGATTTCAAGTTCACAGCATCACTGCTGAAGAGGGCAGGAACTCGTTACCGAACGATGACGACGGCGGCCAAGGCAATGGAGGAGGTATTAAATTTATCGTATTTTGATTGTTATCAAGAACAATATTTTCTATGTAACATAATAATTTACTTGTTAGCGAAGTGGTTGGACAAGGCAAGTTGGTAGACAGACAGGAAAACAGTCACAAACTGAACCGAGATAACCGGGCAGTGCATTTAAGCGCCTGGCGATATCAATAGAATTGATTGCTGTAGCAAGAAATTGTTCCGGGCTTTGAACATAAGCTTCCGTCAGGGTGAGGAGGGGTATATAAAGAGGGGCGGCTGTTGATAGTGAACTCAATCACTCCGAGCAATAACGGCGGCAGCGGCGAGGAGTTTTGCCATCGCTGCCACAAACTCAGCGTGGTCTATTATTATTTAATTTAATTTTAATTAAGCTTAATTCGGAGAGTGCTACATTACTTGGCGATGAATCCGCTTGGATCTCTGTTTGCGCGCTATCTTGTCTGGCCGAACCCGCTGGTGGCGGCAGCCGGCGATATTTATTTTGCTTCTGATTCTGGCTCTCCCCGAAACGGACAGCGAGGATTAATTTTCATCTCAATTCAATTCGAGAACATCTGCCCCTCGCTCGGCTGGATCGTTTCTATTAACAAGCGATTTGTCAAAATCGCTCCCTTGAATCGAGCATTTTCGTAGAACAAAAATCGAAACGCCTTCAGACTGCGCGTCATAAGCGGAGAGTTCAGATTCTCGGCGGGAGGAATGCCACCGCCAACCGGTCGACAGACCAACCGCCACAACAAGATCAAGATGAGAGAGAGGTTGATTTTTTTTTTCAACTCCTATTTAAAAGCCTGAGAAGCCCCCGAAGAAGAAATTTAAGCCGTTTTCTACCGCAACGCATATCTACCCCTCGGCGGAAGGGTGAGGGGTATGGCACACAAAAAATAAATACTCCACAAGCATACGCGAGCGAGAGACCGAGCCAAGTGGATTTTATTACATTTTTTCATCATCCACTTCTTATGATTCTTGCTGTTGTTTTCGAAGCAATCTTTCCTCCATATGGCTGTTCTTATTCCTCCTCTTCGATTAGGCCCGTGAAAGAACTCTTTCGAGAGGTTCCCTGCTCTGGCTGTACGAAAGAGGTTATGTTTTTCTTCTTCTCGTCCCCTTCAAGTTCACAACCCGATCGACGACGAGGACGATCAACGCTTAGGTCTCGGCGGGGCCGCTCTCGTGGTTCGATGTTTAGAATGTGTGTCCGGGGTTTCTTCTTCCTTCCAGCAAAACCGCAGAGCCCAACAAACTCTCCCATGGTTCGATCAAGCAACCAACCGATCGACCGACCGACGACGTGTGTCCTTGAAATCGAAGTTAAGTGAAGTTCAACAAGTTGCGAGTGGGTATTTTCATCACACATAAAATGTACTATAAATGGCTAGTTATTAACACTGGCTCAAGTTTTCAGGGATCGGGAGATCTTTTCTCCGGCAACGAACTGCGCCTCGGCGAGCCTCAAAATCTCCAAGCGTGGAACAGCCTACGAACGGCATAAATTAGTCCGTATGCCGAATTAACATATAAATTGTGGTGATGTTGAATTCATAATAGATGTTTCCTTCGAATCAACGGCCACGGCAGCATCATTCGGACGTGCTTTGCCGAGAATTCCGGATGGATTGGGAGAATTTATCGTCGAATTAGCATAGAAAATATACGAGCGATTAGCTTCTTCGAGAAATCCTTCTCTTTGGGGGTCTGATTCGGAGGTGCGTTTTGGATGTTGGATGTTTTTTTCCGGGTGGTGTTGAACAGCTTTTTTAAGTGGAGTTTTAACTTCTATTTATCGTAGGACTACATTTTTCATTTTTGTTCTGGGGAGTCATTTCAAAATTTTCAAAAATGGGGGCGTTTCCTTTCGACATGGCACATTTTAAACGTTAATATTTTCATTTAGCCCTAGCGAAATATTATATATATTATAAAATTAGATATTATAAGATCGGAAAACATGTTTGAACAGTTCAAAGCTGGTTTGGAATGTTGACTATTGTAATCACGGAAATCTATAGATGTGGTTCCCAGCACCTAGTTTTACCTCATTCATGATTGGTCGGCCAACGGTTCATGTTGTCGCTGTACTCTATGTTCTTCTTGGCTAGCAGCGACGCAGTGAATGAATTTTCGATTTCAAAACGCGCAACAACAAAGACATTGTTGTAAACTGGGCAAGGCAGAACAATTTCAACTTGAAACAAAAGCACGTGGCATCTGGAACAGAATGGAATAAAGATTGTCTGTCACGACAAATAGCGATATGTAATGAATGAAAGGTTTTCAAACGCTCAAGACAAACCGAAAGCATAACATAAAATTCACATTTTTAGCTTTCATTCAGGAATAGGCGGACGTTTGTTTAGGCCCCTTTCTAGAAACCCTAGAAGCATACAGTTTATTGTAGTGAACTGCAGCAATAAGCGATGGTTTTTTTTCGGCCAATTTCGAGGCGTTTTCAGCATGCAGAGCCTTCAGAGATTGTGCAGAAATCCTGGTCGAGATGAAAGTTAATCAGCAAGCCGTTCGCGAACGGATTTTCTGTACAAACATGCAAAATCCTGGTTTGTCACCTTGCGTTGCGTCTTGGGAAAACTGATGAATATAATTCATTCTCAAGGGTCCTCCAAAGGTTCCAGAAAAGGATGACAGTGAACCACAAGCCGGGAGTTGGACGAAAACCGGGAACAATGCGCCAAAAACTGAGAGAGCGCTGATTGCTCATTTCAAGTGGAATCCAAACATTTCGACGTAAGACTTGGTGTTTTGCAATGTTTCGTCCAGAGGGCCAAAAACCGATGGTTTGAAAACTTACAAGGCGCAGAGCTTCCTAAATCGGGACAAACGCCGGCAGAGTTGTTCTAAAACGCTTGCGTGGAAACTCTACACGAAGCTGCTAACGAAATACGGGTGCTGAAAAAAAAGTTACTTCTGTTTTCCAAACCGGTTATTCGTCCGATTCATGAAATGTTCGACCAGTATCTAGTCTATCTATTTATTTCGATAACTTTAGCCGATTAACCAATCAATCTAAAGTGTCGCAATAATAATCGGCTCACCCTTTACCTTCGATAGATCATGTTAGGCATTTTTGTTACAACAAAACAATCACTGTACACGATCGTCAACTTTACAGCGGCATAGAGCAGGCATGACGTCTCTGAAATCAATCATTATGAATTGACTGGTTTTGCAACAGTAAAGACTGTATTCGATGAAATTTGGACACACGCAATTGTTCGTAACTTTTTAGCGTGTGGGTAAAAATTATTGAAATTTCAACTGAATGTATTTCATTGTGTTGCGTCAATTGTGTAATGAGTTTCGTGAAAATCGGTTGAGTGATTTCAGTGATGGCTTCGAATGAAGAAATAGTGCGCCAACACATTTTGGGCACTCACTTCGAAAACCCAAACGCTTCTCATCGATGGATCGGAAAACAGCTCGGAATCGCACATTCAACCGTATCTCATGTGATCAAAACGTTCAAGGACCGTAAGACAACCAAGCGGAAAATGGTAGTGGCAAAAAACGTGGCACATCAAATCCGGAGAAGGCTAGGATGGTATTGAACCAATTTAAGCGTTATCCCAACATTTCGATCAGGGATGTTGCGAAAAAGGCGAAAGTTTCAGTTTGTTTTGTGCAGAAAACAATGAAACGTTCTGGATTACATGTGTACAAGGTCCAGAAGGCACCGAACCGGAGCGATAAACAGAACTCGGTGGCCAAAACTCGTGCAAGAAAACTGTACAGGGAGTGGCTCACAAAACCGTTCTGCATTGTGATGGACGATGAGACCTACATTAAAGCCGACACCAAACAAATGCCAGGACAGGAACACTACGTCGCCACCTCTAAGTTGGCCGTTCCGGGTCTGGCAAGCGATCTGTGGATGTGGCAAAATGAGTCAGCCCTTCATCACCTCTGGGACCGTCAACGGACAAATCTACAAGGACGAATGGCTCCAAAAACGACTTCTGCCCTTCTTGAGATCTCACGATGGCCCGACACTGTTTTGGCCGGATTTGGCATCTTGCCACTATGCCCGGCCCGTCTTAGACTGGTACAAAGATAATAATGTAGTTTTTGTACCGAAAGACGTCAACCCTCCAAACACTCCGGAACTTCGCCCAATCGAAAAATTTTGGGCAATCATGAAGGCAAAGCTCGTTAAAACTCCAAAACTGATAGAAAATGAACTTGAACTAAAGAAAGTGTGGTTAAAAGTAAGTAAGCAAGTCGGTCCTATCATTGCTCAAAATTTGATGAAAGGGGTCAAGGCAAAGTTGCGGGCATTTGGGTTGGGAGAAGAGGTTCAATAAACCAATGATGTCAAAACTTAACCATTTAGTAGTACTTTATTTCCAGAATGTTTGAAAAGAATCGGGCTCAAGGAAAATTTTTGGTGACCTATTTTGTGTGTCCAAATTTCATCGAATACAGTCTTTAGTTTAGCTTCCACCATGTTCTACGGTGAAAGTGTCTGACTAAAGCTCTATCATTTGGGTTGGCAAAAAATTCTTGACGCATCTACCTGAACAGCTGCATATCTCTATTTTCCAATTTCAAGCGACAGCAACTAGAATATTTGGGTCCTCCCTATGCTCAGTCGGTGAAGGCTCAGCTACAAAGCAACACCATGCTGGTGGTGGCAGGGGTCGAATCCCGGTCTGGTCTAGGGATTTTTCGTTGAGGAAAATTTCTCGACTCCCGTATGATTGTACTTGCCACACAATCATACTAATGCAAAAATGGTACCTGACGTCGAAAACTCTAAATTAACTGTGGAAGTGCATTTAGAACACTCAGTTGAGAACAAGCAATCAGTAAAAATTCAGTACAATTAAAACGAATGGCGTGGTTCCCAAGTAACACACAATACTTCTGTTTCAGAATCACCGATGATCGCTTTTTTTAGAAATGTTTTATAAAAAAAAATACAAAACATGTCACGTTTTGAGCGGTTTGAATTTCTCATATTTTATTTAAAGACGAGCCGAAGTAGCCTACTCTACTAATTAGACCAGAACATACTTTTTAATAACGCCTTATATTATTGTTTTTCAACACATTATTGCAAACATTGATAAAACACGAACATGAGAATAAATAGTTGAAAATTCTTTTGAAATTACATGAAACCAACTAAAATGTTTTTGAAAATTTCTAAGGAATTGTCGTACATAATTGCGATTACACTGCCAACGAGCCGAAATCATACACAGTTAATAAAATTATGTAATTTTAAATTAATTTTCATGCACATAATTGGAGCATGGACCAAGATTCAAAATTAAAATTAAAATAAATTCCGAATTGAGCTAAATGAATTGAAACCCATATGCGACTTTGTTTTTACACGAATTGAAAAAAAAATCAAATGTTATTTTATACGGAATCGGATTTTTGCTTGTTTGGTTAAAAACTAAATTTAGTTGATAAGTAATGGCCAATTTCTCGAAATTCCTGATACTTAAGCATCTTGAGGGTCGCTTTCCAGAGAGATTGTTGTTAAAAAAAAAACAGTGAATGCGTAAATCATTATTTAAAAATATCTATATTCCCTCGTTCTCGCCAACCTCTTCCAGCAATCTACCGATCCTTAGAATCAAACAGCAATTTCAAACTGTTGTTTAATCATTGCCAAAGGGATTTGATGTTTTATTTTGGAACAATCACAAACCTCCAACTGCGCTGTGATTCCGGACCACTTTGTATGATGTTGGGAATGACAGCTAATCGAGAGGATAAGGCAGCAGAAGAATCGGGCGCCATTGTTTCATTGGTTTCAGTCAGCGAACTTAGAAATATACACGGTCAAGTGAAGTTCAATTATTATTTATTGAAATTGGTGAGCGCTCCACTCGCTCCACTCGATTACAGTACTTTGTAAACAAACATTGTAGCACTTATTTGATTGAAAAATAAGGGAATTTTTAAATGTTTTTTAATGCTCGGTTCATGTGCATAATATTACATTGAAAAATCAACTTACTTATAAGAGTACAGTTGTGTATATTTCATATTGTTCTGGTTTACATCTCGTGTAGCATTCATATTTTTTTGCTGTGTACACACTACCAAAATGTTATGTAAATTTCTGTCTCCTGAGACCGACACATGCAAGCGTCCTTTAGCACACAAGAATGAGTTGAAAGAGATGAGAAAATAAATTCAATCAAACACACCTTTTGTCGACTTGCGTATGTGTCAGTTTCCGGAGACATAATTTTATACGAAATCTTTCTTTACGTTCCCTGACTTTTTTTAACGTCTCGTGTATAATTTATAATTTCTAAGTGTGTAGTTATTGAAAGATGACATTTCAACAACCGGAGTTGGCGTAGCAAAGAAACTACACACCTATCGCGCCACAGATAAGTTATCGAACCCCATGCTTGCTATATTTTTGTGTGGGAAGTATTTTTGGCAATTTTTACGCCGCAAAAGTATGAAATATCGTTACATGGACATTAATTGAATACATGTATTTGTTATTGGACAGTTTTTTTAACTTCGCTATAACAAGCAAAAAATCCACGTCTAATTGACTTGAGCAGCTTCGTTAGATTTGAAAAAAAAACTTTCCACAAATTTTGGAAACATTGTTTGGTTTTGGTTTTGGTTTTTTTTTTTTATTAGAGACTTCCAGCCTGTGGCTGGTTCGTCTCTGATCACATTGTTTCGACTCTGGGCAATGACATTTTACTATTATTATTTTTTTTTTTTATCTTGATTATCGAGATTTTCAGCCTCGGGCTGATTCATCTCCTGTCGTAGTCACTCAAATACCTCTTTTGGGTACTTTCGTAACTTGTCCGGGGGTGAGATTCGAACTCGTGACTTTAGCGTGAGAGGTATGGATGTTAACCACTACGCCGGGGTCGCCCCCACATTTTACTATTGACAAATATAATGAAATACTGTATTCAATACTTTTCTTGTTCAGGAATGCTTGATGTAGTAAATTTAACAAGTACAGACTTTTAATTCATAATTTCATGAATATGTTTTTTTTTCGTGTTAGGAATGTACACCATGAACAATACTTTTGATATTATCAATGATTTTTTCGATGCAATGAAAAGGTACGAAAGAATGAAACATTCTGGTTAAAAATATGACATAAATTCCTAAAAATGAAAACTTAATCATGAGTATGGCAAATCTACTTTATCGACTCGTAAAGTAAAGAAAAACCAACAAACAAAAAACACATCCAACATCAGGATAAGAGCATAGTGTTGATGTGAAGAGCTGTGAGAGTACAAGGTGGGGGAACTTATTACGCCCATGTTGTTTTTGTATAAATTATTGATATACGAGCTTTTGCAAAACCTTAGAGGCAAAACAACACTTCCTAAATTTATGATTCGCATGTGTCATTTCTATCATGCAATCATGAGTTCGTCCAATGATTTTTTTTCATAAAAACAGAGACGAACTTGTTTCCGTGTGTCCACTTTTTAATTTGCAAGATTGAAACCTGGTTTATTTTTGCAAATTTTTGCTAAATTTCGAATATATTTTTTCTTAAATAATCTACACCGCTTTTGTACAAATCGGTTATGCAGAGTATGGCGGGACGAAATGCGAAAATTTTTAAACTTTATTATTGTGTAAACTTATGTAACTAATGACTTATTTCTGCTGTCAGTGTATTTGTTTATGTTTAATTTGAAGTGCAGCATCAGAGCATCGGAATTGTTTTATTGCAAATTTGTAAAAATGTACGCCAAAGAAGTGATTACGAGTTTGCTGCTCGCCCAGAAGACACCGAAGGAGATTGCAAAGGTGTTAAGATGTCATTTGGCGTCATTTGGACATGTAGGTCCACAAGTACGCCAAACGTGATCAAATCGGTCCGTGCAATGATTGCTCGCAAACCAGTACTTTCCATCAGGAAACTTGCCAAGGAAGCCAACTTTTCTGAAATATCCATTCAAAGAATCATCAGACTTCCAGATTTACAGTAAAACGCCACTTGATGTAATTAAGGAGCGGGTAAAGGACATACAAGTGACTAGTTCGAAGAGATTGCTTTGTTTGTTGACGAAGGAAAAAAAATTATAATCTCCGACGAAAATCTGTTCAGCATCGATACTCAGTGCACCGATGAAACTTGAGGATGTTCCGGAGAAAGTGAAGTTTCAGTTCCAAACCAAACATCCAGCTACTGTCATGATGTTTGGTCTGTTGGCGTTCAACGGTTTTGAAAATGCAGCCTGTTTTCATTGATGCGGATGCATTGATCAATTCTGAAGTCCATATCGGTATTTTGAAGGACCAAGTGCTTCCTTGGGTGAAACATTACGTTGTCCTACAAGAAAATGGAGCGCCATGTCACACTTCAAATCGGACCCAAAAAAGTTTGATGGAAAACATGAAGTTTTGGCCGAAAGATTTGTGCCCCCATATCAGTCCGGACCTTATCCCGTTGGATTATCGTATTCGGCGTATGTTGAAGCACAAACCTGCGAAGACCCTGAAGTCTGTCATAACGCGCACATGGCAGTCGATGTCGGAGAACTACGTTCGAAAGGCGTGTTCTAGCTTCCGGCATCATCTTGAGGATAGCATTCGTAAAAATTGACGCATCGAGTAAATTTGTTTGAAAGGACCTAATTAAGATAACTGAACTCGTTATATTGTTATCGTTATCTACACAGAAAAAAATAATGAAATTTAAAAAGCGCGTAAAATTTCCCCTCGTTTAATTTCAAGCCAAAGGAGGCGTAAACAACGAAATCTTTCATGTGCCATGCAACAATGTTTGCATTCTTTCATACAACAGGGTAGATTCAGGCGTTATCAGGCTGAAATTTACATGTAAATCTCCCATTATTTTCTGCCAAATCTAGCATTCCCTTTGGGAATGTGCATTAGATCACGTCAGAAAATTCAATGTTTCTTTTTATCTACGGTGTATACTGATATCGATATCCAAACACACCCCCCCCCGCCCCCCCCCCCCCAACCCCCATCCATTTTCCCTCCAAACAAACATCAATTATATTTTTTTTTCAACACCACCCCCCCTAAAACTTTAAAACACCAACACCCACCTAAACCTGTTTGGGAATTTTTCCTCCCCTCAAAAATTTTTTTTTCTAATCAATCAATCTATACTGGGTTCCTGGTCACTACGGAGTTGGTGGAAATGAACGAGCCGATACCCTACACAACTCGAAAAAGTAGTGTGAATTTCTGTTCAATATCATGCACATAAATGGAGCGTCACAAAACATAAGAATTTGCGTTATACATCGTGTAATGTTCTGGGACATTCCATACATTGCCGATAATATTGTACGCAAAAGCTCATCTTTGATAGAACTATTTCATGCAAGGTGCTCCTTCGTGTGGAATGAAATACAAATTTACATGCTCTGATATTTACATCACAATGAAAATTCAGATTTTTTTTCTGTGATAGCCCCGCTCGCCTCCCCCCTCCCAGGGCCCCGAGCCCCTTTGTATTTTTTTTGCTTCTTCTCTTTAAAAGGGACCCAAAACCCCGGGATTTTCGAAAAAGAAAAAAAAAAGGAAAAAAACACCCCCACCCCGGCCACCAAAAGGGGTGCTTACCCCAAAAAATTTTATCACCCCCCAAAAAACAAAACCCCCCCAAACAAAACAAACAAAAAAAATTGGTTTTTTAATAGGCCATTGTCCGCCCCCCCACCACCTGAAGGAGATTGAAAAAAACCCAAAAGATTTTTGCCCCTTTTTTGGTATGGAAAAAGAAGACTCGGAACATTTGTTATGCCACTGTCCGACAATTTTCATTAAAAGAAATCAGTTCTTCGACAAAGGGCTAATAGAACCCTTTGATATTTGGAGAACAAATTCCAGCACGGTAGTCCAATTCATTCGAAGTGTAATGCCGTGCTGGTATAATGCTCTAAGTCAAGCGTTGCCGACCACTCCTAACAATAGTGGTACGTCATCTGGACAGAGCTCAAAAAAGGGGGATATATCACAGTAGATCAAAAAAATTGTCGCAGTGATGAAAATACCCGACAAGGAATTAAAAAAAAAATCTACAGCACATCGTGTTGACATATTAAATGCAACATAAACTTAGTTTTTCGATAATTTCGTATTGATTTCTGTGTGATCAGTGTCACCCCAAAATGAAAATTCGTATTAAAGGAAAACATTTCAACTAAGTTCAAAAATAAACTTGTATGCAAGCTACGTTTATTACTGGAGTTGCATGTATGTATACAACTCATTGTTGCAAGTCAGCCTTAGACAGTAGACGTCAATGAGTATGATTTGAGAAAGGACAAACACCAGATTGTATTCAAATAAACACTGTATGAAGGGTCTAAAACGGGGAAGAAGACCCATAAGCAAAGACACTTACGCAATTTCACGGGGGCATGGGAATCTTAGCAGGAGCGTTAATATCCTACAAACCGATTTTGAACAAGCCGTCATATTTGAAGATTTCCTAATGTGTGGAATTTCCATTTAAATCCACGATATGTTAACAACAGGGAGTTGGCAATTACATTTATTACTGGCGTTGAGTCAACACATCATTTCTTATTTTAAAATTTGAAAACAAGTATATTAACTAGAAAATGAGGAAAAAAAATGGAAATTACTAATCATTCTTCTCATTTTCTAGTTTTAGGTATTCCACTAAACAGCTCAAACTCTCCAGGAATCAAATATGTTAAGTTTTTTTTTTCAGGTTGCCCCTAGCATTCTGAAATAAAACTTTTTCTAAATCCGGGTCAAAATTGCGATTGATTGATTTTGTTCTCCAATATAACGAATTGGAAATACGATTTTTATGATTTGCATTGAAATAGAATTTTAATCATACCTACTTGACCCCCATAACGTAAATCGGCAACATTTTCCAACGTTGTACTCTAGCCAATATTTTTGAAGATTATTGGAGACATTAGAGCTATATGAACTTCTATTAAGTTCATTTAATGTTTGTTTGATCCTTACTCTAGTTTCCTTGAGGTTTATAAAATTGCGCACAGCTAAAAAGAGTGAAATTCTTTTAAAAATTGCCTCGCGCTGAGAGAGGATGAGAAAGCTCATAAAGTTTACGCTTCTAAGAAGTCAAAAATAGATGACTTAAATTAGGTTTGGCAATTTAAAAAAAATCCAGGCTTTTAAGAGGACCTTTTGAGCATTGATGAGAACTGATGCGTTTAAAATCATCGTGGCGTTCGTACGTCAGTGGAAAGTTTAGACAACAGAGATTCACAGTAGGAATTGCTGTCAAAAAATCCACTACAAGCAGCCAACAGTGGTCATGGTAACAGTTATTTAAAATGTAAAGGGCGATACGGTCAAAATTTGGTCAATATCAACTTGACGTATTTCTTTCAATTTTGCATTTAAAAAACCTGAACACCCCTCATTTTGAAGGTGTGTGTGTGTAGAATGTTGCTCCTATTTTGATTTTGGAATTCACTCTTCAGTTGTCAAAATGCCGTCCAAGCAAGAAGAGCAGCGTATCAAAATTTTGCTCGCGCATCGCGAAAATCCGAGCTACTCGCACGCAAAGTTGGCAAAATCGCTAAAAGTTGCCAAATCAACCGTTACAAATGTAATTAAAGTGTTTGGGGAACGTTTGTCGACAGCCAGGAAGTCTGGATCGGGGGGAAATCGAAAACCGGAAGCCGCTGAGACGACAAATAGAGTTGCCGGTAGTTTCAAGCGAAACCCTAACCTATCTCTCCGAGATGCCGCAAATAAGCTGGGTGTATCGTCTACAACCGTGCATCGAGCCAAAAAACGAGCCGGACTATCGACTTACAAGAAGGTAGTGACTCCAAATCGCGATGATAAACAAAATACGACGGCCAAAGCGCGATCCCGGAGGCTGTACACGACGATGCTGACGAAGTTTGACTGCGTGGTAATGGACGACGAAACCTACGTCAAAGCCGACTACAAGCAGCTTCCGGGACAGGAGTTTTATACGGTAAAAGGAAGGGGAAAGGTAGCAGACATTTTCAAGCACACGAAACTGTCAAAGTTCGCAAAGAAATATCTGGTTTGGCTTGTACCTGTGGCTTGAAAAGCCGCATTTTCATAGCTTCCGGGACTGTCAACCAAGAAATTTACGTGAAAGAGTGTTTGAATAAACGTCTGCTGCCTTTCCTGAAGAAACACGGTTGTTCCGTACTGTTTTGGCCGGATTTGGCATCTTGCCATTACGGTAAAAAGGCCATGGAGTGGTACGCCGCCAACAACGTGCAGGTGGTTCCCAAGGACAAGAACCCTCCCAACACACCAGAGCTCCACCCAATTGAGAAATACTGGGCTATTGTCAAGCGGAACCTAAAGAAGACCAAAAAAACTGCTAAGGACGAGCAGCAGTTCAAGGCAAACTGGCTTTCTGCGGCGAAGAAGGTGGACAAGGTGGCTGTACAAAATCTGATGGCAGGGGTCAAGCGTAAGGCCCTGCAATTCGGATTTGGAAAAGCGGAAGCTTAACTGAATATTTTTCCTGAATTTTATACTAATTGAACTTGAAAAAGAAATTTAATTTGATTTTTTAAATAAACGATTTCACCGATTTACACGCGTTTTCCCTTGACCAAATTTTGACCGTATCACCCTTTATACCAACAAATACACAGATAAATAGATATAAAACTCATCAGCAATTCATTGAACACTCACTTAACGTTCAATCTAAATGGTTGCCAGTGGGTAGTGGTGCCACTTGTAAAACGAATGGTCTTTTTCGTGGTGTTTGAAGTCGCACTAACGATGTCTGTTCAGTTTATCGGAAGTCACATTGTACTCAACAGATGGCAGTAGTGTTCGCGCAAAAAGGTTTTATTCTATGAAAAGTTCAACGTGTTGTGTCTGATTGCCTGTGACTGTAATAATTAAAGTTTATCTAAGAATGCATCAACGACTTTTAAGATTTTTCAAGCTATACCAGGACTATTTAAGGAAGCGGTATACAATATTTCTTTCATTTCAATAACAACCAAATGAACATCATGTATAATAGATACGAATGCTTGTAGTATTTTATTCTTATATAAATAAACGTAGACCCAAGTCTCGTCACTAGTTATGATGTGCTGGATGTCCGTATCACTCATTGTGAGCATTTCCTTAGCAACAGTTTTGCATTGCTCTTTTTGAAGAAAATTCAACAATTTTGGAACAAGACGCGCGGACACACGTCTCATGCCCAAAACATTGTGTATAATGCTATGAGCTTATCCATTTGATATGCTGAGCTCATCAGCTATTTCTCTCTCGGTCACACGGCGATTTTGCAGCACAATTTTCTTTCGATGTTGTCTCCGTTTGTAGATGTTGCTGGACGACGATCATGAGGCAGATTTTCAACTAATGTACGACACTCTTTGAACGACTTATACCAATCAAACACACGTGCACGCGATAAAGCAGATTCCCCATAGGCTTTCTGCAACATTTTCAATGCATCCGAAGCACGTATTTTGTTGGAATAACAAAATTTAAAACTAATTCTTTGCTCAACGTTTGATTCCATAGTAAAATTCGAAAAACACAGTGGAGGTTGACTTGTTTATAGCGCCGTTAAAAAAAAAGCTTCGTGACAGATCGTGCTCAAATTTGACATGTAAACGTATAACAGTCCTACCAATCTAAGAATTTGTTTTTTGACGATATGTCATCCGCACATACATCCGTCATACACAATAAATATTCCATGCCAATGCTGGGGAATGGAAGGGACCGTCAGAGCACTCTATTGAAGCAGACTGAATGGGAAGAGAGGAAGTGCCAACTCCTCCGCTTTATGATCATATCATCATAATCATGAACCACTAATAATCATGAATCATGAAAAACAAATAACCATTATTGGGAAACTGCCCCCATATTAACCTCATTGTTCCTATATTCATCCTACGATGAATCAAACAATTGGGCAGTTGAAGGATCGGTTTCGTTTTCTTATTATGTTTGCTTACGTTAAATAACTACAACAAACATTACAAACTAATCCTGTCACGTGTATATCGTTTTATTTCAAGTAGGCTGAATTGTAAAGTGAAGAGATTAATATACGTACATCTTCCCTACTCATGTTTTAATGTGCATGGGATATTTTCAATTTGATTTTAAAGAGATTAACTTTGTTTTTGACGGACCTTCCATAAATTTAGTAACATTTTAAATAACATGAGATGTTTTCAATTCGTGTGAAATGAAAGTACCATGTTTATTTTAATTTCGACAGTGATTTTAAATCTGTTTTCAATACTCCAATTATGGGCATGAAAATAAATTGATGTTTTATTTGAACTAGGAAAGTACCAAAACAAGTACGTGCAAGATAAATTATCTGCAAATACTTGTAAATTCGTTGCACTAGCAAAATAACGAACGATTATTCTAAAATTAGAGTTTTAATAATTCTATTGAGTTTGTTTGAAAATGTAGAAAAAAAAATTGCACATCTGAAATTCCATGGATGATAAGTTCAGACATCCGAAACTTAATTGTCTATTTGATGGAAAAGTACAGCTCCATGGAAAGTACAGCAGATGGTCGTGATCGGCACTCATCATTTTCAAAGCATGGAAAATACACAGTTACACTACAAAAATTCATGGCGAAAATTCCGCAAAACAAACTTATGAGTAAACACAAATGAATGAAACCATGATCATGATGATGATCATTCAAAACCAAATTTTCTCTTCAATTCTGAGACATCCTGCCTTCCGAAATCCAATTTATGCTAAAATTGGCTTCCGTTCAAGTTTCTTTCTGAAGAAATAACTTCAATCGATTTGATTGCTGCATTCTTGCAGAACATCAGGATTTTAATAGTAGCATCGATTTAGCTCAAACCTTTCTTTGGTAGTGATAGTGTTTTCGAATTATTACTATTTTTTAATGTGGCATAAGTTCAATGTTTCACATTGGCTTTATACTTCTGCTATGTTTGAATCCACTCAAATTTTGATTCGATTAATTCTTAAAGCAGGGAGAAAATAAATGAAGTTTTCTTCACATGACAGAAAGAATGAAGTTATTAGTTCATGATTTAATCGGTCATAGGAATTTTTTTAAATCTTAAAATTAAATTATAGCATACATGGCAAACTTAACTGCCTGTGGACCCATAATTGTCCCATCTTACATATAATCAATTTCGGAAAAATGGCAAGTCAATTTATCTCCCTTGAAAATTGGACGCATATTTGTCCCACCATAACAAATATTATTCCCAGTGGGACAATTATGCGTCCATATTAAAAGTAGAATAAAATCATTTGTTGTTTCTACACTTGTTTGAATTATATTCTGAAAGTGCATGTCAAACTGTAGTAGTAGGCATCAATAAATCACAATTGTCCAAATGTCACATGCGACAATTATGCTTCCACCGGCAGTTAACATGTTAAGAGGATATTTTTGAAAGCCAATTGAAAAAAATCACAAGCAAATGACAATAATTCAGCTGTTTGTGCCGAGCATTGTGGAGAGAGTGCTAGATTTAAAAAATATTCGCCTTTTTCTCCAAATCATGTTTTTGATATCTTCACCAGTATTATCTTAATAAATGCTTAATCAATCTGATTTTTGATAGTTTGAAGACTTTTTATACTGTCTAGTTCGATTCTAGATCGATCGTTTTTTCAGTTCTCGAAAATTAGGTTATATAAGGAAGGTTGAAGACGATTTTTCCTAGCAAAAAATACACTTTTACCTTTAAATGTCTTCTACTCAGTCATGGAATCGAATTTTCCAAAAGGATCAGAAACTTTAACTGTCGGATACTCAGAAACTGAGTCTATAAACATGGTAAAAAACTCCAATGCTCTCTTAAAGCAAGGAACATAGAAAATTAAGTTCTCTTTCAAACATTAGAATGATCGTTGGAGATTTTTTTTTCAAGTCTTTCTTAGAAATTTTGTTGTGTCGTTGTGCACAATGAGATTATTTTTCATCATTTAGAGCCATCAAAAGTTTTGTTTTCAATAAGAAATTTAAAGTTACTTTTCTTCTTATATTGGCGAATGAAATTTCATCCAATAATCTTGTTATTCTACCAAACTAATCTCTAACTCATGAATACATTTCTTTAGACATTCTCATTTTCACATTGTCAAAAATTGGCTGATTAGCTGATTGAAATTTAGCTGATCAGAGATTTTCAAATGATTTAAAATATGTCCAAAATCTCAAGATTATGTGAAAATTCATCAAATGAAAATTTAATCGAAAATCAAGCACACAAGCAAATTAATATAACTATATCAATTAAATTTGCGGAATCTTTAAGAGCGACATTGCATCATAGTATTAAAATGTTTGCTTCTAAAACATCACTATTGGTTGAACGAAAAAATCTCTCTCCTTGTTCAAATGTAGTACCAACATTACACGAACAACGAAAATTTACCGTCGGCACTTGCAACACCAAATAGACGAATGAAAAAAAAAACTTTCCAATTAGCACCTTTTTCTCACATTTCATCACAAATGTCATGCCTTCACCATTTCCGAAAACAAAAATAAATACTTTTGAGACCAAACTCCTGAATTAAAAAAAAAAAACCACAACTGCTGCCGGCTGCAACAATTAGGCTCACGTCGTTAGCACACACTTGCCAATCGCCTCTCAACAATTTCCCGGCCGAGTGAGAAGCAGCAGTGCTCCGTTTCGAAAATTTCAACTTTCAACTCCACGATCACACTCGATGGACCTCGCCGCCTCGGGTGGACAAAGAAGTGCAAAACCGCACTCGAAATTACTTTCACCTTAGCTCCTCGGTTTCACCACCGGAGCCCGTCAGATCCTTTTCGGCACACTGAAATCAAGAAGCCCTCCTCAATCAACTGCCCACTTCCGCACTGGAGTTTCTTGCTTTTGCTACACTTCCTTCATTGTCCGTCACCACGGCGGAGAGCCGACAAAGGAAGGCCAAGACAGCGAAAAGGTGTCAATTTTGATCTTCCTCTACGTTTGATGACGGCTAACACCTTTCTCACTAGTTTTTTTTTTCGAAGGTGTGACAGGTGAAAATTTCTTGTATTTCCCACATTTTAGTCGATTTTTTTTTTCATTCTTTGACAGGCCCATTTTGGACGATTTGACAGATATGGAAAAATGCAGTCACCTGCTGGCGTGGTCGAATATTTATCGGGTTTGAGGTTTGGGGAACATGTTCTTACCGTGGAGGAAGGTCTCTGATCAGAAACGTATTCTCGGAGGTGCTTTGAGTTGCAAACTGACTGGAACCATTATGGATAATCCCAGAAGGCGGGGTGCACACCGAATTTATCACAGCACACAAGAGCACACTTTGATCGCACAATAGACTGTCATTTGCACGCGCACACAGCTGTCTTGGACAGAAGGAAGCCTCGCGGAGTTTTGCCTGCTGTTTGAAGTAGACAAAACGATAGGGAGATCACAAATTTCACGATTAGCTTTAGCGGATGCAACCGATGCAACCATTTTCTCCGTGTACTGCATTGTTCGAACACTGATTTTTCGTTGTTTTTCACTTTGCAACCCCTTTGCAGGAGCGATGACGACGATGACGTTCTACGTGTTACGTGTGGCATATAGAGCTGCTGTAGCGTAGACAGAGTTTACTGTGTAGCGTTCTTGATGGTGGTTCTGTTCCGCGATCCACACTTGCTGCGCTCCACCGAGCAACTGCCAGAGCAAAAACGACGTTGACTGCACGAAAGGCTCCACACTTGAACCGAGGGGTCCGGGGGTCTCGGTCTCTTTCCAGCCCATCACCAACCGACAAAGTATGTATGGTGATCCAGCACACGCGATCCAAGCTCCAGCCAGAAACCGTCTACACGGCGCGAATGTCTGCGAACGAATGAAAAGGAAAATTTCAGTTAAAATGCTGTATTGTGACGACGGTGGCGGCCACCGACTGTCGCCGCCAACTCAATCGCATTCACACACTCATGCACACTGTGTACACACGAAGAGAGGGAAGAGATTCGCGGTCGGTGGTGGTGGGTGAGCGCGACTCTTCGACGCTGATACGAATGGCAGCGTGAAAGAGGGAGAAGGTACGAAGCACTTGCCAGCGCGCGAAGTGAAGGCGATCTTTTGTGGGGTTCGAATTGCGTTGGTGTGCACAGTGTCGCTACACATCGTGTACGGATAGGCGACAGTTCGTACGTGACTATTCATAGTGTGTATACACGAAGGAGCGCCTGCGCTTTGCTGGGGTTGCTCGTTGGTTTGCTTGGTGTGGGGTTGCCGTGTTCGTACACACAAGAGGGCACGGTGAACGCGTTGGAGGGGTCGGACGATTCAAGTATGAGTCGGGCTCGCACATGTTCGATCAACAACCGTCCGCAAGAGATGAAGAACGAGAGCGAGAGAGAGAAAACTAAGCCCGTAGGCGTGCGGAGAGTAGAACTTGTATGACTTCATCCGCATTTGCGCGTCGTCGTGGCAGAAATCGTGTGTGAGGGATTTTTCCACATATCAGGATGACCCCTCTCTCCCTAGCACACATCGCAGGTTCGCACCCTTTTCCATCACGCTTCAGATTTGTCCCACTCCATACGAAAAATAAAAAATGGAAGTCGATTCCCAAGCTGTGCGGAAATCGAATTTTAATCACCCTCTTCTGCGATTATGCAAAAATGCTCGTATGAATCGTTTCTCTGTATGAGTCGACTACCTTCGCCGTCTTCACACACCCCTTACTTGTTAAATAGAGGAAATTATTTATATTTTTTGATTATTCCCAAAAAATGGGTCAAACTATCACCGAGAACACATCGGAACCGGCATTTACGACACGACCCGAGAGAAGTACGCGCGAAATTCTGGCCAAAGTTTGTTCCGTTCGGCTTAAATTCACGACAAAATAAGAACACAATAATCGTGATAATTATGTTAATTAGCATTCATTGCCCCCTCGACCAACACAAACACACTTAGACACAATCTCGCACGCAGCCATCAGACGACGGAAATTTGACGGTTTTCGTGTGTTTGCGGTCGCAAAAATCCTCAGACTGTAGTACTGGACTAATTGATGTGCTGTGTTGCTTATTGTTGTTTTTGCAGGTACCTGTCGTATTTTATTGTGTTCTTCCTGTGGCAGTGCGCGGAACACACCGTTCTCGCATTTTTCGAGGTCGCGGTCAAATTAAATTTAGGATAAAATCAAGACGGGAAATTAGCGTAATTAACGGGCGAATGTCACACGCAAACGTCAGGTAATTAGCCTTAAGCGGCCGGGAGTGGCTGTCAAAGTGACAGTTGTTTTCTTCCGTCTAAGCCCGCGTGTTTGGAAAAATGCAAATGCAGTGCGCTAATTGGAGGAACTTGAATTCAGGGTTTTGCGTTTGGCACTGCAGATTCAATACCATCACACGCCGTGCGACATTTCGTGACATCGGACGGCGACTGACAAAGCATGGGTAAATGTCATATCAAAGAGGAGATACTTTGTTGTTGGGCGGTAGATTAACTTTGGAACATTAATCGTAGTAAATCAGCACGAAAAAACCATGTGCGGTCATTGCCACTTATGGGGAAAAAAATATTTTTACGATTTCCGTCAAAGAGATCCCGAAATTACTGTCCTACAAAATGCAACATCTTCCCAGCTGCACTGAGGCAGCTTCCTCACACACTCGCGCACACATACACTCATCGCTTGAAACGGCAATCGTATAATTTTGGACGTGTAATTAATTGAAGATTAAAGCCACTGGCGGCAGCGGCTACAACAAAGTTTCGGACGACACGATGGACTAGTTTCGTTGGAATGGAACACGGACGCCGGGCGGAGAAGAGCTCTGACTCGGATGACATTTCGCTTCATCATCGGTCGACGAACATAGACAGCGAGATTACGGTGCAATAATTGCTCATATGAATCGCTGCAATGGAAAGTGGCGTTTATTAATTATGTGAAAGACCCAGCAGACATGTGCAAAACTGACACATCTGGGGTTTGGCTTGATTGGGAAGCGTCTGAGGAATCGAGTAGCAGTCGATGCAAATCTCAAGAAACGGACCGGAATGGTTGGAATGACGTTTGTGATGGAGTGCAGGTGTTTGTCATCTTCTGTCAACGGGTGTTTTGGGTAATGACAGTTATGTCAGTTTATTTATCTATCAAATGTCACGCATGGTTTCAGTGCTGTCAGAATTTTTCACCTATCCAAAATGGACTCCACTAAAGTACAGCGTAGGTTGAAGTTCACCTTATCATAAAATGATTTCAACTTCAGTATTAGTTTTGATTTAAAAAAAAAAACATATATATATTATTGTTCTATTCCCAGTTCCATAAACACCTTCAAAACAACAAATCCACCCGTAGGGATTGCATAACACCCCAGCCTCGTACCACTGCCGTAATCCATTCCCCAACAGCTGCCTGCTTCCGTCAGCAGCACCGGCCTCGAATTTTGACGAATCACCATTCTCCCATCAAAAAGGTACAAATTAAACATAGTATAGTAGCCGGCCAAAAAAAAAAAAATCAGATGAACCGAACCGGTCAAACCGGTTCTCCGCTCTGCTTTTCCTCGATTGTGGACTCCAAACTCCGACTCCGAAGCTGCATTATAGCTTAGCGCCGTCGCAGCTGAATTTGCCTATTTCCCTTTTCGCCCAAATTCACGGCCTGCTGCCACGTGCCAAAAAAAAAAAGATCTACATACATATTTCCTACCCTATTGCTCTGAGCTCGCCTGCTTTGATGAATTTCGGGAGATGACCGGAACAGAGAGAAGGCAAAATGGAGTTTGACAGATTTTTTTTTTTATTGAGGGTTTTGTCCGTTCGGGATGAATAATTTGGTTTCGATTCAAGGACGACGGCAACTTTGATGGCACGGAGTTCTAGGTTAGAGCTGGGCGAGTAAAAAAGCAACATTTTCCCGCGGAGATAACCTTTCCGAACACGGGGTTGAGCACTCGCGAGCGATCGGTTCGAGATGAAATCCAGCGGCAGCCGAAAAGCGAAAGAAGGAGGCAGCGGAAAGAATTGATGAAACCAGTTTATTTCTGCTGATTTCATGCTTGTTTTATTTTAATGGTGATTATCATTTTTCAAAAAATATATGTGTGAGTCTGCTAGGGTACAGGGGATGGCAGGCTGGAAACGGAGACGTAGAGAGATAAACGACTGAGAGATGCCCTGTAAGTGTTCAGCGAACGAGTTGGCAAAAGAGCTCAGAAATTTTCGAGTATTCGGACCGGGAATTCGTGTAATGTTTTTGCGCGTTCGGCAGAAGCGGAATTCCAGAAGGAAACAGAACTATTTCAACTATTCACGGGGCGACCATGGTGACTCGTTGTGTCACCAAGTCCGTCCGTAAATCTCGCAGCAATGGCAATGGAGGAAGAATTTTCATTCCCTCGAGAAACTGATCGGCTTTCGCTAACCGGCGCGATTCCTCCCCGGGGTTCATTTATTTCAATTAACCTTCGCATTCGATTCGCTTCAGCAGTTTACGCCCAGACAGATACGGAGTCGTGTTTTAGTCTGCCCGGAGGAACGATCATAGACAAGGCATGATGTTCTCTGTAGTCTGCCCGCTGCCCGCTTGGCTGCAATTATAGCGAGCAATTTATTATCAATTTTCCTGCCTTTTATCGAGCCAAAACCATCTTTGGACCTCTTAGAACATAAAAGTAGGCTTGTTTTGACCTCGATCGACACCGTCAAAACGGTTTTGGGATCGACCTTTGAAAAAAGAAAACCTTCAACACATATGCTCCACCAAAAATAACCGACCATCATCAGCGCACGGGTATTTCTCCCATAGAAAGGCACACGCTTCCCCATATAATTATAGATGTTATTTCCAAGCTTAGAACCTCCTGGCGAGGATTTCTGACGATCAACATCACTTTTATTATCGCTCTCTCTCTCTCTCTTGCTCCGTCCCGTAAACGTAAATAAGTTCTCCGGTAGACACAAACACACACACCACCTGAGCGACATGGACAACAACTGGAACTGGAAACCATCCATCGCCGCTTGCATCAGGTATTATCATTATCATAATAAGATTTAATTACCTTGTAACGTGCGCGCTGGACTAAATCAAACTTCACAACAGAGGGAAATTGTTCCAAACACTCTCTTCTCTTCTCTGCTGCCCGGTTCAACCACCTCCAGCCGCCGGATTCTTCTTGAATTCATTACAACGAAGGGTTCAACGAACTGACCTGCAACACTTTTGCCGTTTTGGCTACTTTGGTTATGTTTTTTTTTTCTTCAGTTCTTATTATTCTTTTCCCTTGCTGCCTGTTCTACTGCGATGTGCCAATTTGACAGCTGTGATTGTATCAGGCCGATTGTTGTTGTTGGGAGAAGAATCAAATCAAAGGGAAGAAAATAGGAAAGAAAGGGAGGAGCGAAGCGAATCGGTGCTGCGCTAATTTGTGACAAATAAAGCTGAAGAGCGTTGTTCAGGGATCGTTGATTCGGGAAAGTGGAAAATTGCAGCACAGCAGGGCGTTCCGACAGGTTTTGTTTGATTATTTTTTGGCAAAACTGGGTTCGGAGATGGTGCCAGGAAAGATGAGAACTTAAAGTTAGTTTTTGCTTTCTTGATTATTTATATAGGAGAAACTCACGTTGGATAATCCAGCATTTAACTTGCGCTAATGGCTGCCGTTATCTGGCTATCTCTCTGGCAGGTAACATATGACATGCGATTTGGGTTGTTCAGGGTGAGGAAATATTATCCGTGTTTTTTTCTCCGTGTATGATTCTGATTTGACAGATGCTGAAATGAGCACACCTATTGCGTATTTTACCTTGGCTCATTACAAACAAAAGCACAATGCTTCATTTGGATTAGTTCACGCGTAGTGTCACAACGAGGCCAAATACATTACGAAGTGCGGTCATCGAGTTGTATAAGCAAGGCAACTCTCCTATGTTCATCGCTAGAATATTGAAACTGCCAATACGAACAGTTCGAGATTGCTATAAATCGATACATTGAGCTTGGAAATTTAGAGGATCGTTCAAGAAGAGGCAGAAGAAGAACTGCGAGGACCCCTCAGAACCGAAAACTACTTCGTCAAAGGGTTAATCAAAATTCTAGACGGTCAATCCGAAAAATGACGAAATCATCGAAAACCGACCCTAAACCAGAACGACCTATTTCTCTTAAGATTTTAGGATTAGGTTCGGATAAATTTTCAAACAACCACTACCTGAATGACAGGATGAAAGAAAATCAGTGCCGGAAAGGCTTTGTTGAAGGAGTTCGGTAATGGACGTCATCGTACACTTTTATAAACCGATGAGAAATTTTCACTGTGGAGCAAAACCACAGCCACCAAAACGATTTCCAGCTTTTGCCGAAGGTGATGTTTTGGGCGGAAATTACTGCTTCCGGTAAAACCCCCTTAATATTCATCGAGAAAGGCGTAAACATCAACCAATCAGTCTACCAGAAGCTTCTTAACGGACACTGTTAGAACAAACGTACGGTTCAACTAAATTGGGCACTCCATGTGATGAGCAAAATAGACGCTGGAACTCCGTAACAGGCTTTTCCCGAGATATTTAACCAAAGATGAATGGCCTTCCAACTCCCTGACAGGAATCCAATGGATTACTCCGTCTAAACTATACACGCAAAAAAAAATTTAGTAGAAACTACCATTTCGAGGGTTAAATTAAGCACAAATAACAATAATTTTCACCTGACAATAAATGCGTTTGATTTTACCATGCCTGCTATTAGATCAACCATGGTGCGGTTGATATCAACATGAGGCCTGACAAATATATCCCAAACGTTCAAGGCTGTACCATAAACGTAGTAAATTTGACTGAAATTTCATGGTTGTTTCGAAAATAGGCATAGTCGGGTAAAATAATAGTTTTTACTGCAGGATTTTTTTCAGTGTACACATCGTTGGATCATTAAAAACCAGTCTAACCAAAGCTTAGGCTTCTATTTCTATGTAGGCACAAACGTCCATTGTCGATGATTTCGCTACACTTTCGTTTCAGTTTACTCATTTTTTGAGTACAATTGTATACTATCTCTTTTTCTCTGACGGAAATATTACTGACACTGTTATAACAAGCGGACGTTTCAACAAGAATGGAGCAAAATAGACGTTGGAACTCCGTAACAGGCTTTTCCCGAAATATTTGACCAAATATGAATGGCGTTCCAACTCTTCTGACCTGAATCCAATGAATTACCCCGTCTAAACCACACACATCGTTGCCAGCCCGAGTAGAGTCTGGGATCAAATAGAAAACTTAATATGATGTTGTGATGTTGCCGATAATGATTACTGAGGTTGCTATCGTTTTGGTTGTTTTAACGGTTAAAAGATCAAAATTGATAGTAAACATCTAGTTCTGTGACATCAGATTTAAAACTGATCCTGCTATCAGTAAGAGCAAATTGATTAGTAAATTTGCTATACATTCTTTGCCGTTGATAGGAAAATGAGTATTCAGCTAGATGATCTGTCAATACAATGAAAACATAACTACTTTTCTCAAAGAAAAGTGAACGCAAGATTACAGCAATATGAAAACTAATTTTGTTATCAAATTTGACAATTGTGAAGTGAAATCAAATTTTGATTTCAATTTGAAATTGGTATCAAAACAAGTTTTCGAATAGCTATCGTTATGATGTTAGACTTTACTCGGGAGTCTAACCAAAGTTTAGGATGCTATATCTATGGAGGCACTAAGGTCCATTGTCGATGATTTCCCTAAGTGATTGAAGGCATGTGTAGATGCCAGAGACATTTTGAGGCATCGATGTAAATATTACAAAAAAAATAACACATGTAAATATTACAAAGAAAATAACACCGAACTCAGTTCAATTTTCTACCGAACCACATCAGTTACCAACAAGAAATGGAATAAATCGTTTATATATTCTGTTTCCGGGTGTTTTTTTTTTTTAATCAAACCCGAATTTCGGATACTACATGATATATTTGACAGTTAAAAATGAAAGATGAACCTAACAGTACGGTAAAGCAGGGATATTGAAGAGTTAGGTACACAAAAATCGAGAAAACTCGGTAAACTGAACCGAGCATTTGCTGAATATTCTTAAACGTCAAACACTTCTCTTCGAGTCAATTCCACGACGGCTATGTCTACCAAAAAACTCGGTTATTTTAGCTGACTCGATAAAGCCTGAAAAATGTGCGTGCCGAATGTGTTTTTGCGAAAATTCTCCTTACTGTGTTTTTTGTCAGGTGAAAATGAAAAAAAAAAGAATACCGGGAGACTACAACAGGAGGATCCACGATTTGCTGAAATCTTCTGTATGTATTTGATACTTATTTTGTTATTATATTTTCAGGAATCCTGCGCTATAGTCCGTTTTTACTGCCATGAACACGTTGCACACACTCAAAAATTATTCGTGGCCTTGTTTGAACATTTAGCTGAATTCACTCAGCATTTTCATATTTAACTTTAACAACTCGGCAAAAAATCTAACGATGCCGAGTCTCAGCATCACTTGAAACTGAAATATCGGGTTACTTCATTATTAAACCGATTCTTGGCAACACTAGGAGCCGAGCACAAACGTTAACCAAACTTCAACCGACCTCAGACCAAAATCGCAGAAATGATAAGACTTTGCGAAACGCTCGTTCAAATGCTTGGTAAATAGTTCGAAGGAAACACAAAGATCATTCTGGATGATCATGATACCGATTTGGAGGTCCATGAAACTGTTAATTTTTTAAATAAGTTCCACGTACCCGATCTGTTCTCCGAAGTTTCAACACTTTCCAAACAATACAAATTTTTAAGCAAATTGTATGTTAGTAGTCCTGTTCCTGCCGAAAAAATACTCCAAACGCGTGACGACATTCGTCATGTTGATGGTATCGCACGCAGTGTAAAGGTAAACGAGACCTTTATGTATACAAGCATCATTGAGATATTGAAGCTTCTGTTCCGAAATCCCCAAAACAGAGAACTTATGAAAGATATTTTGCCAAAAAAACCCTGTTAAGGAGTATACAAGCTTTCTACGCCAATTCACCCGGTTCATGGCTGCTTCTCTCCATCCTCGGTTGCGCCCCATGCTCTCCAAGTCTTGGTTTACCTGATTCGCCCATCTAGCTCGCTGTGCTCCACGGCTTCTTGTACCAGCCGGATTCGACGCAGACACCATCTTTGCAGGGTATTGCCTATAGGCATGAAATATTCAATATTTCGATGAAAATCTAATTCAAAATTTCGAATATTTACACACAATTTAACTCAAATCTCGGTTAACCTCATATCTGTTCGTTTCGAATTTTAACTGATATATATCAGTTTGCTCATGTCGAGATTTCCAGCTAAATGTATGAGTTTTCGGTTTGACCCAAACCGACATTATCGGTAAACATTAAAAAGCCGAGATCGAAATCGAGAGGTCGGCTGTATGGATCTCGGTTTCAGGAAGCCGAGACTCGGCATATAATTCTAAGTGTGCAGGTCATGTCTCTGTCTTGCAATTTGATAATAGGAAAATGTATGAGGATTTTTTGCATCAATAAACAATGTAACTGACAAAACTGGCTTTATTACTATGAAATTCGAAGCTAGATTCGAAGCTATTTCAAAATTCCAGAACTGCCAAAAAGAACCGAATTCCGCAATTGCAACAGAAAAGTCGAATTGTTTGACAGCGTTCGGTAATATTTCAGTGTTCGGTTATTGCTGATTGGATTTACTTTTGTCAACCGAGTTTTTCGGAAAATTTAACAAATTGTGATAAAGTAAAAATTTAACGAGAACTAGGTTGTTCTAATTTGAACCAAACAGACTACCGAGCGTTCAGCAGATTAAAACTTAGCTGAAATTCAACCGAGTTCGGTATTATTTTCTAAATGTATCTATGTTAGTGTATCCAAATTTTCCAAAAACACATTGTTTTTAATATACGATTAATAAAGTTATGACTTCTAAGACCAACCGAACCAATACGGTAATATTGGTAAATTGTTACCCAGTTTGACAACTTGACACCGCACCGGTGGTTTGTAACCGGGTTGGAAAATGATAATTTGCTCGCTCGATGAGCAGCCGATTCGTAAATTTGCCATTCCGATCCAACCAAGCCGAGCGTTGCTATTTGGAGAAAAATATGCAAATCAAGTTGAAACGTTAAAACAACATCTTCATCTGGAAGACTCTAATTTCAATACGAGTGTTTCCGATCTGTTTTTAAGTGTTATTTGCTAATTTCACATTTATTGTGAAATGTTGTGAAAAAAATGAGTGCATCAAAACCCCGTGGAAGGAATTGGACGCAACAAGAGAACGAAGTGTTCTCCAAGATTCAATCTTTTGGACAAAACAGAACGTCGAAAACCTGTACGGAAGAGTATACAGCACGAAATATTTAGCGAAACAAAACCGGTGCAAGAATAAATTTGAGTCTTATAGTGTTACCTTATTATGAACAACCGGTGCGAAAGTGGGTGGCTAAATCAAAATAGGAACGCTCTCTGTCATCAAAATATTACCAAGATACGAACCCACCGGTGAGGATGGTCTAAAGCGAACACGGGTAATATTTCCTCACCCTGTACGGTCTGACATAAAAACTGACAATTTTTTTTTTAAACATCACTTGACAGAAGGTAACCAGCAAATTATACAATGGCAAAAAAAAGCGCATAAATTTTTATGAACAAACAATGTATTTTTGTAATATTTTAATTTGAAATCATCGAATTCTGGAAAGTGTGAGCTGTTTAGTGGAATACCTGTGGCTAGAAAATGAGAAGACAGATTTATCATTTCCATTTAATTTTAACTACCGTTATTGTTAATCTTGACAGATACGCCTATTTCGTCTACAATGTGCAGACTTCTTCAGTTTCATGTATTAATACTCGTCTGCACATTGTAGACGAAATTCGCGTATCTGTCAAGATAAGCAATAAAGAAAGTTGGAATTAAATGGTAATTAGTCATCTTTCTTCTCATTTTCTACTTGGAATTATCTTTAGATATTAAATAAACGGCAGGCAGTAGACATTTTAAGCATCAAACATTATATATGTCAATTGCCAGGATGAACCGATAGTATAACATTAATCTGGATAATGTTTCAATATACAATTGGATTTTTTTTCGCGGTATTGTAATCATTTTGGAATATGTTGGAGTATATGACAACACTGCATCTTAACTGTAGGTGCTTTCTGTATCAACTGTCAAATAATGCTTTACTATCATTTGGTGCTTAAAGGCCGATCCCATCGCTCAGTTTCATGTTTGTGGCATTCGGCTTGCCGATTTTAGAATTTGGAACTGTCAAAAATCAGGGACCTGGCAACCCTATCCTATTTACTAGCGTTTGACAGTAAGCAACATTTCACGGGCCTTATTTGAATAAGGCCCGTCTGACATTTTATACTACGGGTACGAACACCAGCATTGTTTACAAACAATGAATCTTTTGACGTTTGGTTGTTAGAGATGTTGGCTACAAGAAAATCGGTCCCTGTCAAAAATAAAACTAGATCCCGTTAATCGCAATGCGATGTTTTAAAAATATTGGTTGCTCATGATTCTTTCTGTGTATTTGTGTGTATTTATTTAAACAAAACACGCTAATTTGACAGTCATCAGTCATAACAGCTGGCACAACTACAAAGAAAACCAATTTAAAACAATGTTGCATCCGTGTTTCAAATCGCGGTGATAATAGAACAAAGCTTTCGAGCAGTCGTAAATCTGTTGCAAAAAAACCGTTTATTTCTAAAAGCAAACAACAACTAACTAACGTCAACATATATAAACAAATTGCAACAATAAAGGCAACAATATTCAGCCATAATCAGAACGAAAGCCTGAAGAAATTACTGGGTTTTTGCTTTTGTTTTCCTCCATCTCAATATTTTTGAAAAATATTCATCAACCTGTGAGAAATTTGATTCCAATTAAATGTGCACATTTTATCATAGAAACTCGATCCCGAACACGAACCCGGTTCTGAGTTAATGTTTTGACATTACTTCAAGCCAAGCAAACAATCACGTTCGTAATCATATTAAGTGTCCCGAAAAAAAAAATTTCATAGATTTACAATTAAATGTATTGTAACCATACAATAGAACCAACTGTGTGTACAATTAATATTATTGTTCATGACAATAATATGACTATAGGAGATATTGTTTCCACAATAGAATTTAATGTTAATTGAGACATCGAAAATAGAATAAGAGGGTTGTTATGTATCTTAACTATAGAAAAAATGATTATTTCCCGAACAAATCGGAGTCAATTGCTATTGATTGTATTGTTTCACAATTGTTGAAAATTCTAGCATGTAGGGTGAATAGTAGATCTATTGTAATGACAATATGCATTTTTCATTTATCCAATACGTGAACAATAAGATTCATGTTCGGCAATAGATTTGAATGTTATTCTGTATTATTGTAGTGTCATTGTATGGTTATTTTTATCCGGGGTACCAATTCGCGAATTAATTGTAATTTTACTTAAACTCGACAGATAATCGATTAAGTCTGCTACTCAAACTGTCTTATTTCTGACAGACAGCAACTTAATTTTGACACACTCCTTATCGAAAGTTTGTTGTTTAATAAAAAAGGGATTTTAATCGATTAATCGATTATTCTACATCTGCCAAGTTTATGAATAATAAAAATTAATTCGCGAATTGGTACACAGCCTACACAGAAAAAAATAATGAATTTTAACAAGCGCGTAAAATTTCCCCTCGTTTAATTTCAAGCCAAAGGAGGCGTAAACAAGGAAATTGTTTGCAATATTTCATGCGCCATGCAACAATGTTTGCATTCTTTCATATAACAGGCTAGATTCAGGCGTTATCAGGCTACAATTTACATAAACTCTCCCATTATTTTCTGCCAAATCTAGCATTCCCTTTATGTGCATTAGATCACGCAGAAAATTCAATGTTTCTTTTTATCTGTGTAAATAATCCTCAAATCTCGACTAGCGGTACATTTATCGACTAAATCGATACATCGGATGAAGTACAGAGGAAAGCATTGAGAAGTATTGATTAGGATGTAAATCGATTAAGGTAGATCAGAAGGAAAAAAAAAAACGAAACGACAATTACGATTTCCTTCGATCACATCCGATAAGTTGATCAAATCAGATTTACTCCGGTACCATCCAATGTTAGGGCCGGTTCATAAACCACGTAGACTCATGTTTGAAAATTTCACACTACCCCCCTCCCCCCTCGTAGACCTTTCTCCATAAATTTTTTTGGAATTTTGTATAGAGCGTAGACTTTGGCAACGGGGCCAAACATCGAAAATGTCAGTCATCAGTCTGCTCCATCACAAGGCTTAGGGAAGGTCCATTAATTATGTCACGCAGTAGGGGGGGGGGGGGGGTTCGAGAAAACGTGACGATCCATACAACAAAATTTGAAGGTCCATACAAAAAACGTGACATTGTGGGGGGGGGGGGGGGTAACAAAACGTCAATTTTTGCGTGACGTAATTAATGGACGTTCCCTTATAACAATGACGTTTATACAAGGTCCGGGCCACGAGGCTTAACCGTGTTCGTGAGATGTGAAAATGTAAAGTGGTATTCGTGTTTCCTCACAATGCTAATCTTTTTACACGGCTCAGCTGTTCATGGCGAGCTTCACAGTTCACAGTATGGAATGTTATGGTAGTTTGACATCGGCGCTCGCTTGCCCAGCAATGTTTACTATATTTTTGCTTTCAACACAAGTAAACTGCCTGATGGGCCGGACCTTACATGAGCGTCAAATTTCAGGTTGATTGCCATATGTTAAGATAGATTTGTTACGCTAGAAAATGCTGGAGGAAACACCGGGTATTTGGTGATTTAGCGTGTGGACTATAAATAATTCGAAAAAAGAATATCGTTCATGGGTCGTTTCTTTTCAATGATTTTTTATTGATAAAGTGAAATATTCCTAAGCGATTGGGAATGGTGTTAGAACCAGAGGCTCTGTATCGCTGTCAACCACTTATAGATGCACCATAGTTCGCATGATTTTGACAATTTTGGACATCTGACAACTAAAATCGACAAAGATTTTTCATTAGGGCCTAATTAAAAAACGTAAACAATGACTTCTTCCTTGAATTTGTTGACCTTGGAAACTTGCCTCCTTAATCTACCACAGCCATTTCGAAGAACAAGAGACCTTCTATTCCATAGAATTGGAAGACTTTGTTTTACAAGAAATTAACGGAAGAAGCCATTGTTTGCGTTTCTCAGTTATGCCGTAATGTATTATCTTTGTCAAAATATGGCCCATCAAAACAAATCGATCAATGCCAAGGCATGACAGGCATGATAGAACAAATCAACTCGCTCTTTCACACTCACTTCGTATCCTATATTGACGTGACGATGCGCACATGTGAGAGTTTTGAATGTTTGGAAGAACAGGTTGATCCTAACCATATATTCATCACATTGATATTGACATCCATGTGAGCTACAGCGAAATCCCTCATGATTGCCCCCCTGGTCAGAACCCATTTTGTTGACATTCGGTTATAGGCCTTTTTCAAGTGTTATGCGAGCTTTACCAATATGAGAGAGTGATAAAACAAAGGAATTACGCTTTTCACCTCTGTGTGTGGTAATGTTCCTTCTGGAAATTATAGACAATCAAGTAATAGACCTGCCAACGTGCCGCCATGTTGTATCCAAAACGAACATTTTCCATACGATTTGACAGTTGTTTTGGATACATCAACTGTGCTAGATTCACGTTGGCCGGTCTATTACTTGAGTGTCTATACTGGAAATGGGGTACTGCGTTTTGGACGAAAACATAACAAACAGGTGTCAAAAAGATTAAAAATGGCAAGCCATCTTTTGGGTTATCTGTGGGTAAACAAACAGTTCTTACACGACGATAGACGCCGTATTGTGCGTGCGTTAAGCGTCACTAATTGAATTATGCCAGGGTTGCGACACATCATAGTTGATGGGAGGTGCTATAAATAGCCATTACGATTAAATAGTCAGAAAGAAGACAGATGATGGTTTTTAGGATTTCACACAACAAGTGTATTGAGAAGTGAGAGATACTACAACTATCCTAAATTGAGATTCAGATGTGTAATCCCAGGATTTTAAAATTTCAGTGAAGCTCAAAATCTTGTCATTCGAGAATTAAAAATGAAGTTTGGAACAACTCATACTTAGAAAAGGAATGAACGCTCGGTTATCGTCTAGAATCCCTGGAAAAGAGGCAGACGGTGTACACACTTAGTTTTTTTTTTACAGAAATCTGTAAAAGTTTACCGAATTCTCAACAGCTGAACGTTCGGTAAACCAATTTAACGGATTTCGGTAAAATTTTACCGAAATCCGGTAATTTTTTTACAGATAACTGTAATATTTCACCGAAATCCGTTAAATCGAATTACCGAACGTTCAGTTGTTGAGAATTCGGTAAACTTTTACCGATTTCTGTAAAAAATCTAAGTGTGTAAGCTGGTGTGATTTTGGCTCGAGAAATCGCTTGTGTCAAAATTATGTAGATACCGACGGATCTTATGAGGACACGTTGTATTAAGGAATGGTTCTATAATATTTTCCAACATTTGATTGCTTATAGATCAATTCTCTATTCCCCCGCTTGTGGAAGCAATAATGGAGCGCAATTGACATGCTCAAATGAAGTTTGTTGTCGGAAAAGAAAACGACTACAGAATGAAATAAACCGGGCCAAACGGTACACATTACGTCCCTTTTCTTTACTGTTAATTGTGCAATGAAACTGATACTTCGGATAAAGTAAAAACTACATCTCAAATATATACAGGAATCCAACTTGAAAAAAGAAGAAGACACCGAGTGGTGATAAATCTGACAGCTCCAATGTTAAAGTATAGGACGAAAATTTTAAAATGCTTCTAGAAAATTCAAATGAAATTTTAATTAGAAGTGGTTTGTTGTATGATGTAAGAAAAATCCAAAACTGCACAATAGGCGCATTATTTTAATTTATTATTATTTTTCTGAAAATGTCTTTATTGAGTAGTTTTGGATTGTTCTTACATCATACAACAAACCGCTTTTTATTAGAATTTCATTTGAATTTTCTAGAAGCATTTTGAAAGTTTCGTCCTATACTTTAACACGGGAGCTGTCAGATTTATCACCACTCGGTGCCTTCTTCTTTTTTCAACCTGGATTAGTCCAAAATAATAGTGCCTATTTTGACCTTTTTTATTTTTTTGTTTTTTAGATTTTGTTCGGAGCAGGGCTGGCGTATGTTATTTTCAACGAAAAGAAAGGACTTTTGTCAGAATATTTCTGGAAATCTCATAGGGAATGTGAACGATTATTGAAAATTTCTACTAAAGAGTGTATCGAAAATACAAGTTTGATACGCAATGTAGCTTAAGCTAGTGCTTATTATTTTCATGTCAAAAAATTCATTTCGGTTCGTTTTTTTTAATTTTCACATTTTTTTTTTGCTAAATAACACGCACTGAACTCAAGGTCTGAAATATAACTCAGCACACTTTGTGTACGGAAAATTATGTAACGTACAATCAGAATGCCTAAAAGGTCAAAGTGCATCCATCAAGTGTAAAAGTGTGATTGAAAAGTATGGAGAGCCGTACACCCTGCAGGATCTGCCGAGAACTGGACGAATACCCGGTTCCAGCAATCCCGAATTGGAAAGTCATCGATTATATTCATGAGAAGAATCAGCCTCTAATCGTAATTTAGCCAAGAAGTCAGGACCAGCATCGAGATGATCCAGATTGTGATTAAGGAAAAAAAAAAATGATTTGAAGACATACAGGAACATAAATTACGTGAAAGAGGATCTCAGAACACTGTCGAGACTTCAATTCTACGTTTAATCGGTTAGTAGAGTGTTCCAATTGCCGATGGAAAAGATCAGTCTACTGTTATTTGGAAAACAAAGTTCCAATCTAAATAAAACAAAACCGGCAGCAAATTAAGCATAAGCTTGTTTTAATCGGTCTGAATAAAGATGCTACTGAGAGTAAAAACGTCAGATGGAAAGAGCAAATGGATACAAGTACTTTATTTCTGAAGTGTAGTCATGAAACAGATGATTCACTCCTAAGCGTGCTAAGTAGAAGTGTTCTTAAACTCGATTTAAACTTTTCGTTATGATGAAACTGCTTTCGAAGACACTGCTTTCTTGGAAATATGAGCTAGTTCTAGTGATTAGATGAGAATGAACATTTACGATTTTTACCGAAATACGTATGAAAATCTCTTTTCTCGCCCGATGATGGAGATTTTCTTCTAAATGAGCCTGTGCACGCTATAAAAAAAAATTGACTTATACTGTGAGCCATGTTTTCAAGCGTCCTGTGAGAGTGAGTGAGACAACACCAAAGCACGGCTCACAGTAAAAGTCAAAAAGACAAAATAATTATAGCAGCGTTCACAGGCTCATAACATGCTAGCTGTCATTATGACTTATGAAAATGGCGTATAATGAAATAAAATGTCTTAAATCGACAGAGATTGTTCATTAGGGCCTAACGGACAGACGTGAACAATGGCTTTTTCAGCGAATTTCTCGTCATTGAAAACTCGCCTAATCATTCCACCATGGTCATCTCGAAGAGGAAGAGTTCACCTATCCGATAGAATTGGTGGCTTACATGGGTAGCCTTTGTGCCACGAGAAACTCACGGAAAAAGCCATTGTTTACGTTTGTCAGTTAGGGCCTAATAAAAAAATCTATGTCGGAATTATATTTTTACGATATAATTCCGACATAAAATAGGATTTAATACGATTGTTTTCAATTATAATTCAAATTCTCATCTCAAAGCGTCACAGCTCTCGTTCAATGTGTCGTTTCAAAGTAATCACTATTCATGACAAAAAAGTTTCGCGTTGGGTTTTTCAACAAAATGTTTAATACGTTCATTTGAAAAAGTACTCGAGAATTCATGATTTTATTTTATTTTCTCCACACCGTAACGGAACTGGCCGCGATCAACAGGAGTGAACTTCGTTCATAGGTTTGTGATAAACTTCATGGAAATGCGATGTTTTCGATCACGTTCACTGGAAAAAAAAAATCATGAATTTATGTGGAAGAGCTGTCAAGATTATCGTCATTTTTCGTTCAAGAATATGGGCACGGTTTTTTCTCCGTGAACGCCCGGCTTTCAAACTTTTACGGTGGTAAAATATTTTCAGATATGCTTTCCTAGACAGCGATGCAAACAAATTATGCAAAGCAATTTCGATGAGTCATCTTGATACCCACATCTTTTGGATTGGTCATAAATTTTAAATCCATCGAATAAGATTGAAGCTGACAGTAATTTGTCTTCGACACACCTAATAAATAACGATCAGCTCTTCTCCAATTTATTTTGGGGCTGCAATCATTTGACCACTCTGGGAAGGTGCCAACAGACGTCATCGTGTGTTTTTTAAGGAGCGTCTTTATCACAATCAGAATGACAAAGGCGGCGTTTTCATTCGAAATAGAACTGCTGTTGGTGAGAAGTGAACACACGTTCATGAACAGTGTTTCGATTTTGAGCGAAAAACATTTTAACGCTGATTATTTGAGATTTGTATTATCTGCGAAATAAGCGTGCTAGCTATTTTCCACAGAGAAAATGATGAGTCAACTTTGCCATAATCAACGCATTTGTTTGCCTTCACATTTTTAAAAACACTTTTACGAGCGTAGAATACATTTGTTCAGGTGATCAACTCTTTAATCAGGTAACGAGCCCAAAGTGAGGACGCAAGGAATTTTTCGATTTAAATATCTGCTCACACAAACATACGAAACTGAAACCTGAACGATTAGGTTTCTAAAATTATTGCGTTTGCCATCGTCGTGGTTTTTTTTTCTTCATTAATATCGAGATTTTCAGCCTTTTCGGGCTGTTTCATCTGCCATCGTAGTCATTTGAACACCTTTTGGGTATTTTTTCTGACATTTCAGGAGGTTAGATTTCAACTCATCGCTTAGGCGTTAGAGGTATGGTTGTAACCAACTAAGCCGGGGTCAACCCTTGTCCTGCCCTCGTTGTGTCAATTTTACCGGACAAGTGATAGTTGTAACGAATTTTACGACTGAATGATTTCTTCCATATCAGAAATAAATATTTACTACAACTGACGGGGTGACATCTGTTGATAGACCGAGACAAAGATAATGTAAAGGGTGTCCCACATCGAATTGGATCACGGAAAAAACGCTGTCAGAATGGATGTTCTATTGGTGATCAGGATAACAAGCGTGTCGTGAAAGCGTTTAAGCGGAATCCCAATGCTTCGGTCAGGGATGTGGCCATAAAGTTGAATCTGTCCAAGTCTTTCGTTCAGGAGCCAAAAACCGGGAGGGACTGCATACGTACAGAAGGCTCCAAATCATGACGAACGGCAAAATAAGGTGGAAAAGTTACGGGCCCGGAAACTGTACACCCTGACGCTGACGAAGCCTCATTGTCTCATCATGGATGAGAAAACTTACATCAAGGTGGACTCCCGGCAGCTTCCGTGGCTATTGTTCTTCACCGCCCAGCGCAAGTTTGATGTTCCGGAGGAAGTAAGGAGGCAGAAACTTTCAAAGTTTGCCAAGAAATACATGATTGGGCAAGCGATCTGCTAATGTGGCAAACGGAATACGCCGTTCGTGACTATTGGGACTGTAAACGGGGAGATCTACCTCAAGGAGTGTCTACAGAAGCATCTGCTTCCTCTGTTGAAGCAACACGAAGGCCCTACATTTTTTTGGCCGAATACAGCTTCGTGCCACCATTCAAATGTTGTCCTGGAGTGGTACGAAGCCAACGGGGTCACTTTCGTACCCAAGGACTAGAACCCCTCCCCACGCACCGGAACTAAGGCCCTTCAAAAAATACTGAGCTATTATGAAGCAGGCACTACGGAAGCATCCCAAGGAGATTAAATCTGAGGAAGACATGAAGAAAAAGTGGGTTTCCATACAGAAGAAGCTTGAGCCAGATGTTGTACAGAACCTAATGAGTGGAGTTAAGCGTAAGGTGCGAGTATAAGGTTATGGTATTGAATTTGAATGAAATAAATATGCCAAAAGCTTACTAATAAAAAAGAATCGGTCAACTAGATAATTTTCTACAGCGTTTTTTCCGTGATGCAATTTGATGTGGGACACCCTTTAAATTCAGAGGCAGAGTCCAACAATGGCCGACTTGAGCCTATAACTTACGTTTCAAAAACCTACAATTCTCAATGAATCTTGACTGTTACTTCTGCTATTCTTATTCCAAGCTGTTGATGTTATTTCATTGACACAGTGATTGAATTATTAGTGCTTTCGAGTACTTGTGTGGTTGATCAAACTATTCTACTCGATGATCTTCTATTTACGCGCTATAGTCGAATTTCGACTGAACTATCTGGAATAAATTGGTACACTTATTTTTGAAATGGAATTGTGGTAAGCTAATGAAAATTACATTTTTATAGAAAAGTCTTACATGGCGTCCAAATTAAATATGGCCGCCCGCTTTTTTTATCATTTCAAATGAAATTTATGACTTTTCTTTAGCACGATGCTTTTGGTTCGAAGAACTTTTAAAGATATGATGAATATAATCAATCCAAAATAAGCAAACATTACTTAATTTGAAAAAGTGCTTTTGAATTGGTTTTTACGCGGCTGCGTAGCTCAGTGGTTACCCGTTCTGCTTACTGAGCATGTGGTCGGGAGTTCAATCCCAGGCCCGTCCCCCCTTCCTTGCCATTTACCACTTACCTCTTTCTATGATCACCAGATTTAAAATAAAAAGCAGTCTACTGCGCTTTCTTTCATTGATCGCATCACTTACCATAGTGCATCCATGATCTTCGGCTTTTGAATTCGCTAATTTATTCAAAGGTCTACCAATATGACATTTTGGACTATGATTCAACATCAATGACTGGAGCTACTGAACGAGTACAAAAAAAAAAAAAAGGAAAAGTGTTCTGGTTTCATGGTTTCTGCGAATTGCTCAGTGTCTACTCTGATGTGAGTTAACATTTAGCTACTGACCGTTTGGTGATAAATGCCTTCGGCTACTTCTTGGTCACTGTTTCTCAATTCTAGGATAATAAGGGTCACTCGCAAAAATCATGCGGACAGCGAATTTACTGGGCATACCAAATGAAACAATTCTAGGAACTTTTTTCAATAGGTCGAATCTAACAATGAGAGATTCTCTCCTGTCTCGCTCTCTTTGATTTATTACAGTGCCATTATAAAACTTTCGAGGAATTCTTTAGTACATATCGAACAGTGCTGAATAGCATACTCTACAAATAGTAGAATGAAAAACGTAAAAGTTATTGGAATATGAATGAAAGAGAAAGTAGTCAAATGTTTGATTCGCCCTAATTGTTGTTTATTAATGACACTTTACATCCATCGGATGCATTCATGTGTGCATTCATTCGCCCTAATGAAAATGTCCCTAGAATTAACAATTGCCTGTATTATTGTTATTATAGGAACCGGTCAATTAATAACTTCAGAAATGCAGAATTGTTCGTTTTTGAAATGTTATAAGCCAAGATGATTAGAAGAAACATTCTTAAACATACTTAGCTTAATGAGAGTATATTCAAGTCAAAGTCTTCTTCTTGAGTTGTAAAACTTTTTATTCAGCCTTAAATCAGCTCTTATGACACATCAGATTTCTTTGTCTGATGATTTTATTTTTTATTTACATGTCACCGTCTAGAAGATCGGATTTTTTTTGACATGGAGAAAATGATCATGCTAGAATTGGAGGCAAAAGTAATGAATTTAATAGTGTGAAAATTGTATGGGCTTCTTCCAATTCTTATTTGTAGAGTGCAACAATTGGGTTAGCTTCTGTTTAAGCACGCGCCATTATTTCAATTTTCACTCACACACACATGTTGATAAACTTCAAAAAAGTCTACATAGGGAAACTGCCCCCATATTAATCTCATTGTGCCTATATTCATCCTACGATGAATCAAACAATTGGGCAGTTGAAGGATCGGTTTCGTTTTCTAATAATGTTTGCTTACGTTAAATTACTACAACAAACATTACTAACTAATCCTGTCACGTGTATATCGTTTTATTTCAAGTAGGATGAATTGCAAAGAGATTAAAATAGGTACATCTTCCCTATTTCCACCTACACCTGATTTCTGAACTCTTACGGAACTATCAATGTTTATACTTTCGCTTCTTATTCTATCATGATAATGTTCACCTCAAATAGTTAATTGGGTTGACAGGCTTTGGTAAGGCTTAAGAGGGAGGTAGCTCATCAAATCTTCCGGTCTGCCTCTAAGCATATTGCTATAAGATACTAGGTGGGTCTCCACCGATTGCCTGTCAATCTGCCAAATTTGGAAGACGTCTGCATTGAATTATCTCTAATTATAATAATCCGACCACTTTATCACAAAGCATTGCGATTGGTTGAGAGGATTGGAGATAATTAAATCATTGGGTAAAGGACCAAGTCTCCCCAGGGTGGTGCTAAATCGATGAGCTTGGACATCAATAGAAGCATAAAGTTGCAAGAAGGCACGAAATGCAACTGCGGACTCTTACTTTTACCAGGTCTCTCAATCCGGATTGTTCTTTATATTGTATTATTAGACTTTTATATAACATACAACTAAATGTATTATTCTGTAAATTTTAGATCTCAATCTTATTTTCAATGAGCGAGATAAAGCACTATAACCTTGGCAAATTATCGCCATACATTTGGTTCAAATGCCAAATGTCCACACACAGGCAAATGGAGCATAAACTAATCTTTCTAGCATCTATGCTCCCAACGATAAAATACAAATTATCACATTATTAAACTTTATATGGAAGCGTTTGGTACGGGAGGTTCACGATTTCTTCCTTCCCTTGATTAGAAGAAGAAGAGCGATTTCAGACACTCTTTCTGGAATCTCTTTTCTTGGAACCCTCTCTGCGGTACATGCTACGCAGTTGGCCTGGCCGGTGACAAGAAAAATGAGGTATTAAAGAAGTCATTTTCCAGGATGCTTTCACGAATTGGCTGCGTTAGTGTGAGATTAGATGAGATTAGATTAGATTGATCGGCCTTTGTGAGGCTTGAACCGGTCTAGGTTGGAGTTTTTGACATATTTTTACTATCCTACTATTCTGGTTCCTTGATACCACAAGTACAAACGCATGGAATAAACAACATCGTCAACAATAAATCCAGAAAGGAGATTCAACAACTCATCATTGCTGGAAACCGTGTCTACTTTAGACTCCAAAGGACGCTACGATCGAACAGAGTCCGGTAAACTCCAACGTTGGCCATCTTTAAAACAGTGACTCGACCGATAGTCCTCTACGGCCACGAAATATGGACTATGCTCGACGACGACCAACTTTGGTGCCTTTGAACGGAACGTACTGCGTACGATCTACGGCGGAGTGAAAATGAAATAAACCACGAATTGCATGAGTTGCTGGGAGAACCTCCCATCGTCCACACCGCGCAAAAATCGGTCAACTCCGATGGGCAGGGCGTGTCGTAAGGATGTCGAACGACAGCCCGGTGAAAATGATTCTCGAAACCGAACCGACTGACACAATGAGAAGAAGTGCGCAACGGGCAAGGTTGATTGATCAAGTGGAAAGTGACCCTTCGCAGATTGCGAGGCTGGCGAAGTGCAGCTATGGATCTTGTGAGTTGGAGACGACTTTTGTGTACAGCAGAAGGTACCCAGGGCTTAGCCTGACTCTTAAGGTATGGAGCAAAGAAAACTCTCCGGAAATAGTTTTAACGCTCTATCATAACTACCTGAAATTAGGTAGTCAAAAGTGGACTTATTTGAGAATTGGGTGAATTATGTTTTGAGTAAAAGTAAATAAACTAGATTTATTGAAGGAATACTGTGCACCATGATTTCCCTGCATCTATGAACGTCAGCAAACTATTTCTAAAATTCAAAACTGTTCCATGTACAGTACAACAGATTTTCTAAGAAACGATCCTGCTGTATTAAGGTGTGAACATTATTATGCTCCGGCTGAGAGTGATGAAGTCGCAAAGTCGTGTCCCACGAATAAAACCAAAACATCGTTATGTAAAACATATTCAGCATAAGTGATAATTTGAATTAGGAGAAGGGCATACATGCATTATTGAAGTTAAAACTCAGAGAACAGACATCCAAGCTTGAGTGCCCTCCGTGTGTAAATTTCTGTAACTGCCATTTGAAAATCACAGCTCGTTTTCGTTAGTTTGCAAATGGCGCCACTTGCACGCCTCGAGATTTGATAGTCTGTCAATTTTAGTTTGGTGAAACCTAGACTAGGCGGCGTTGTTTTTCCAACGGTTTGTCTTTAAAAATTTACACAGTAAATTGGAAAAAATATGTTCGAGCCTGGATATCTGTTCTCTGTGGTTAAAACACAGATTTAGTCAGTAGAGTAATAGGTAGCTGTATAGAAGTGTCAATATTTTGTTTGTCAACTGAACCGGTGATACTTTTTTCTATGAACATATTTATTTTTCTGCTCAACCGAAACAACTTTACAAAGCCGAGTTTTCGTTTTATATATTACAAAATTAAATATTAAAAAGAGAAATCTTAAAACTAAGTTAAAGGGATAAAACCAATTACTCGCAACGGGTGATACTTGGCCACATCCCAAATGGAAGAAAGCAGAATTTATTTGTTCGGAAGAAACCGCCATTCCCATAACTCGTTGGGAGATTTACCTACTCTCGGCATGCTAAGCAGAGTTCACCCTTAAATGTGTATTTTCGCAGCGTCGTGCACATATGTGACGTTTTTGTTTGTTTACATTTATTTGCTTCATGATCCTTTATCGAAATAACTATCTTCAGAATTATCTAGAACGACTCGAAAGAGTTTTTATTCGGCGCCAAACTCCTCAAGTGAGTGGAACTATTGTCGGCAGCCCCTTGTTTTATTCGGCTATCCGTTTGAACAGTGTGTGAAAGAAAAGTTCAATAATCAAGTTCAAAGCTGAATAATCAAGTTATCATATTAACATATTCAGTGAGGTGGAATGGAAGACTCTATATACCCCTTGGTATGACAATCGGTAACCGAGTATAGTCAACATTGCCGATGCCAACATTTCCCCTGAGTGCAAACGAACACACCTAGAAAATTTTACAGTATTCGGTAATTTTTTACCGAACTTTCAACAGCTGAACGTTCGGTAATCCGATTTAACGGGTTTCGGTAAAATTTGACAAGTTCCGGTAATTTTTTTTTACCGGAATACTGTAAAATTTCACCGAAATCCGGTAAATAGGATTACCGAACGTTCAGCTGTTGAAGTTTCGGTAAAAAATTACCGAATACTGTACAATTTTCTAAGCGTAAACAATATCAAAATCAAGATATTTTATAAACAGTAGAAACTGTGTTCCTCAAATTTGTTTTGTGATTTAAAAGTTCGTGAAAAAATAGTCAATTTTCAGTTTGATAGAAAGATGTTATTTTCGGTGATATCCAGTGCACACATATAGAATGCTGGATTTGGCATAAATTCGTGGGATATTTAAGTAAATGTAAATTTATGCCTAATATTGCCTAAATCAGGTTTGTTGTACGAAATATTACCATCAATTTTGTTGTTTGCGCTTGTTTTGGCTTGTAATTGAACGAAGGAAAATTTTACGTGGCTGGTAAAATTCATCATTTCTTTCTGTGTTGCTTGTAATTGAAATGTTTATTTTCGTCATGGGTCGGTAAGAGCACGATTTACCAAGCCGGAAACGGCGAGTTCGTTTCCCGGTTCGGTCGAGGAAATCTTTCCTCGCTTGTTCCAAATCGGTTGAAATAACTACTATATGACCTAATGCAGTCATAAACAGGTTTCTGCAACATATCTTGACAGAAATGTGCTACTCGGGATTCGGGTTGGAAATTTGATCGACTTCCCTGGGCATAGAGTATCATTGAGCTTGGCAAATAATATACAAATTCATACATCGGTGTAGGCAAAACAGCCATCAATTGATGACTGTGTAAGTGCTTTTAGAATACCAAGTTGAGAGCAGGCCGAAGCTCAACAAAGCCAGTTAAAAGTGGGATGATTGGTTTTATTATTGGTTTTTTTTTCTCCATAAAACCTAAACATTAAGAATGAGATTTACTACTAAAAGACGACGACAACTAAAAGAAAATTTGTTCCATTGTGTTTCAACTTGGAATGTATGTAAGAACTATGTAGAATACTATTTGCAGCCGACTAATTTAGTATTCAAGAGGAGATATTTTTTTCATTTGTTAAAATTCCATGCAGAATACAAGCAACCCCCACATTATCAAGAGTCACAAAAATTACGATTTTCGATTTTTAAAGACACTAAAAATCGCCTGACCTGGAAGCACTGAAATGCTCCGCTGCTTGGGTTGCCAAAAGGCTCTAAATTCTCGTTTATTTTCTGCGTGGAATATGTAAGATATCCTCATAATAATCACTTCAATATTTTTGGGTACGTTGCGACTTCTGTGTGGGTGAGAATTGAACTGTTGAATTTGGCATGAATATTATGGGGAGCTATTCTATGCCAGGAATGTCACATTTTAGTTATTTTCTAGCTAATTGAATTTCATCTAACGCGGCACATTAATCCATTCTTGAAACATTCTGATGTGAAATTAAGTTTGTATATATAAATTATTCACCATAACTGTATTGCCAAAATGGCACACATTCTCAAAAATTGATGCGACATCGTTTATACGTGATGCAAATCTTAGTCATCACTCACACGCTCATAATGAGATGCTTAGTTATAAGGTCGACAATAATACAATAAACCGAGCCAAAAAGTCTGCTATCAACTAAACAGACGATCACGTTGCATGTTTTTTGGTAACTCGGTTGTTCACTTCGATTTTTTTTTTAAATCTGGTTTATTCAACAATTCAGATTAATATGAATGCACTAAAGACTTTCAAATCCAAGAAGACAGCGGTTTTCAAATACAATCCCAGCTGTTATGGATTGAATATCAAACAACAAATCTTATCAGCTAATTCTGTTGTCCAATCGAGTGTGCTTATCACAAACCACAAATCACTTGACACCTCAATCGACCTTTGCTAAATGCCCCGCAATCTTGCCCTTATCAAAACTGATACCGATGATACCCAACCGAATCCATTCGCCTTGCCTTACAAACACTCACGACAGAACTTTCTAAACCGTAAACAAAAATCATTTTCATGGAAAAAAAAACATCAACCAACCTGTTCCAGCGCCTCCTTTGTTGCACCCCCGTCGATGTTTATGATTTGATCTGCTCTTCAAACGACTCCGTCCACGAACAACGACGCCATTCACCGTCAAAAGCCGAGCAACTGTACTCACTCACTTTGTTGTCACATCAACAAGTCATTCACTTGTCAGAACTGACCGTTCCGTCGTCGTTATCAAAGGCTGACCAAGCTCAGCACACACAAAGTCTGCCCCGGGCTAGCCTTATCATTTCGCTGGAAAATCACACACACACGTGCCGACCGCCGACCATCGTGCCTCGAAGAAGGGGGAAGAGTGTGGAGGCACCAGCGCCATGAATCATATCAACAATTAAAAAGACTCGCTTTCACTTTGCAAAACAGTTCCTTGCTATCACAGCGGGCGCAACAGATAAGACACTTTCCGTCTCACATTCTTCCAGAAAGCTTCCAGCTTTCTCCACCGGATGGCGGCACAGTTTCTCTCGCAGCATGTGTGTAGGCACAAGTGGCGCCACTGTCAAAGTCCTCGCAGAACTTGCCTCTTTTTATCCGCGGAGACCACGAAAAATAAATGCCGCCATAATTGTCACTAATTTTGCTTCCTTTGTGCTCTGCCCGCGCGTCCTCCCGAAACTCTCTGCACCGCTGCAGTTTGCAGCGTTCCCGGCACCGGCGGGCAGCTCCCGCACGATTCGTTTCGCAAGGACTTCTGGTGATGAACTGGCACCCGCTTTGGCACAGTATTTGTCATCTAGCTGTGCGGAGGCCACCCTCACCGCCGATTTCGGCGCTTCTTCTTGTGGCTGCAGGATTCTCCCCTCTCCGGAAACTACCCGCGCAACGCGCATGTTATTTCGTAACCTTTTTTTTTCATCCTGCCATTCTTGCTACCACTTCCACTGTTCATCCATTCCGCCAAACCTGGCGCGCGATATCTCGCCTGGAATCAGCATGTTTACTGGCTATAAAAAAGAACAGACCCAAGCACTCACTCACGACACGCTACGACTCGTTCTTATTTTTCTAGTCACAACGTGTGCTCACCACCGTGCCACAACAAAATTCACTCACACAGCTACAGTTGCGAGCAAAAAGCCGCGTGATCACTGCGGCGCTTGCAAACTCTCCCACCCCCGTCCATCTCTGCCCGCACTACGGGGACGACGCTCACTGAGTTGGAAACCTGAAACTCCACGAAAGCGGGTGGTGGCGGTGTTCCTGACTCCTCGTGTGTTCCGCACTGTCAAGCACAGAACAACAAACAGCTACACTGCACACTGGCTGAACCTTGCCACACACAAGCATACGTGTGCTGTGCTTGCCACTCTTCTTTCAAGCATACTGCAAGGGACTTCTAGTGTACGGTGTGTGTGACCACGCCCACTTTTACCCCGTCGTGTGCTATGATATTGGCAATCGTAACGACGGCAATGGTTCGAAATGTGTGGTTGTTTGTTCAGTTAGTGTAGTTTTTTTAGGGTTAGGTAGACGGTGAGGGGTTATGCTTGAACGATTACTTTTTAAGGGGAATATGGGAATAACATGCGCCAAGGAGGTGGAAAGAAACTGAACGATGGAAACTGGTGTTTTTTATGGCTCTAGTGGTTGATAGGGGAACTGTGGATCACAGCGAACTGGAATCGAGTTCTCAGCAGTAATATGCTGCCATTTAAATAAGTGGTCGGAGTTTGTACTACATTTCGGATTGTTTGAGAACGGATTTGAATATATTAGAGGATAGATTATGCATGTTGAAAATTTGTACTAGCTATGGAAAATAGAATATTTCTAATGTAAAATCAGCACATTGTAACGTGTGTCCTTGCTTCGTTAAATTATTATTTAGGGTTCAACCCAGCCCTGACAGCAACGCATGTCGGTGTTTTAAATTTTTACTTTGATACGATCTAGGGATTCTCTGAATAGCTTTTATTCATTCATTGCATTAATTTCGCAAAACTTTCTTCAGACCATGATTGGAGCAAAAGAATCCTGAAAATGCTTAGGGTTATGTTCCGGTCCTTCGCCTGAAAAACACTACTAGCATTTCGCCCCGTATTCGCAAACGGATTCTAACAGAAAATCAAATTTAATCAGATACAATTGAATTCCAAATTAGCTTATCTTTGTATACGTGATGTGATGTGATAAGAACCCACCATCAGTGCAAGGATTTCCTATGTCTGCAGGACTATCTTCAGCTGGTTGCCCCGAAAATATAGCCTACGTGATGGCTTGGTGTAGCAGTGCCAGTCGATCTCAATGAGGACCTTCGGAAGACTACGGCCAGAATTTGACCGCGTGTCTTCACCAGGGGTGCGATTTTTCAGCAACTCAATGTGAAAAAGAGAATAAAAAAATTTTCAGTGCAAGATTATCGAAACTGACGTGATGAAAAAGAACCATCAACACAGCCAAAGCTCTAGAGCCACATGTGTCATATTCATACCTGCACTAAAAACAACGAATGCTACTGTGGGACAGCTTGAGGTTCACTCATGAACCATGTTTATGTTTGTCACAGACGCTCTGCGAAAGCTTCATTCATTCAGTGTTTTCTGTCACACGAGCATTCCGTTCATTGAGACAAACGCAAAAGTCCGATCAGTATCAAAACAAGTGGGTGAAATTATCAAAAGCGGTTGTGACAAAAAAAATTGTGTTGAATTTATACGCTATGGAGTATCTAGGAAGCGGACTAGTGACCAGACACTTACCCAAATTGCCGGTCAATGCGTCCTCAGGGACCGAAAGCCAGGTGCGCAATCGACTCTCGCAGCAAATGCACCTACGAGCAGGCAACGTATGATCCGGGCAACGCAATCCATCATTTTCGGTCAAAGCATCCGGAGCCAGCAGTGGAAGTAGGTTTGCTGGACGAAAATGGCACACTTGTCAAGAAACCCCGTACAATAAAAAAAAAAATAACGATTCCTATGGACGAGTAGTTGTTCATTGATTCGCTGATCAAGGACATTGCGATGAACAACATGTCCTTAAAAAGCATCGAATGGGAAGGGTTTCAGCAAACAAATGGCGCTATTGCCACCGCTCTGGGTTTGACAATCAACCGGACGAATATTAAGAAACTATTGCGGTCAACAGCAGACGAAATTCACGATGTCATCGGCGAAGATATGAGGGGAAAACTACTTAGTTTGAAAGTTGATTCCCCATCAAAATACCACCGGCACGTAATAGGCATAAATGCCCAATACGTATTGCGTGACTATTTGTTGTATGATATAGGCATGGTAGAAGTTGAGAAGTGGAACGACAAAAGGGAGATTTTTTTTTTTTTTTTATTAATCATTTATTTGTACAGGCTCAATCGAATCAACTTTACAGAGCCAAGTTTTCATATGTTTTTACATTATTTATCTTACAGCTAAAGTTAGGGGGATAGAACCGATTACTCGCGGCCGTCTCGAGGTTAATAGGAATAACAAATTACGGATGGGAAGATGGGTGGGAATTTAAAGTATGGTATACATAACACATTAATTTTAAATTCTAAATTGTATGATGTATGATGTATGATATGTACTACCACCCATTGTAGCACGGAAACTAAGTCCGACAGCAATAAGCTCTCCTCTCTGTTAGACTTGATCAAGCTTTAATAACCACTGATTATCCTAATCATGCCGTTGTATGAAGGGCCAAAAAGGGGTTGGGTGGATCGATATGCAACATCACTTATACGTATCCACAGGGATATAAAGAATCTCCTTCCAACAACAAGATTGAACAATTGGTCAAAAGAGCAAGCTATCTAACATGAGGATGCCCCAATGGGCGGGGAGAAGAGCCCGCCCTCTATTCACAAACTGTTAGCAATGGGGAGTTGGCATTCCCACTCTCCCCATCCAGAGTGCTTCAATCGGGTGCCCTGATGGTCCCTCCCATTCCCATGAAATATTTATATAATGGTGTATATATTTATGTGAATGAAAAATACTACAAGCATTCGTATCTATAATATATGATCTTCATTCGGTTGATCCTGAAATGCAAGAAATGTTGTAAAATGTTAAAGTGTAGAGTTCTGTGGTTCGCGTTTAAGCACGTTTTCGTTCGTTTTCAGCGATAGCAGATTTCACCAAAATTTTGAATTACCCTAAAAAAGTTAATTGAACCTATTAAATTTTTACAAAACAAACATTTATACATTTTAATTTACTGTTGCCATGGTCACTATCATTAATTTTAAATTCTAAATTGTCAAAAAACTTAAAACTATACAATGTATGGATTTCTTTTAACTTGAACATTTTTTTGAAAAAGAAAAAAAAACACACAAACACAGATAAAAAAAAAAAAAAACTTAAAGTAAACATACAGGTTAAACTAACTACAATCTAAGGCTAATGTTAGTCAAAAACACATAAATGAGTTTCATATACTCCAAATCACGTCAAAGCCAAAATATCTCGAATTGGCACATTGGGTTGTCTACCTCGAGCCCGAAGGGAATCATAAAGCTCAGATCTGACTCCACGATGCTCAACACAAGACCAAATAACGTGATCTGCGTCCTGATAGCCTTGTCCACACTCACAGAGATTGCTGTCGCTCAGCCCAACCCGGTATAAATGAGCGTTCAAAGAATAATGATTGGACATGAGGCGAGACATCACACGAATGAAGTCTCGACCCACATCCATCCCCCTAAACCAAGATTTCTTCGACACCTTAGGGATGATAGAATGTTGCCATCGCCCCAAATCTCCTTTACTCCATTTATACTGCCAGCTGACGAGTGACTGTTGACGAAAAATAGGAAAAAATTCGTTGAAGGCGATTTGTCGATCATAAATATCGCCTTCCATAGCGCCTACCTTTGCAAGCGAGTCCGCTTTCTCATTGCCCAGAATCGAACAATGAGATGGGACCCATACAAAGGTGATGATAAAATAACGCGAAGATAAAGCACTTAGAAGCTCCTGTATTTTCATGAGAAAATACGAGGAGTGCTTTACCGGCCTCAAGGAGCGAATAGCCTCTATAGAACTGAGACTATCCGTGAAAATGAAGTACTGATCCGGTGTTAGTGAGGCAACAATTTCTAGCGTAAAGTGTATTGCCGCTAATTCAGCGACATATACGGAACAAGGAGCTTGAAGTTTACGATTGGCGCTATAAATTTCATTAAATATACCAAAGCCTGCTGACTCCTCTATCAAAGATCCGTCAGTGAAGAACGATTTAGTGGAATCAACTTGGCCAAACTTTGCAGCAAATATCACCGGAGCAATCATAGGACGATGATGCTCTGGGATTCCATGAAGCTCCTGCTTCATGGATAAATCAAAATGAACCGAATTGTCCAATTGGGGAAGCAAACACGATTGGAAATATTCGGCGAAGGGCTGACATCCTGTGTTATGTACAAATGGTACAAAGTCATGAAGCGAGTTTGAGGATTCAACTCAAGAAGCTTCTCAAAATTTTCGATTACCTGGGGGTTCATAACTTCACACCTGGTGAGGAGCCGGAGAGATAATTCTGAAAACCGATCCGAGAGTGGCAACATGCCAGCCAGCACTTCAAGACTCATGGTGTGAGTCGAGTGCATACAACCTAACGCGATACGAAGACACCGATACTGAATACGTTCCAGTTTGATGATGTGCGACCGAGCCGCTGACTGAAAACAAAAACTACCGTATTCTATAACCGACAAAATCGTTGTCCGGTACAACGTTAGAAGATCTTGCGGATGTGCTCCCCACCAGGTCCCGGTAATTGTGCAGAGAAAGTTGATCCTTTGCTGGCATTTTCGCTTCAGATACTCAATGTGGGATCTCCAGGTGCACTTTGAATCGAACCAGACCCCAAGATATTTAAATGACATGGAATGAGTTATCGGTTTACCCCAAATTTGAAGCTTCGGTTGTGCTGGGTTATGCTTCCTTGAAAAAACTACCAACTCAGTTTTCTCCGTAGAGAATTCGATACCTAGCTCTAGAGCCCAAGTAGACAAATTGTCTAAGGTATCCTGTAAGGGTCCTTGCAGATCGACCCCATTGGGTCCCGTGACAGACACTACGCCGTCATCTGCAAGTTGTCTCAACGTACAGTTGTCACTTAGACAACCGTCAATGTCTTTGACATAAAAATTATACAAAAGGGGCTTAAACATGATCCCTGGGGGAAACCCATGTAGCTAAATCGGGAAGCTGTAGAGGTTCCATGAGAGAAGCTCATATGTTTCTCTGACAGCAAATTGTACAAAAAATTATTCATTAATGGTGAAAAGCCACAAGCGTGGAGTTTATCTGAAAGAACTTCAACAGATACTGAATCAAAAGCCCCCTTGATATCCAAGAATACAGAAGCCATTTGCTCTTTTTTAGCAAAAGCTAACTGAATATCTGTGGAAAGCAACGCGAGACAGTCGTTCGTTCCCTTACCCCTACGGAAACCATATTGAGTATCTGAAAGCAGGTTGTTCGTCTCAACCCATTTGTCCAGACGGAAGAGGATCATTTTCTCCAACAACTTTCGAATGCAGGATAACATCGCGATGGGTCGATAGGAGTTGTGGTCGGACGCGGGTTTACCAGGTTTTTGAATGGCTATAACTCTCACCCTTCTCCAATCATCCGGTACAATGTTGAGTTCCAGAAACTGATTAAACAAGTTCAACATGCGCCTCTTAGCGACGTCTGGGAGGTTCTTAAGCAAGTTGAACTTGATCCTATCAGCCCCTGGAGCCGTATTGCCACACGAAAGGAGTGCGAGAGAGAGTTCTACCATTGAAAAAGGTTGGCTGATCTCATCTATCGAATTTTCGGTTTCGCGAGGAATCATCCGTGCCGGCACCGAATCTGGACAAACTTTTCGCGCGAACTTGAGGATCCATTGGTCCGAGTACTCCTCGCTCTCGTTGTTCGTAGTTCGGTTACGCAATCTTCGCGCCGTATTCCAAAGAGTACTCATCGACGTCTCGCGCGATAGCCCGTCCACGAATCTTCGCCAGTAACCGCGTTTCTTGGCCTTGATGAGGCTCTTAAGTTCGCGTTCGAGAGCCGTGTATACTTCGAAGTGCTCAGGTGTTCCACGTCTACGGAAAACTTTAAACGCGTCGGACTTTTTACGGTAAACCTCGGTGCATTGCTGATCCCACCATGGAGAAGGAGGTTTCCTGCGAAATGACGTTCCTGGAACTGGTCGAGTTTGAGCTTGAAGCGCGCTGTCTAAGATCAGGTTGGAGAGGAAGTTATATTCCTCCAGCGGTGGAAGCTCTTCTACCGTCGTTACGGCTTCATCTACTGCTGTCCTGAACTTTGTCCAATCGATGTAACGGGTAAGATCATACGCGACGTTGATGGATTCCGACGGATTGAACCCGGTGGCAATCGAAATTTGTATGGGCAAGTGATCACTACCGTGGGGATCTTGAATCACATTCCATGTGCAATCCAACGATAATGAATTCGAACAAAGTGTGAGGTCTAATCTACTGCCAATTGAGGATGGACCAGCCAAACGTGTTACTTCTCCATTGTTAAGAACTGTCATATTGAAGTTGTCACAGAGGTCATATAACAAGGAAGACCGGTTGTCGTCGTACAGTTCTCCCCAGCCTGTACCGTGAGAGTTAAAATCTCCCATGATCAACCGCGGAGCAGGAAGAACCGAACAAATATCTGAAAGTTGTTTTTGGTTTATTGAGGCTCTAGGAGGAATATAAACGGAAGCAATGCAAAGGCTTTTATTTTTAATAACAGCCTGACATGCGACAACTTCAATACCTGGAATAGGAGGAAAATTCACTCTATAGAAGGAGTAGCACTTTTTGATCCCCAAAAGTACTCCTCCTCCACGTGAATCCTCACGATCAAGACGAATAATATTGAAATCATGAAACGGAAGATCGATTTCGGAAGAGAGCCATGTTTCACAAAGAGCGAATGCATCACAACCGGTATTGTGAGTTAAAAATTTGAATGATTCCAATTTAGGAATCAAACTTCGACAATTCCACTGTAGAACAGTGATCAAATCCCCGACCTCATTTGGAAAATTATCCATCGAAGGAAATGATAGCTGCAAGGAGGGGCCACTTAATTGTCAATTGCTTCAAAAAAGTCTTCACTGTTGGAAGCATTGCCAAAACAATGCTTTTGAGAGGGTCAGAAATTTCGAGGTACTTGAAGATACCTTCGACAATGTTATCAAATGAGAACAGCCCAGTCGAGGAAGGGGCTTCTGTTCTTAAAATCGGGGCATCAGGGGTTTTGGATGTCCCCGGAAGGGATGGAAAGTCCTGGGTGTAGTTAGCACTACGGAAACCAGGAGGAATTGGATTTTCCTTTTTTCCATCTTTCCTTGAAATGGGCAGGCTGATTTTGGGCTCCGGTTCAGCAATTTTCCGTGGGCGGACGCGTCTTCGCTTCCGTGGGGCACCTTCCGGAAAACTGACTGATGTTCCCTCTTCAGCCAAATCAAAGTCAGACTCGTCATCTGACAGAGGAGCAAAGGGATTTGTATTGGCATTGGGTGATGGGGAGGCTTTTTTCACCATTTCGGCGAAAGATTGCCTGGAACGCTGTTTTAGCGAGCGTTCTAATTTTTCCCCGTGTTGTTTGTACGCCGGGCATGATGAGAGAGCATGAGGAGGAGTTCCCTTACAGAAAGCGCATTTTGGTGTGCTGTCTGCACAGGCGCCATCCTCATGTTTCTCCCCGCAGTTGGAGCAGCGTGCCTTATTGCCGCAATGGGAGGTCGTATGTCCCATCTGCTTGCATTTTTGGCAGATCATGACCCGAGGTACAAACAACCGCACAGGTAGTCGAAGTTTTCCCAACTCGACGTATTGAGGGAGGGCTGAGCCAGAGAAGGTCACACGAAACGAGTCTGACGGTGTAAACTTTTTTTTCACCCTTATTGGTCGATACTGTGCCTAGTTGGCGCACATCCAGTATCTTAACTGGAGACAGCAGAGGGTTCTTAAATCGACCAACCCCCTGCTTTAGCAGGATCTCAGGGGTCAGACTTGTTTCGGTGACCACACCTTCAATTTCAATACCCCGAGCTGGGATATACACTCTATATTCTAGTGTAAAGAGCTGGGAGACAGCAATCTCATTAGCTTGCTTGAGGTTGGACACAACGACCCGAAGTTTATTTGGCCTGACTTTAATTATCTCGGTCACGGCCGAGAATCGTTTCGTCAGATCATTACTGATCTGATAAACGTTTAGAGGTTTCGTTTTGGGCTGGAAGTAAACAACCCATGGACCAGCTGAACTATCTGGATATGCACGTGATCTGGTAACTCTATGAGCTACCTCATCATTTCGTGCCATAGATGATTCATCTTGCGACAAATCATCCATGGCTCGCTTGTGGGAGCTTATGACGCTCAACCACTAACGCAATTATATACAATCAATCACAGATAAACAAACTAAAGCTAAGCACACTCTCTCACACACTCTCACACACTCTCACTCACTCTCGCCCACTCACACAAAAAAAACTTATCTTAAATTTAATACTGGTCTGCTGCAGCCGGGCGACGAATGTGCTGCTGCTGTCGAGCGACGATGTGTGGCCGCGTGTACCGGCTAGACGTGGAGCTGAACGATGATGATAATGATGACGATGATGATAATGATGACGATGATGATGTTGCTGGTCGGTGGTAGTTGGTGGATGGACGAATGCACGCCACACACGATGGACTGCTGGTGTGCGTGCCGTATAGATGCGGAGCAGTATGGCTTTTAGATCGTGGCAATATTGATAATTGCAATTATTGACGTTGTTGCACTGCTTAACACACAACTTTTTCTTCTTCAAAACCAAGACTCGATTTCACTCGCGATCGCGAAAAATAACAATACTGAAGAATTGAAACAACTCGTGAAAAGCTTCCAAAGCAACAGAGAGCGGACCGAACGAACTGCACCGTTCGCTTGTTCACTGACAGTTTATAGTCATAATAGCGTAAATTGAGATTATCGTGTGCTATTTTGATTCATTTAGCAGTAAATAATATCTTCTTGTCACAATAGATCTAAAAAATGGTCGCAGTGACGAAAATAACCGACACGGAATAAAAAAAAATATCTTCTTAAGAAAAAGTTCAAGTGTTTCGAGAAATTTTGATTGTTAGCAAAATATCCAAATCAAATACATTTCCTGAAAATTGATGGAATTCAATAAGGTTATCTAAAAAAAATGCCGAAATTGGTCTCTGATCTACAGTTCATTTGCATTTAATTTCAAATTTGGTGCATTTATTTTTCCACATTTCAATTATTTCTTATATTTCAATATGGCGATTGGAAAAAATCAAAGTTGTGCCAAAAGGCCAATTTATCTTCGCAATGACCACTATAAAACTATTTGGTCGTGTTTTTTGCCGTTTTAAAACCACAGACTTCCCTCAATGCCAATTTGCCGTTTAATGCGGGGGCAAAATGCCGTGTAATTACTGGAGGCAAAATGATTTTAAAATGTTTTTTTTTTTCAATTGACCATAATAAGATAATATGAATGAGTCCTAAAACGGCATTTCACAACAGCATTTTAGGAGTTCATAAAGCCGAAATAAAACCTTTAATAGAAGTAAAAGGAATTTGAACAAATAAAGTTTTATGATCAATCATGCTGTGTAGGTTTTCATAAACCTGACTAAAATATGAAACCTGGCACCTCTTAGTACCATAATAAAATCAAATTAATTTCTCGTGGCTTTCATAAACCTTTAATGAAACTTAATAAAGCTGGATGGCTTTTGCAATTTCATTAAATCCGAACATATTGATTATAATGTGTTGAAACTTTCAGTCTATTGTATTGATAATTGGTAAAGTTCCAGAAGATTGAATATGACGTTTCTTGAGAGCAAAATTCTAATCAGGCTTATTCTGCTTCTAAGTGTATACTTTATTCTATAAGTAATAAAAACAGTGCAGAGTCTGCTATATTGGTCATAAAGTTGTGAATGTTTAAGCTAATAATTTTGTTAACTGGCAGAGTTTCAGAAGATTGGGCATGACCTTTCTTGAGAGCAAAACAAGAGCAAGCTTTTGGAAAGATCTCCTGAAGAATTACAGGAAAGATCAGAAGAATTTGCAGAGTTCGGTAAGAATATGAAGTCATTTTCCAGTTTAGATCTAAAAGTTAAAAAAATAATTGGAAGATTTGAACTCAAAATGGTATACACAGTGACCGGCGAAAAAAAGATTATTGCGTAATGAATTTGTAAAGGTTCACAAAAGTCATAGATTTGCAAAAGAGCTGGGCGTTGTGATACATCCTGTCAAAAAATGCACATGGAAGTTTGGTTTGGCTTGCTCTTAATGCTTTTTTTTTATAACACAAACGAAAATTATCAACCATTTAAGAAAAACTATTTTTATAGGGTATGACGAAAAAAAAGATCAATTTAAAAAATAGGGTGGCCACACACTCGGGAAAATCGGGAAATGCGGGAAAAATGCGGGAATCCAAAATCATCGGGAAATATGCGGGAAAAAGTCGGGAATTTCGAAATCCATCGGGAAATTGTTGTCATATAGCAGGAGCCATGCTCACACCTTTTGAAATTGAGGATTTGAGTAGAATCTATGTTCATTTTCGGTTCATGAGTTAACTTGTTCAGTGTGTATTAGCTCTCATAACACTGTTTTTGATTAATTATGTCAAAAACGCGAAGCTCATCGCCTCGAACGTCGGGCTCGAACCTTTTGTTCAGAGCCCGACAGTCAGGCCGACGAGCCTGACATTTTCTCAGTGGGAATTTGCTGTTCTGCACGCGAATAGAGACGCACACTGTCAAACAGAAATAGATATATTGCTTACTCTTCAAATCTGCAGTAGCAGTAGCTAATGAAAGAGATAACAACAGTCGGTCCTACGCATTTGTTGAACCTTGAACTATTGAGTAAAATCATCATTCAGTTTCTGTTATTGATGTGATTCAGTTGAATAGAAAACAACATCTATTAACTTTTGGCAATGGCTAGTGCGCGATCGACAACTTATTCTACAAGATACGAAGAGCAGTATCCATGGTCTACCGCAGATCCAAAGGACTTCGGATCAGCACGTTGGAAGTTTTTTTCCACCTCCAAGACACCAACCAACGATGGTAATTATAGCCATGAAATCAAGTGTGATTCAACAGGTGTAACTGCAACGCTCGATTTCGATAACCATTTCATTCTTGTTTTTAATAGATCAATTGAAGTAGGTACTTCCGCTGTATCAACCTTTTCTTACCCACGGTGCGTATAGAGCACCATCATTTTTTTTTGAAAATTCAAGCCCAAAACAATTTGGATAGCATTGTAAAGCAATTTTTGGAAAATGTTTGTAAGCTTAAAACATTACTAGTATAGTCGTTTCATTGGTACCATACTGAAACTATTGATTAACAATCAGCAAACTAAACAAACAAAAACCAGATTCCAGAGAAAAGAACAGTGTTTGGACAAATTTAGGCTAGAACTGATTGGTCAATCTAGAATTTGACAACATTTGTTAAAAAGGTGCTGATCCTGTCGCATGGAAATGCGACGATGGAGCGAGAATTTTCGATAAATGAAAAGTGTCTGGTGGTGAACCAAACTGAAAAGAGTTTGGTAGCTCAAAGAACTGTCTACGATGCCATAACGACCGATGGAACTGTCAACGACGTTGAAATCACGAAGTGCTTGATACAATATGCACCCAACGCACGTGCCAAATACGGCGAGTCACTGACAGCACAAAAAAGTGAAAGAGATTTGCAAGAAAAAGAAGCGAGAATGAAGAGAGAAGTAGAAAGAACAGCAAAGGAGTTTGAAGCAAAGAAAATGAAGCTTTTGGCCGATGCCCAGATGGATGCAGTGTGTATTAACGAGCAAATAAAAATGCTTCAAAAGTGAGCGTAGGTACCTACGGGTTTTAAAATTAAATGTTTTTTACTATTTATTTTTTATTCATTATTTTTTTCTGTGTGCGTCATAAATGATTTGAATTCACACCGAGTGCAGTCTGCATAATTTTGTACTCGAAAACCTCGAATGTTCTCCTATTTTCCTTCAATTTTAATGCTTCTAGAAAGATCAATTACTTATATTGAGCGATTTTTGTTCTTGTTTCCAAAATGAGAGACCAAAGCAGGTTACGCAATACGCAAGAAGTCCGATTTGCGGCTGCTATTCGTCATTTTGCTTAAAGGAAACAAGTCAGAAGCACTCCAGATTGAAGAATTTCCTCAAAAACTTCAAGAATATCTATTAATCCAATTTATAATCATACATTTTCCCAGTCGGGAAAATTAGGCAAAAATGCGGGAAAAATACGGGAAATATGCGGGAATTTTTAAATTAAGATTGTGTGGCCACCCTGGAGTCTTCTCCTTCATTTCCAACCGTTCACCGATGGGTTTTGGAGTTTAAGCGTGACCATACAAGCGTTAAAGACGATTCACGCTCAGGACTTCCAAAAAAAGCATTAACACCAGAAATCATAGCGAAAATACAGGATTTTGTTTTGGAAAATGCTAACACCATAGGCAGCTCACATGGAACAACATGACATATTTTGGCTGAAGTTTTGGGTTTCAAAAAACTGTGCACAATGGGTGCCGCATTTGCTAACAATGCAACAAAAACACGTTCGAATGCGACTTTTTGAGCAACATTTGGAGCAATTTCGAAAGTATAAAAAGGATTTTCTGCGTCGATTCGTCACTATGGATTAGACTTGGGTCTACCACCATGATTCTGAATCAAAACAAGAGGCTAAGGAGTTGGTAAACCAGGCACTTCGGCTCCGAAGCGAGTTAGTGTCGAGAAATCGGCCAAGAAGGTGTTACCGTCAGTTTTTTGGGATGCAAAATGAATTTTATTGAAAGATTATCTCCAAACTGGTAAGACAATCGACTCTGATTGTTATTGTGACCTTTTGGATCAGTCGGATGAAAAAAAAAAATGTGAAAATGACCCGATTTGCATTAGAAAAAAATCATTTTTCATCGAGACACCTACTCAAACAGCTAAAAAAAACCATCGAATTGTTGCAGCATCCACCATATTCGCCAGATTCAGCTCCCTCTGACTTCTGGCTGTTCTCACACCTCAAAAAATGGGAGAACATACTGATCAATTAAAGTGATTTCCCGAAAAAAATGTATTCTCATTTCCGCTTCCAAAACTTTTTGTCTAACCTAGTAGAATATGGATGGAAGTAATTTGCATAAAATCTTAATCTTCAAGAATATCTAGAGACAATTTGAGGTTGATGTAGAGAAAGGCATAAACAAATATTGTTTTTAAGTGATGTTAAGCATGTTAGCAAAATTGCTATTAGAAAAACTACGAAAAACATCTGTTAGAGTATTTTTAAGGAAATTTATCAAAAGATTCCAGGAAAATATAAACGAATTTCACATGAAAAAGTCGTCACGAGGAAGGTCTGAGAATATCGATGAAACCAATATGAAGAAAATTCACTGTAAGAACAAGAAAAAGACCACATACAATTATCCAACAAGTCCCTAAGATTATCTCCTAAACGATCTGAAGGGAGTTCATAAGAAGACCGAAATGAACTTGTCTATTTGTCTATTGGGAAACTAGGAGAATTTAAAAAATTAACACTTCAAATGATCACTTTAAAAAAAATATATATATATTGAAGCACTTTTTCAAAATTATCACTAGTAAACACGAGCAAATTCCTTCAAATTCCACTAGAAAAAGCTTATCTTTTGACAGATAGGCCTATTTCTTCTGCGACTTACATATTTCTTCAGTATCGAGTGCTCGACTTGAAAGGGGAACATCACTGTAGGTCTAGTATTTATAGTAGGTTTGTTGATACCTGAATGTATGAGGTAGAGTGTGTGAGGGTGTATACTGAATGTGTTTATGTTTGCACCTCAAAGGTTGTTTGGTACCTCAAAGGTTGTTTGTTGAAATGAAAGGATAGTAATTCCTACTTCGTTTGAAAGGTAGTCAAATTGGACGTTGTGTTGTTTTGTGTTATTTGTCTTTAGTTGACTTGATGTTAACTAAATTCTATTGGTTTGGTATATATCCTAACCGTGTTATATTGTCTTCTGTTCCTAAAGGGCCCTAAATTTAACTGAACCGGGTATTTACTAAAATGCCCTAAGCCAAATCTCAAAAGACCTATTCGGTCAGTCCAGATGATCGGAAAGTAATTAAAGCCGACCATTTCACTAGAACGTCGTTCACAACTACCTTTGTTATACAATGAGTAACGATTACAAGGATTTTTTAGCATTTTTTTTTTTTTGAGTACTAACACAAGTATTTGTTTACCTAAAATATCGTTCAAAATCAAATTTCTTCATTTGAATCTTACTGACTTTTTGACTGGCAAGTACTATCTACAAAATTTATAAAACAATCACCCAAAAAAACAAATGGTGCTGTTGAACTTAACTTTTTGACGTATTCCTAGAAACAAAAACATCACTGAAAAATCTAAAAGACAGGTTGGAATCGCCTTTTGAAAGCTAATTATTTATCCATGATCGGTACAAAAAAAATGCGTTCTGCTTTTTCAGTTAAACACTCTGTTAGCTTGTATAAGCGTCCAATTTAATGTTGGGTGTAGTGAGTTTGTTCTAGTTGGAAAATATACTTCCTTACGCGGGAAACAGGACTAGTCTTTCAATAGAAGTACTATACTGCCGTGAAACGCATATCAGTCCCATATGAATAGGAAATCAAGCAAAGATGGGACTGATATGCGTTTCACGGCAGTATACTACGTATTTAGGATAGTAGACGATGGGCTAACTTTTGAGAATCCATTAATGATAAAAACAGCATTGAATATAATATTTGTTAAAGAAGAGATAGATCGATCAGTGCACCGGATGCACATGATAAGGAGTGTATCGAATATAAGCTATCCACATACATTTGCGTTGTACGCATGTATTTGTGATGGTTTTTTATTCTCTGAACACTGCATGCTGTGCGTTTGACTGTCAGCTTTCTTTTGTTTACTTCTTTGTGCAGTTCAAATTCTGCGTTTTCAAAATGTCGCGTATTGAAAAGGAAGTGAATATTAAGGTTCTGGACACATGGCTAAGTGAGAAGGGGTATTACTATGCGAAAATTGGCGAAGCGGTTTGGAATTCATCATGCGAGTGTTAAAACCATCATTAATAAGTTTGGGGAACACTATTCTTTAGATGAGCTACCAGGAAGAGGCAGAAAACCCGGTTCTTCCAACCCGAAACTGGAGCAGAAAGTGGTATCTCTAATCATGAAGAACAAATCAATGTCAATACGTGATTTGGCCAAAAAAGCAGAAACGAGTGTCGGAATGATCCAGCGTATCAAGAGGCGAAACCACCTGAAGACCTACAAGAAGCAGAAAATCTCGAAACAAAGTGCAGAACAGAAGAAGCGAGCAGCAACAAGGGCCCGGAAATTGTATTCGCGTCTTTTGCAGCGTCCGGATGCATGCGTTTTGATGGACGATGAGACCTATGTAAAGGAGGACTCAAAAACCCTTCCAGGTCCACAATACTTTACTGCCGTCGTTGGGAAGGATGTGAGCGATGCGGACAGGTCGATTCAAGTGGAGAAATTCGGTCGAAAGGTACTGGTATGGCAAGCAATATGTTCCTGTGGTTTGAAGTCAACCATTTTTTACACTACCGGAACTATAAATGCGGAAATCTATCGATCTGAGTGTCTCCAGAAGAGATTGTTGCCTTTATATAAGAAGCATAGTACACCTCCACTGTTTTGGCCGGATTTAGCGTCGGCTCACTATGCCAAAACCACTCTCAATTGGGTTGCGGAAAAGGGTATAGATTTCGTTGAGAAAAATATCAATCCACCAAATTGCCCTCAGCTTCAACCCATCGAACGTTACTGGGCAATCGTGAAGAGGGTCTTCAAGAAGACTGGTAAAGTGGCAGCTGGGAACATGCAGGAGTTCAAAAAAAAATTTGGGCTCAAGCGTCAAAAAAATGCGATGCAACACTTGTCCGAAACTTGATGAAGAGCATTCGATCCAAAGTTCGAAAATTCGTGAAGGAATAACTTAAATTTCATCCGGTCTTCATTATGTTCAAGTTTAACCTCGTACAATAAAGGATCAATTTTTTGTATGAATAAAATATCGGTTTTCAACATAATTTGAAAGAAAGTTTATGGATAGCTAATTTTTGATACACTCCTTAAGCGTCGTTTTCATAAAGCCCTAATTACTTTTTTTGATTGAAACGTCTAACGTGGCTTTTCCTATCCGAAGAGTACATAGGTAGATAGTAAAAATAAATACATGTTTTTGGTTTTCATTCTGGTCTCTTTTTAGTCACTGAATGTAGAAATGAAACTAGATGTCTAATTATTTCTGAAGATCTTATTTTAAAACACTAGGTCGCTAAATGCATTGTTAAATTTATGAGCAATAGAAATATAGTGCGGGAGGGAGTTACAAATTATGGACATTAAACATGTACCAGTAAACCTTATGTGGCATCGTTGAAGAAGGAGTAATTGATTATTGACGGATTTTTCTACACAAACCTACCGCAATGTTTTCTCATGCTCAATGTAACACGAAAGAACAATGAATCGATCATTTGTATGGCCTTGTTTGAAAACAGCGCTTGACTGTTCATTATCATTACACTTCTATTGAAACGAGCTTTCCGCTTTACGCTTGGCAATTACTGAAGTTAGTAGCGGTGCAATGCACAGGGGATATAATGCTTCCACTTGCAGTAGAACTGAGAATCCTACGAAAAATATGAAGACCGTTAATCAATCGTATCCCTCCGGTCTTCTGCTCGTGACAATCTCAGTTCTTAAGGCGATAACTTATTTGTAATCAATGCATTGTGGTCGAATTTCATGGGAAAATTTCCGGTTCTTTATCCGGTAGCGGCTTTGTTTATAAATAGATCGATCATCTTTGAGCACGCACCAACAAAAGAGCCGCGGGCACGTTTTAGATACTGAATGTATCTTAAGAGTTTGGTGAGCAGGTCTTGTGCTACTCAAACAGTGATCACGTTTTGTTAGTCTCAGCACGTGCATGGTTTGTTGAAATAAGACGACTTTCGTCTGAGAATGAATGAAAAATAACAAGAGTAAGAACTAGTTAAGGCCATTTTTTTCATAAAATCGTCATTACAACCTTCAAAGACCATTTCTGGTCATTTTAATGAAAATTTTGTTTATTGTGTTCTGGTTGGCGAGTAGATAACAGGGAACACATTTTAACGAGTAGTATTTTCATGATTTTGTTTCCCTTTCTATTCGATAACGATAGAACTGTTTCTGTATAAGAGGCAATATCTGAATAAAGCTAGGCAAAAAATCAATATAGAGTTGCCCTTTACTATCAAACATAATTTATAAACAATTCTTACACTGCCGTTTTCTAACGGAGTTAACAATTCTATATTTTCGCCTCTTAGTCTTTCATAATAATGTTCACCCTCAGTCAAAATAGTGACGTTATTATGTAAACATCTTCCAAACTTTGTAATCGTTCACTTACGTTAATCTCATTAATTAAGTATTGTGATGTTGGAAGAAAAAACTGATTTTGATTTGCGGCTGTCTTTACCTTGGAACAATTGGTGAATATGTTCATCAATTCAAAATAAAGATTGGGGAGTGCATAAATGTTGTTTGTAGTACGTTAAAATTGGAAAAAAATCTGGGCAGAAAAATACCTTCTTTCAATTAAATCTACAATCTAAACGAAGCGTCAGGTTTCCGAACAGAGGCGGATCAAAAAATAAAATCGTATCCCTATTTACATAGATAATGGTGTGAGTTTCAATTTACAGTGCACCAATTAAGTTGAAGTTCATATGAATTTTCATTTCATTTTCAATTTTGATTTATCAAACCGCCGAGGAATAGATAAACAAAACAAAACAAAAACATTAAAAAAATTCACCAATCCTTTTTTGAGTTACACACAAATACAAGTTAATTTTTATTTATTACTAGCGGACCCGGCAAACATCATTTGCGAATCCATGTTTACCCAATTATTATTATTGGCTCTATCGATAAAAATCACCTATCCTTAAATATTCATTAAATTAGTTTGTCAACTGGACATAATCTATATTTATTATATCTATATCTATATTTATATAATCTATATTTTTACTTTGCGGGTAAAACGTAAATCTTTTTTCCTCGAGTTTTAAGCTAAGCACAAATGCCAATATGTGAATTTTTGATTTGTGTACTAAAAATATAATGAGTAAACAGCATACAATCTGTATTTTTATGATTGGGATGATTTCGATTTTTAAATTTTGAGCTGGGGTGTTTAAGCCAGAAGTTTCAACTCTATTTAGTAAACTGAGCGTTTTTGCTGCATTCTTTTGATTGAAAAATACTTTATTTACATATCGTTCGAAAAGGCTACACAATAGAATAGAAAAAAAATATAATAGCTTCGTCCGAGATTTTATTTTTAATTTTAGTTTTAATTTAGAACCAAGAAAATAGTTTGGTACGTCGCAGGTTCCCGCAATAAAACTTCATGTTTGACATTATTGAGTTCTTAAGCTTAAGCCCCACGAAAATAGTTTGGTACGTCGCATACCCCCGCAGTTAAGCTTCATGTTTGTCTTAATTGAGTCCTCGAGCTTTTGAAACCGCAAAACAAATTCTCCCCCAATTTAACCACTTTAGAGTTACAGCAATTTTAAAAATTGTCTACTTTTTAATAAAATTACACCTTTAATCAAATTTGATATGATTAACTCTCTAAAAAATTGAAGTTCTGTACTGTGTTATACCTCCAAGAATGTCTATAAATTATGCAACGTAAAAATCCCGGCTAAGTACGATTTTTGGTATGGCAAAGAAAAAGGAACCAAATTTTTCCCACACAACACATTCTTAAATCATGAATAGTTTGTTATAAATTGGGCATGTTCAAGGAATTTAACTCAGTAACACTTGTACACTAGGTGGTAGAACTATTCAACCATGGTTTTTCGAATATTTAAAAAGATTCTGTGTTATATCTATTTGTCTGTGATATAAACGTACTGTTGTAAAGACGTGGTAGCTCAGTGGTTCCCGTTCTGCTTACTGAGTAGATGGTCGGGAATTCAATCCCTGGCCCGTCCCCTTTCTTGCCATTTGTCACTTGCCTCTTTCTATCACCATTATTATTTTATTTAAATAGCCATACATAGTATTTAAGATATGACTTCATCTACAACATTTCGCCAATATACTCGGTCTATGGCTGCCTCTCTCCAACCTCGTTGATGACCCACACTCGCCAGATCCTGTTGCACCTGGTCCGCCCATCGTGCTCGCTGTGCCCCTTCTTGTACCGGCCGGATTCGAGGCGAACACCATTTTTGCAGGGTTGTTGCCCGGCATTCTCGCAACATGCCCTGCCCACCGTATCCTTCCAGCCTTCGCGACCTTCTGAATGCTGGGTTCACCGTAGAGTTCAGCGAGCTCGTGGTTCCATCTTCGCCGCCACACTCCATCCTCCTGTACGCCGCCAAAGATGGTCCTAAGCACCCGGCGTTCGAAAACACCAAGTGCTTGCAGGTCCTCCTCGAGCATCGTCCACGTCTCGTGCCCGTAGAGAACAACCGGTCTTAACAGCGTTTTGTACATGGTACATTTAGTGCGGGGGTGAATCTTTCTTGACCGCAAGTTCTTCTGGAGCCCGTAGTAGGCACGACTTCCACTGATGATGCGTCTTCGGATTTCACGGCTGTTGTTGTTGTCAGCCGTAAGCAAGGATCCAAGGTAGATGAATTCTTCCACCACCTCGAATGTATCTCCGTCTATCGTAACACTGCTGCCTAGGCGGTCCCTGTTGCGCTCGGTACCTCCTGCTAGCATGTACTTTGTTTTCGACACATTCACCTCCAGTCCGACTTTCACAGCTTCGCGTTTTAGGCGAGTGTACATTTCTACCACCGTTTCAAATCTTCTGCCGACAATGTTCATGTCATCCGCAAAACAAACGAACTGACCGGATCGAGTGAAAATCGTACCCCGGCTGTTGAGCCCGGCTCTTCGCATGACACCTTCTAGCGCAATGTTGAACAACAGGCACGAAAGTCCATCACCTTGACGTAGTCCCCGGCGTGATTCAAACGAGCTGGAATGTTCGCCCGAAATCTTCACGCAGTTTCGCACACCGTCCATCGTTGCTTTAATCAGTCTAGTGAGCTTCCCGGGAAAGCCGTTCTCGTCCATAATCTTCCATAGCTCTATGCGGTCGATACTGTCGTACGCCGCCTTGAAATCGATGAACAGATGATGCGTCGGGACCTGGTATTCGCGGCATTTTTGGAGGATTTGCCGTACAGTAAAGTAATCTGATCCAGCTAATCACTCGTTGATCTTGTTATTTAATAGGGTTGGTAGTTTTTTTTTTCAAAGATATCCACAACCGCGGTAAGCAACAGTACATGCTCCGAACGTAAAGCCAAGCTTGAACACGTAACGGTTGACTGTACATACCAACTGTTGATTGTCCTGCTATGCTGGTTTGGGAATTGGCTTGTTAGGTCATTCCACTACTGCATTTGCTTTCTCTTCGGCATAAAGAAGATTATGGTACCGACGCCTGCCCTTCTGGCAAGTTTTATCAAACGAACAGTCGTCACTCCGATGGCCTCGCCTAAGACAGTGGAAACATACGCTTCGCTCACATAACTCAATCAGTCATTTCGGAATAGGCGGTAGCTTGAACTCTTCGCAGGTAAACTGGAACTGGGTTCTGGCTGCTGGTTTCAACCCTATCCAATTTAAAGGTTTCTACTTCTTGTTCCTTTTACTCAAAGGAGTTGTGGAATTTAGAGTAGACTGTCCAACTGCAGAACTCTCTCCAGAGGTTCCAGGTTCTTGTTTCGACACACTTATTGCTTCCAGTAGGCCACCGTAGATATCAAGTTAAGCCTTATGCTCGACGGTGGTTGAGAACATAACCAAGTCTTTGTTCACGCAACCGGATAGAAATCACGGACACGGAGGGCTGGAACCGGAATTGTGACGTCAAAACGAGCTACGCTTCACTAGGTGGGAACTTCCCAAGGTTCTTGTTCCACTTGTTCCTAATTCTATCTGTATAGTTTTACCATTCTCACGTTTCTTGACAATGGTGATCGCCAGCCTCTCTTCGCTATCCACAAAATGGCAAAGTCACATTCGGTTCACATCATCGCTGTTTTTGTCTATATTTTAACGCGTCTAATTTTCGCACTTATCACAACGGTTTATCCTAGACTCTAAATTTACTTCTGACTGATTCCACGCCAAATCGATCGGTCACCAAACTCAACTATCTTCGATTTTGATGAAACTTGGTACACGTCTTCGGTATGTTGAAAAAAAAATCCACTGGTGTTAAGATTATTTGGATTCAAGAGTAACTTTTGAGATGGGTGTATGTTTTTTTTTCCAACATTTTACTTGAAAAATCGTAGTTCAAAAACCATTACATTTAGAGAAAAACTTTATATGAGGGGAGTTGTAGAGAACTAAAAAGGCTTTGTAAAAAAAATGTACACTGAAAAAAAAAATTTTTTTTTTCATAAAGAAAAATCGAAAATAAATACTAAAAATCAAATATAAAAAAAAACATATTTTTAATATTTTTTAAATTTGTTTTGTGGAAATTTGAGAAAAAAAGACACGTTTTGAAAAAAAGTCTAGGATGGACGCTCTTATAATAAAAAAGTTTTTCGAAGAGCGAACTTTAGTGCATATTTCAAATTTTGGTATTCATTATTATAAATGAAAATTAATTATACAATATGATTTTGGAGATCATTAAAAACAATAATGATAATAATGATAAATCACCTGAACGCAACCGTTTTCGAGATTTTTCGGATTTTATTTCAATAGAATGAAAAAACATAAGAAAATTCGCTCTTTTCTTAAGTTAATCGAGATTTCCACCAGAAATGATAAATTTTCCAAGATCTTCATATTATAACGTTCACATTACTCTAATGTCCTCTTTTCTTTTGATATCAGGATGATAAGAAGACTCATTTGAAAAGAGCAAGATAAATAGCACTATTGTTTTAATATTGCAATCAATATATTTATAATTGTTTTATGGCTGTATCGGTCGGGCCGCTCAGAGAATGAAGGGAGCGAATTTGCTAAAGCGATGAAAGTAACAGCGAGATAGATGTCGCAGGGGCGACAAGTGTGAAATGGACAGATGATGAAATTATGCGGAGGGTCATATAGAAGAAGCATATTAATCGAACTGCTGACTATTTTGCCAAGCTCCAACGATGTTAGAGGTCGGGTGTAGTGTGTGAAAACTACACTCCGAACAGTTCGGTGATGTAGCAATGAAAGTAACACATATTGTTTAAGGTAGGTAGACAAATAGCAGCTATAACGTATGTCAGGTATATCTTCTCATAAAAAAACAGCTAATGTACGCTGCCTGTAAACTACCAGAGATGTTTTATACCTGCATTTCCAAAGGTACCACAGCCAATATATATGCTCATACATAGTCGCATTCATCAGTAAAATCTATCTGAGTGAACTGAAAATGGAGTTTAACATGAAGAAGTGTTGTATGCCGTTTCCCACTAAACGGTGCTCAAAAAACCTTCGTAAATTAACCGAACAAAATGTCAAAAAACTCAAGTCTATGGGCAAAACACATTTGGACACTTCTTTGATGATTTGTGATAATTGTCGTTTGCATTTAAATAGAACGGAACAATCCCATGCTGCAATTTCGGAGCCTAGTGAGAAACCATCAATTACTAACATTATGGATCCACAACCATCTACATCACGGCAAGTAGACTTGTATGGTCTCGAGGAAACGCCATCGGCAATATCATTAATGTCAGTGCCATCTGATAGCAGTGTGCAAGATTATTCAAGGCGCCATAATATTGAGCTATTTAACAAGGGCGTAGCTGGAATCAACGTTTCGCCAATATCGGCTAAAAAGTTCCTGAACGTAAATTATGCCCGCAAAAAGTTCAAAGATGTTTCAAACGGCATTCGGACACACATATTTGGGGATCAAGCGGAGGAGGATGACCTGGAACAATTGAAAGTGAAAGCAGCCGAATATGACGAAATAATCGCGCAGCTAAAGGACCGGTATGCTGATCCAGAAACTTCGAGGGACGATCAAGTAAGGATACTTTCGGTTTTACCACAATCTTGGACAAATCAAAGAGTAATGGCAGAATTTGGAATAACAAACAAGTACATCGTATCACAAGCTAAATTCCTTGCAAAGCACGAAGGTGTTTTAGCTGCCCCTAACGAAAAGCTGGGACACGGTCTGAACCCGGAAATAAAAAACCAAATTTTGCAATTTTACGACAGTGATGAGATTACACGAGCAACCCCTGGTATGAACGACTACGTTTCAGTGAGGAGTGAAGGTAAGAGGGTTCATATTCAAAAGCGCCTTTTAGTTTGTTCATTAAGAGAAGCTTTCATTAAATTTCAAGAGATGCATCAAAATGCTGTTGGGTTTAGCTCTTTTGCAGCACTAAGACCAAAGCATTACAAATTACTTGGCAACACAGGTTCTCATAACATTTGTGTTTGCACCTTTCACGAGAACATTAACTTGATGCTTCATGGTCTTAGAAAATATTCATTCGAGAATGATTATAAATTGTGTTTTGAAGAAATATTATGTAGCTCATCAACTAGAACTAAAAAATGTTACCTCCGTGAATGCGAACGATGTCCAGGCTTTTCAGATTTTGAGAGTAGTTTAACAGACAAATTAGAAAAACGTGGTTTAGTTGAAATATCTTTTGAGCAATGGATTTCAACTGATAGATGTAGTTTAGAGACACTTGTTAAACCAATTGATGAATTTATTGCTTATTTTTGTGAAAAGTTGGAACAATTAGTATCCCACGATTTTGTCAAATCTCAGCAGTCTAGTTTCTTGAGAGATTATAAAAGTTGTCTTAAAGACGGCGCAGTAATAATAATTTGTGATTTTTCTGAAAATTATTCATTTGTTTTTCAAGATGCTGTTCAAAGTAGTTATTGGAGTAATGAGCAAGCCACTATTCACCCTTTTGTCATTTATTACACGGAATCTGGAATACTTAAAAATATCAGTTTCATTGTTATCTCAGAAGTGTTGAAACATGATACGATTGCGGTGCAGGTGTTTATTTCAAAACTAATAAGCTTTTTGCAAACAAAAATTAAAGTAAAGAAAGCTACGTTTATGTCTGACGGGGCAGCATCCCAATATAAAAATAGGAAGAACTTTGCAAGCCTTTGTAAGTTTAAAAAGAAATACAATATTGATGCTGAATGGCATTTTTTCGCAACATCCCACGGTAAGGGACCTTGCGATGCAATTGGTGGTACATTAAAACGAATGGCAAGATATGCAAGCCTTGCTGTACAACATGAACACCCTATAAAAAGTGCATTAGAGTTATTCGAATGGGCGAACCAAAAAAGTGATGATTGTTTAACAAAAATGTCGTTTTGTTATGTATCACATGAAGAGTATGAACAGGGGGTAGCAGAATGGAATGAAATTTACCGACAGACTAAAACGATTGCAGGTACACAAAAGTACCACTCATTCGTTCCAATTTCAGAAAACGAAGTTTTTGTAAAACTGTTTTCGAATGACGAAGAAGGCAGGATTCATAATATATATAAAAGCAATCAATAGTTTATATAATGTTTATGTAATATTATCAATGACCGAGACTAATAAATCTAGGGTTTTTATTCATTAGGGCGAATCTCCAATTGAGAGACTCTCTCTGGGCTCGCTCTCTTTCATTCATAAACCAATCTCTTTTACGTTTTTCATTCTACTATTTGTAGGGTATGCTAGCCATCACTGTTGTGTTTTGATCTGTACTAAAGAATCCCTCGAAAGTTTTATAATGGCGCTGTAATGAATGAAAGAGAGTGAGCCCGGAGAGTATCTCTCAATTGTAGATTCGCCTAATGAAAAAAACCCTAGAAATGGTATATATAAATATAAATCCAACCATAATTCATTATTTTTGTCTTATAACTTTAAGTGAAGCTTTTTCAATCGACGAGCTGTTAAGAGTAAGTAAGAGGCACATACATGTGTTTTAAAAAGGCTAAAAACACAAGAGAAACAATCGTTAGCTATTGTTGTTTTAATATCACGAGTAATTTATGAAAAGGGCGTATTTTTTGAGGTTTTGAAATTTTATTGAAAGAAAATCAGAAATATCTTGAAAACGGTTGCGTTTACGTGGTTTATCATTATTATCATTATTGTTTGTAATGATCTCCAAAACCATATTGTAGCATCAAAATTTATTTATAAGAATGAATAACCAAAATTTGAAATATACACCAAAGTTCGCTATTTGAAAAACTTTTTTTATTATAAGAGCGTCCATCCTAGGGTTTTTTTTAAAACGTGTCTTTTTTCCTCAAATTTCCATACAACAAATAAAAAAAAAATATTAAAAATATGTTTTTTTAGATATTTTATTTTTAGTAATTATTTTTGATTTTTCTTGATGAAAAAAAAATTTTTTCTGTGTATATTTTTTTAAGAAAGGTTCTTTAGTTCCCTACAATTCCCTTATATCAAGTTTTTCTCTAAATGTAATGGTTTTTGAACTACGATTTTTCAAGTAAAATGTTGGAAAAAACACATACGCCCATCTCAAAAGTTACTCTTGAACCCAAATTATCTTAACACCAGTGGAATTTTTTTTTTCCAACGTACCGAACTCATGTGCCAAGTTTCATCCAAATCAATGATGATCGGGTATGATTTTTGGGATTTCCGGCACATTCTGGATGGAATCCCTCTTCTGTAGAACATAATACCACAATTATAAGTAAAGCAAATAAAGTGTGTATAAAAATGGCACACCGAAAATCTTCTGTAACTTTTGAACCGTATGAGTAAAAAAACTGACAATTTTAGCAATTATTATTCATAGTGTGTTGTTTACATCTGTCAAGTTGTCGTAAAAACAAAAAATTGTCCGTGAAAAAATGTTGTGCACTTATCCCTTTCGAAGATCATGGTTGTCACCTTGTAGGTGAGAGGGCTTATCTCATGCAAAAAGTCGTCATGGGAGACCAAGAACATGATCAACAGGGATAGTATAACACTCTGCTTTCTTTAAATTGCCACGTCGTAGTATGATTATTTGAAGGCACTGAAAGAGGTGTGATACTCGCGGGTTTAGCCGCAATTCGCTCTTAGACGAAGCTAGGAACAATCTACAAATACCTGATATCAAATAATTTAGGGAAACGACAAAAAGTACACTTGTCATTTGCTTGACAATTCTGGTCCGGAGTAAGACCACGTATTTTGAAATTCAACCAGAAATTAAGTTTTTTTAATGCTATGACGTACAGAAATGTGTAAACGAAAGGACGCAGCCAAAATATTAAAAAAAAAATCATTCAATTCAAAATGACATTAGGTTTGCTTATAATTTCTGGAACAGTCTATATGAAGACGGAACTTCGAAATATCCCAAAACTATTAAAACAGAGCTTCGAAGAAAATTTGGGTAAAAACAACAAACATTTATTTACCATATTTACCTTCTGGTTAGCGCTTGCCGGTTGTTTTGACGGGTCTTAAGTTTCTTCAAGATTGTATAGCGGAGCTTCGCTCTGCAATCTTCAAGGTAGTTTTGACGGGTTTAAATTTCATTTTGACGAGTCTTAATTTCATTTTGAAGAGTCTTAATTTTGTTTTGACGGCTCTTAAATTCAGAAACTTAAAACCTGTCAAAACTATACAATCTTGAAGAAACTGAAGACCCGTCAAAACACCCGGCAAGCGCTAACCAGAAGGTTAATACCTCCGATTGCATTATACCGGGCAAACGCATCTAAGGAGCATTTTTCCAAAGTTTAAGGAGCATTTCCCCAAAAAAGAAGGGTGCCCTTTGCCCCTGATTTTATAAATCGAATGAACTAGTGAACTTGTACATTGAAGATGTAAAAGCTACTCCCAAGCTCCATCTATGTGGTTCTCTGTACAATTACACTAGTTCTGGACAGTAACGGAGTAGCAACTACGAAACGCACGGTCTGTTTTAATAAAAAAAAAAATCCGTACTATGCCATACATGAAGAACGCTAAGAACAGCCATGTCCAAACACTACACTGCACGCCGAGCTATTTTTTACCACGCTAGCGCGTGTATTAAATTCACCACTTTGACTTCGTGCTTACACGCAACGCGGTGGGTACAACACCAATGCCAGTGCTCGTGTTTTGGCTTCAGACATCGTGTATGATGATTCGGCAAACACCACAGCCGAGTGTTTCCGATTGTTTCCGATTGCTGAATACACGCGTGGTTAATTTATTTTATTTCTACCCATGCCGTGCTTGTTAAACTCAATCAACTTATGCGCCCGACACCCAACGGCCAGGAAAACAAACCTATAAGTCAAATTATCAAATTTTTAGAATCATCCGACGAGCAGTGCTCTATCCGTGGTAACCAGTGTCATACTGGGTGTATGTTGAGAGCTTTCTTGTGATCGTAACCACTCTGCTCGGGTATTTTCCAAAAAATCAAGACAAGGTGTCTAAAGCAAAACACGAGCGTATACACTAGTGTCGTTTCCATTGCGTTGCGGGTTCATCTATAAGCACGAAACTGAGGTGGGAAATTATAGCCACATACATAGTGGTGTGTTTGCAGTCAAGTTCGGCTCTCGTGCAGAACAGTTTGGTGTTTTCACCAAGGCTGCTTTTATATGCCCTTCGTAAATTGAATTGGACTGCATTTCGACTTCCATCGTATGACGCGCGCTGCTTGCTCATCAGTTTAAAAACTTTCAAGGAACGCCGCGAATTTGCCATGCTTTTCCACATCAATGACATTAAAGGGCGATACGGTCAAAATTTGGTCAATATCAACTTGACGTATTTCTTTCAATTTTGCATTTAAAAAACCTGAACACCCCTCATTTTGAAGGTGTGTGTGTGTGTAGAATGTTGCTCCTATTTTGATTTTGGAATTCACTCTTCAGTTGTCAAAATGCCGTCCAAGCAAGAAGAGCAGCGTATCAAAATTTTGCTCGCGCATCGCGAAAATCCGAGCTACTCGCACGCAAAGATGGCAAAATCGCTAAAAGTTGCCAAATCAACCGTTACAAATGTAATTAAAGTGTTTGGGGAACGTTTGTCGACAGCCAGGAAGTCTGGATCGGGGGGAAATCGAAAACCGGAAGCCACTGAGACGACAAAGAGAGTTGCCGGTAGTTTCAAGCGAAACCCTAACCTATCTCTCCGAGATGCCGCAAATAAGCTGGGTGTATCGTCTACAACCGTGCATCGAGCCAAAAAACGAGCCGGACTATCGACTTACAAGAAGGTAGTGACTCCAAATCGCGATGATAAACAAAATACGACGGCCAAAGCGCGATCCCGGAGGCTGTACACGACGATGCTGACGAAGTTTGACTGCGTGGTAATGGACGACGAAACCTACGTCAAAGCCGACTACAAGCAGCTTCCGGGACAGGAGTTTTATACGGCAAAAGGAAGGGGAAAGGTAGCAGATATTTTCAAGCACACGAAACTGTCAAAGTTCGCAAAGAAATATCTGGTTTGGCAAGCCATCTGTACCTGTGGCTTGAAAAGCAGCATTTTCATAGCTTCCGGGACTGTCAACCAAGAAATTTACGTGAAAGAGTGTTTGAATAAACGTCTGCTGCCTTTCCTGAAGAAACACGGTTGTTCCGTACTGTTTTGGCCGGATTTGGCATCTTGCCATTACGGTAAAAAGGCCATGGAGTGGTACGCCGCCAACAACGTGCAGGTGGTTCCCAAGGACAAGAACCCTCCCAACACGCCAGAGCTCCGCCCAATTGAGAAATACTGGGCTATTGTCAAGCGGAACCTAAAGAAGACCAAAAAAACTGCTAAGGACGAGCAGCAGTTCAAGGCAAACTGGATTTCTGCGGCGAAGAAGGTGGACAAGGTGGCTGTACAAAATCTGATGGCAGGGGTCAAGCGTAAGGCCCGGCAATTCGGATTTGGAAAAGCGGAAGCCTAACTGAATATTTTTCCTGAATTTTATACTAATTGAACTTGAAAAAGAAATTTAATTTGATTTTTTAAATAAACGATTTCACCGATTTACACGCGTTTTCCCTTGACCAAATTTTGACCGTATCACCCTTTATTTCACATCGTATAAAATCAGCAGTATCACTCTCGCAATTGAGCTTTTATAGTCCCAGCCGGCATCTTAGAATACGGAAATTATTCTTAGAAACATCATACAGAACAAATTATGCAAAAAATGGCCCCATCAATCGAATGATGCGCCAGTATAATCTACATTGCGAAATCATAGCTAGAAACTTTTATCAATAGAGCGAATCTAACAATGAGAGATTCTCTACTGCCTCGTTCTCTTTCATTTATTACAGCGCCATTATAAAACTTTCGAAGGATTCTTGAGTACAGATCGAAACACAATAAGGAGCTATTCATAAACCACGAAGCCTTTTCTTGAGGTAGGGGGGGGGGGGGGGGGGTAACCAAAGTCTACGTCCATATAAAATTTCAAAAAAATGTATGGAGAAAAGTCTACGAGGGGGGAGGGGGAGTCTTCGATTTTCAAAAATGAGTCTACTTAGTAGTGCTGGAGTATGCTAGCAAATAATAGAACGAAAAACGTAAAGGTGATTTGAATATGAATGAAAGAGAAAGTAATCAAAGAGAGTCTCTCAATGTTAGATTTGCCGTTAGATGAAAAAAGTCTCTAGATAGGCTGTACAGTAAATGTACAGTAGAGTACAAGTAAAATCTCGGCTTAAAGACAATAGAAATAATAGGCCATATGAATAAAAACGAGTAATTACTCACAAGCTAACCAGTTTGAGTAAAGTAAACTGTTTGAGCATATGCGCAAATTCGTATGAATAAAGTTGTACTTTACTCGGAGTAAGTTCGAATATCGAACTTAGCATTTGCTCTGTCAAAAAAAAATCTAGGTAGAAAAAAGCATTGTTGGTACACACACAAAAAAATCTGAAATATCAATACGGGAAGATGTCTAACGATTCCTTCAACGAGGAGTATCTGGAGGATGAACTGAATAACAGTAAGTCTATTCCATTAACCAATATTACAAATGGGCGAATTATATCTTATTTTCCTGTTCTGTTCATGTGAGGATAGTGAAAATGGAAATCAGAATCCAACAGGCAGCAAAACTACCGGCAAAAAAACTGCTGATGGTGCGAAGTTTGTGGATATTCTGGCATCCTTTGGAAAAGCTCTGCTGGGAAAATCTCAAACACCGTCAGCGAAGCAGAAAAACACATGTCCATTCAGCAAGTGACGAAGAAAATAAACAACATGAGGCGAAGAGTCGGTCTGGAAGCAGACTGAAAACCGAAAAATTGTTCTGAACGAATTGGAAAGAATGTTTTTCCAGTTGATGAGAGGCGTTGTGTTAGTAGAATCGCTAGGAACTTAGTAAGTTGTAGGAATATTTTTCAAATTGGATTTTCTGTTGTAATGAGAATTTAAACAATTTGGTGATTGTTGTGGTGTAAATCAAACAATGCAAATACATCGTTTCCACAAACATATTTATTTGTTACTTGGATTTTGGGATCACCAAAAACACTTCATCCATTGTTCATATGATAATCCTCCTCCTCGGGTTTCAGAATCATCTTCTAAAAATGTTTGTGCAATCACATTTTCTCGAAAAAAAAACCGGTAGAGTTGCTTGAAGTTATTATCGTCTTCACTGAACGATCAAAGCTTCGATAAACACTGTTTACGTCAACTACCATTGGAAATGATAAATTTACAAAACCGCCCACTCACATTTTATGGTGTTCCTTCCACGCAACACACGATTCTTTTAGTTCGATTTCAACTGAGTATGCTGTACAGGTAACTCAAAATTGTGTGAGCATTTACTCAGATTATTCTTTTTATTCATATGGATTTGGATGTTCGAAAAGTAAATACTCAAATTCTTGCTTTTGTCATATCGACGTGAGTAAATGCTCAAGTGAATGGTTTGACGTACGCATTTGAGCAAAGTAAAAGCTTTTACTCACTTTATTCATATGACCTAATGCATAGCATGTAAGTAAATAATTGTAACCATTGTATGTACTTTGCTTGACGAAATAAATAAATATATAAATATATGGAGGCAATTAGTGTTTGTGTGCTCCTTCTATGTTCAAAAAAATCATTGTCTCGAATACGGCTGAATAATTAGATGGAATCGATAAGCTGGAATGGATAATTTTAAGAAATGTGTCATTAGACTAGAGTTAGAGTTAGACATAAGACCTATAACTCTTTCATTCTATTTCATATTTCAGACACAAACATACATTAAATTCTGTTTTGTTGATTTAACGAATATTTTATAATACAAAAACAAAAATGAATTTACGGGTTCGGTGGTTCATTGCCCCGAATGTCTTTTCGTCGTAAACTAATCGTTAGATCGTCGTGAAATGTACTAACACATTCCAACCGTCCAATGACACATCTCTCTTAAGTAAGTGTTGAACTAACAATCCTTCCTATTCCCATCAGTTGCAAGGACGTGGCCAGGAGTTCTTGGTTGTTGACGTGTATCACTTGGTTGTAGAGTATATCACTTTCATGGTTAATCCCAAAATACTGCATCTTTTTTTTTTTTTTTTTTTTAAAGTAGTGGAAATGGCTCTTATTTTGGTCTATGGATCTAGGATTAGGCCTATGTTTAAAATTCGAAGTTACAACTAACAACTTAACAACTAACCATTTTTATCCTGAAAATTTTAAATATACATTAGTATTGTCTCGATGACATATTAATATGAAAAAAAATTCAATGCCAGGTAGTTTTTATCGATAGGCCCTATTCTAGATCTATAGACTCTAATTAGAACCATTTCCCCTGCATTTACCTTTCTAGGTTCATTTGCATTTCTAGGTACATTTACTTTTCAAAAATAACCTAAACATTATTTAATGCAACTACATATCTCATTAACTGTTGCTAAGAAATATTTAAAAAAATGTGTAGTGAAAAGATAATATACAGACAATATTATATCATTTTCTTTATTTTCAGATTCAAAGGATGGTAATAAGTGGTGGAAACTTCAAACCAGACACATTAAAGCCGAAAGAAGTTGTTTCCCTCCTATTAGACGATGAGGAGATTGAGCTGAAATGTAAGTGTTATATTACTTGTTTATCTACGATGAACAGATCTAATATGGGCATAAGGATTAGGGTGCCAATGGCATGTATGGGAAAAAATTGACCATCGAATTTCAAAAACGGGTAGTGCTCAAAAGTTTCGTCTCCTCAAAAAAAGTCCCCATGCAAAATTTGAGCTCAATCGGACTTCGTTAAGTGTTGGACCAAAGCGGTCAAAGTTTGACATTTTTGAAACACGAAAAATTTCCCAAGGTGGGGGTACGTGAAAATTCCGAAATCGATTTTTTATTTTTGATGCCAAATGTCTTAGAAATGCATGAAACGTCGAGATCTGGTGTTATCTCGAAAAAAAAATTTTTGAAAAAAATTGACTTTTTGGGACTTAGAAATTTTTTGAGGTGGAGGAGTGAAATGAATTTGATATGGAGGATTTGAATTCAATTGCTGAGATATCCATGGCAATAGTACTGAAACATGTCTTATATCATCGTTGGCAACTGCTAGCATATTATATGTGATATTTCATTAGGGTGGTTCACTTGTTTTGCATTAGGGTGGTCCATTTTATAGAAAAATAAAAAAATAAGATAATAGTATCAAAACATCTCTTATATAATCGTAAGCCATTATCAATATTAAATATATGATATTTCATTAGGGTGGCTCAGTTATTTTCCATTAGGGTCGTTAAGAACAATAAAAAATATTTCCAGCAAATTTAAACGCTATTCGCATTACATGGGCCCGGCGCGGGGCGAGAACCGCCCGGGTAATATTTTGAAATGATTGCTTGGGTTTTGTATGTGAGCATTCTCACTATGCTGGCACGGCACGCCCAGCACGGCACATCAGCGTAGTGAGAACAGTCACATACAAAATCCAAGCAATCATTTCAAAATATTACCCCGGCGGGTCTCGCCCCGCGTCGGGCCCGTTGTAATGCGAATAGCGCTTTAACCAGTCAATATTTTTCGTATAGGTTAAAACCATTAAGCTTTCTCACGTCTATCATCTTTCTCTTCCAAGCAGGTAGAAAGAATAGATTGTTTACTTACGAAAAAAAAAACAAAAAACGTATAAAAACAATCCTATTCTTTCTACGTGCTTGAAAGAGAAAGATGATAGACGTCAGAAAGTTTAATGATTTCTCACAAAACTTTTCAATATTACCTATCTTACAATGAGAAATTCGCTTCTTTCGTTCTTTTTCATTAATTAGTGCATCAATATAATAATTTCAACCGATTTCTATCCACAGACTGTAAGATTAGCGTACGGACTACCAAAGAGAATTATTTACTAGAGACGCTCTCTTTGTGGTCCTTTTGGAAACTTTTTGCGAGACTTACATTCGGAATGCGACGCTTCTTTAAGGTGAAACAGATCGGTGCCCTCGTCTAATACTAATCTTAGAGATTAAGCATTGTGCATCAGAGAGTTTCTTATTTCTGTTTTGCACCGTCTTTGCAAGCTAAGATTAAAAATTTCAGAGTTATCTATCCTACATTTACCGAATATTGTAGAGTGGGAAGTCTTCGACTGCAACCTAATTAACAATTTTGACCGAGTAAACGTTTATTCAGCTGTTTATATGAAAAAGAAGAGTTTAGTCAGCTAAAATTGTTTGTTGGACCCCTAAGATGGGGAACTATCTCATTAATACGGTATTTGCAGATATAACTAACCTTTTCAATGGTTGTGACAAAAGACACGTAACGAAAGGGAGGGAACGGTATTGTGATATTTCCAAAATTCATGTTGCTAGGTTTTTGGTACATTGCATCGCATATATTTTCTTAAATTACATCTGATTTTTTTGAACTTTTATACATTGTTCGATGTTCTTCAACTAAGTGCAAAATAAACTGTTTCTGATCTTCATCCGTTGACAATTTCGAATTATATGTTTTGATTAATGCAATACCTCGTTCTGCATTGTCATTTACTACTTCCAAGCTTTTAATTCGTTTAATGGCATTTTCATATTCTTGTTTGCTATTCCACTGCGTAATATCAGTTTCCAACAATGATTCCGGAATCTCTAGAGCACATAACAAGTTTTTAGTATGCTGACTGCCTTGAACAAATGAGTGCAGCTGTAGTGTTGAAACGTCGTTTGATTCGACTATGGATTTAGCACACACATTTGTTTTGTTAGCTGAAAATAAAAATATTGTTAGAAATATAATGTTCTGCGTACATCGAATTGAACAAAATAATTACCTGATGTATGTAAGGCTTCAATATATTTTTTATCTGCGATATCCAACGTTTCATCAAATAAACACAATCCGATGAGATTGCTATCCAAATACTGCAGATGTTCCAAGAACCCTTTATATACTGCTTTGGCAACTTCTTCGTCAACAGCTTCGTAGATTTTAAGCGATTTTATCAAATTAAGGTCATTGTTTGCAGACATTGCAGCACACGTAGACAGAAACCAGTTTTTCAAATATACTTTTACAATGAATACATTAAATCGTGCTAACTGTTGTTGAGTTGCCTTAGGTAACGCAAAAGTGTGTCGGTAAAGGAACATTTTTAGTGAATAAATAATTTTTGCCATCCATCTTGCATTATGGAAAGCACCAGGAGCTCTAATTTTAAAATGTTCTTTAATTTTTCCACCCAAAAATATAAGCGTAAGCTGAATAACTTCGCGATAATCTTCGCGGTGATGTTGTTCTTTTAATTGTCGCTCAAAAAAATTCAAGAGATCCACCCTCTCGTTGGCTGTTATTGATGATTTAACGAATACATCATTAACACCAGAATGGTATGAGCTCTTTTCTAAACGGTGCCATTCCGTCTGAAACCGCTTAAAAATCTCAACATTTGGAGATTGTGCAGTTTCAAATTGTAGTGCCTTGAATGCCTTGCCAACTAACAGCTCGTGTATGTGATGTCTACAGGGAAGTCCAATCAGCTGTCTTTTAAACATTTTGTCAAGATGTTGACACGCTCCTTTCTTTCGACCAGTGTTTGACGCAGTGGTATCAAATGATGTAAACATAACCCTAAAACACGGAATAACGGTATAATTTAAAAATTATCAATAATAATATTGAAACTAATAGAAATTACCTGTCTTCAAGATCCCAATCGACAACTGCATTGTACACCGCTTCTGCTTGTTCTATTCCTGTTGAATTTTGGATGGGAGGAACAGCTAACAGCTTACGGATGCCTTCACCAGATACAACTATAGCCAATCGTTCAGTTTTGGGGGTGGCTTTAGACGACAATATACTAGGAAGCAGTTTTGAATCCCAATGAACTGTTAAGTTAACCTGTGGCTTAAATGTTGCTCTCAGCTCGTTCTGCTTTTGCACACGAATTTCTTTTCTTGAATTCCTAATGGACTCTTTGTTTAACACTAATGTTGAAACGTCGTGCCCCAATGATTTCGCTATAGATGATATTAGAAATACCGCATTTCGATCACTCACTTTGCAGCGGTCCAAAGCAGCAGCCACATCGACAGTAATGACATTTTTTAATGGTGATTTAGAAGTTGAAGACGATTTGGAAGGACCTAGAAGAAAATTTAAGAATCAATCGTTTGTTAACCACGAAAAACATTTTAAAACATATTTGAAATTAATTCAATTTACACTTACCCGGTATCTGAAAATCTTCGCCGATAGTACTGATAGAAGGAACGGACTCACTCTGGGTTTGAGATGAGGACTCGAAATCACTAGCAGTTAAATTTTTTCTTTCCTGTAGACTTGCTTCTTCCTGCTCACTTGTTCGTGGATTAGTCTCTGTTGTCGCCTCTGCTGTTTCTTCCTCCTCAAAATCACTACACGAGATAGTTGCCGTTGGAAAAGACTCACTTGTTGTTGGAAGAGTTAGTTCTCGTTGTTCTTGCAAATACCGATATGCTTTTCTTTCTACTTTATTCTTCGGTTTATACCTCTTCCCGATATCGAAAAGGTTCTGCAATGAATCAGAGAAATCCTTTCTCTTCTCAATTTCTCTCGCCGACATTCTTAGCTTGCGCTTCTGCAAGATTTTCCAAGTTTCGTAGTACCGCAAGATTTTATGTTGCACTGTCCTGTCGTCGAGCAAATGGTTCAAATGCTTTTTATTCCATGATACTTTCAAAGCTTGTATTGTTAATTGTGCACTTGGTTTAGTCTTTTGCTTCTCTGCTCGCAAATGAAACATGAATTTCCGGAAAACTTCGTTGTATGTAGGCAAATTCGAAGATTCGGGGAACAAAGGTAGGTATTTTCCAACTAGCCGAATATCCTCCATTTTGAAAAACAAAAAACTGTTGACTAGACCGCGGTTCCTCGTTCAAATATAAAAATACTGAATGAGTAAAACTAAAAATAACAATTCCTTATATACCAAATGTGTGGCCATTTCATTACCTACTCAGTCTTTCAAAACTGCTCGCTTGGGACGTATTCGTTGCCTACGGGTAGCTTATATTTTGTTTGGGTAGATAACACTTCAGAACAAAAAGCATTCGAAGCAGACGTTGTCACTACCGAAGCGCGTATACCACAGCAAGCGGCAGGTAACGTACTTTTGTTTTGATCCCCTATAACGTACCTACTTGTGTTTCTCGGAAATGAAGCAGTCCAAGGCCAAGAACCTCTTTAGAAAAGATAAACAAAAAACTTTTGTTGCACTTCGTAGTCGCCTATCAAGCTATTGTAATAATTTGGGTACATCAAAAATCGTTTTTTTTTCCTTATTTTTGTCCATATTTTGGTAACGGCACATTTTTGTTAACTATTAAAAAAAACATAATAAAAATATCTTAACGAAGTGTAGTATGCCAAAAAAGAATCATGGTTTCAAACTATACAAAAAATATTGACTGGTAAATTTGCTGGAAATATTTTGTTGCTTTTAATTTCCAACTCAAAGGACCACCCTAATGGAAAATAAATGAACCATCCTAATGAAATATCATATATTTAATATTGATAATGGCTTACGATTATATAAGAGATGTTTTGATACTATTATCTTATTTTTTTTATTTTTCTATAAAATGGACCACCCTAATGCAAAACAAGTGAACCACCCTAATGAAATATCACATAATATGCTAGCAGTTGCCAACGATGATATAAGACATGTTTCAGTACTATTGCCATGGATATCTCAGCAATTGAATTCAAATCCTCCATATCAAATTCATTTCACTCCTCCACCTCAAAAAATTTCTAAGTCCCAAAAAGTCAATTTTTTTCAAAAAAATTTTTTTCGAGATAACACCAGATCTCGACGTTTCATGCATTTCTAAGACATTTGGCATCAAAAACAAAAAATCGATTTCGGAATTTTCACGTACCCCCCCCCCACCCCCCTGGGGAAATTTTTCGTGTTTCAAAAATGTCAAACTTTGACCGCTTTGGTCCAACACTTAACGAAGTCCGATTGAGCTCAAATTTTGCATGGGGACTTTTTTTGAGGAGACGAAACTTTTGAGCACTACCCGTTTTTGAAATTCGAAAAGTCGATTTTTTTTGGCACCCTAATAAGAATACATTCATTTCCTCTTTATTCCTCAATCCAAAATATACAAACCAACACCCACAAAAAAAAAAAACAAAAAAAACAAACAAAATATCTATTTTTCAATAATATATAAAATAAATATATTATTTTATATTTTTATTCATTTATAAAAAAAAAAAAATTATTTTTTAATTTATACACCCAACCAACCAAACAATAAAATATATTTATATTTTTTTTTTTTATATTTTTTTTTTTATATAAAAAAAATGTTTCCATAGATACTTTTTTATTTTTTTTTTTGTTTGTTAAAAAGGAAAAAAAAAATTTTCTATGTCGAAATTCTATCCTATTAATTCAAGTATAAACAATTTGTATGGTAAACTGTCGCTATAAGCAAATATGTCCCATAGAAGGAATCCCATAGAACATGAGAATTATGCATATAACGGAAGTATATGAAACACATATTCATTCGTGCTCATGTTGTTTTTTTTTTTTTTATTTGACATTCGGTTTCAATCTGGTACGATGTTGATGACATCACTCATACGCCGCTCTGCATGATTTGCTGAACATAACAGACCGACAAAAGACTGAAGAAAGGAAGTGCACTACTGAAGAACTGCTGAAAAATGATAAAGAAAGAGAGAGAAAACGAAAGCAGAATACCACATCAAGCAAGGTAAGTTGTGATGAATAGAGGTCATTTCTATTTTTTTGATCATGCTATAACACGTACAGTATTTCCCATAAAAAAAATGCGAAAATCCATACCTCAGTTTCAAATGTATGAGTCAGTCATCGAGTTCCATGCCTTGGTAATGGAAGCTTTCAGGGCGCCAACACTGGGGTGAGAAGGTTTACAGGCCTTAGCCGGAACATATGCCCATATTGAGTAATCCAAAGGATTCAAGTGCGGGCTGCTAGGAGGCCAAATGTCCTTTGGCCAAAATTCCATGTTTTCCTTCAGCCACGCTTGAGTCCTTTTTGAGGTATGACACGGTGCTCCGTCCTGTTGGAAAATGACGTTTTGGTTTGCTCCAAAGTTAGCTTTCATCCATGGAATAACGTGGTCCTTCAAAATGTTCATGTAAACCTCGGTATTAACTTTTAATCCAGCTTTGATGAATACTGGAGGCATTTTCAAGCCATTGGACGCAACTGCCCCGAAAACCATGACTCCGGCCGGATGTTTGGTTGTTAACTTGAATTTCACGTCCTCTGGAACATCTTCAATCCTCTTCGGCGAAATAAACCTGTCTGTACGTGTGTTAGATACGGGATCGATGGTGAACATTTTCTCATCGGAGAATACGATGATGGCATGCTTCTTTTTTAATGCTGACACCAAACGTTTCGAGCGCTCCAGCCGTAGTTGTTTGATTCGGTCCGTTACAAGGTGGCACTTTACTCTTGCCCTGGACGAACATTTCAAGTCATCTTTGACCAACCGTTGCATGGTAGTTTTTGGAATATCGGCTTCCTTAGCCAATATCCGGATCGATCTGATAGGATTTCGCCTCACTTCGTCTCTCACTGATCTGATTACCTTCGGTGTGCGAGCGGACCGTGGGCGGCCACTTCCCGGCTTCCGTGGACGTGGTCCATCAAGGAGTGAACGTTGGATACGGTAAACGGTAGCCAGGTGGCATCCCACAATCGTTGCAATTTGTGTTACGGGCTTTTGGGCGAGCAGCAAACTAGTCACAACCTCCTTTGCGTACATTTTTCTCAACTTTGTTACTCGCGAACCACTGTTTTGTTTACATCGTCTCAGAGTATACAGTCGGATGATTACACACACGCATTAAAACAGTAAAAATAATGATGTAGAAGGAGATGTCCGCTAATCACCATGAGGCACAAATAGTGGACAGTAATGTTTGCTAGCATGAAAGATATGAAGGGAAAGTGTTGAAAGTTCCGTCAGTGTACGGTACGTTGACAATTGAATAGAGGTATTGAAAATTGAGCGAAAGGGCATGGGTAAAGTAGTACTCGAACCAAGGACGTTACCTTTGCCAAACATCCCACTGCGGGGTACGTCAAGGCACGGACGAATCCGCCACCTCAACAGGCCAAAGTAACGTGTTGGTTCGCGCTCATGTACCACTGATATCTTGTGATAGTTTCTAATGGTAGTTTGTACACACTCCGTTTTGTTGCATACATGGGAAAATAACCCTCTCCTTTTGGGTTTATTTTTGTACACAACTTCTGATTTTTACTCTATTTCTTTCTCTCGTCATCTCTGACTTAGTGACATCGGAGATAAAGACTGTAAAGTGTTGTGATACTGGTCCCTACCAGTATGGGGTAATGGGCTCCCCCATTATAGGATTTACATACTATAATTGTTATGTCTGTATTCTCCGTACGTGGAGTAACGATAATGATGTAGAAGGAGATGTCCGCTAATCACCATGAGGACATAGTGGACCAAGAGTGGACAGTAATGTTTGCTAGAATGAAAGATATGAAGAGAAAGTGTTGAAAGTTCCTTCAGTGTACGGTGGGTTATAAATTGAATAGAAGTATTGAAAATTGAGCAAAAGGGCATGGGTAAAGTAGTACTCGAACCAAGGACGTTACCTTTGCCCAACATCCCACTGCGGGGTAGGTCAAGGCACAGACGAATCCGCCACCTCAACAGGCAAAAGTAACGTGTTGGATCGCGCTCATGTACCACTGATAGCTTGTGATGCCCTCTCGCTCAATTTTCAATACTTCTATTCAATTTTCAACCTACCGTACACGAAACTTTCAACAGGGCTTCAAATGGTGAGTTGACAACTTCGAAGGAGGGTGCAACCGACCTCTGGTCCTCACAAGTTCCTACCTCACGCCTCCACGAGTCATATGATCACAAAAGACTGCCAGCTGAAACATGGAGACGTTGGTTGGCGTAGCCTGGGCAATGTTGTCATTTTGACAATAGCGAAGTGAGGGGGTGTGACCTGTAAATCATATCATATAATTTTCCATTCTCATATCAATTAATGATTTCAGCAGGCTTTGGAATCATCTTTGCATTCCAAAACCATTTATCTCAGGAGCCTGGAGCAACATGACCTGGATAAAAGGCTGAATTTGTTTTTCAGCATTTCAGCATAACATTTACTTTGAATTTGCACTTCTGAACATTAACTACTATATTCTTAAAAGACTGGCATCCGCTTATGGGCTGTATAGGATTATATTTTAATATTGTGTTTAGTGGTATTAGGATTAGATAAGCCATTTATTTCAGAAACCATCACACTGGGCTCTGCGATCGCTCCAATTGCTATCATAGAAATGTAACTAGAACAATATAAAGACATGTTTTAACAAGATGTCTTATAAAATAATACCTCTTATTGAAGTTATAGTTTTGATATTTGGAATGATATTTTCTGTTTTCAGCTTTTCCAGGACTAGTAGGATATTAATACATATCTAATTATATTTTTTCAGTAACAATCCAGTGGATGTCAGATATGTTTTGTACACACGCATATTATGTTCTCGTATTGACTTACTGTAGTCGCTTTTTACATGGTCAAGTAATTTAATTGTCTCTTAAAATGCCATGTACAGCATTCAAGATGGAAATTTGTATTAATAGCATTTTTGTCTTCTATGACATTTTAATTTTTTATGTGAGGAAAGTAAGACCTTGGTTCCTTTCATATTGGATCAGTTTATAAAAGCATATGAGTCCTATACGTACAAGCAGTGAAAGATGCGTTTGAAAGTTTTATTCCTTGAATATATGATACAATATAGAGACTGGTATGCTTTTATGGTAAGTTATTTAAATTTTAACAACTATTTCATTAGGAACAGTAGAAATTTGCAATATCTCAGTACATTCACTAGTACAAATGAAAATTAATTGTAGCCGTGAAGTTTCGTACAATTTGTATCTTAAATTTTTTATAAATCATCATTTATGCTAAAAATTTCCACTGTTCCTATAACAACAATATAACTGGGATGGCCTTCCTGCCGTGGTCTTCCGAAGGTCCTCATTGAGATCGACTGGCCCTGCTACAACAAGCAATCACGTAGGCTATTCTCTCGGGTCAACCTGCTGGGGATAGTCCTGTAGACATAGGTAATCCTTGCACTGATAGTGGGTTCTTATCACATCACATCACATCAAAATAGTTTACTTAAACCTAAATTTTCCATCAGGTGGCCTCTGGAAACCTTTAAATGCGTTTATTCCCGTAAATAAGCGTCTACCGCTTAAATAGGGGGTTTGAAATCGTCGATTTTCGAAAACCCGGTTTTGGTCCAAACAATTTTACTTAAATCTCAATTTTCCATCAGATGGGCTCTGGAAACCTTTAAATACGTTTATCTCCGTAAATAAGCGTCTAATCGCTTAAATAGGGGGTTTGAAATCGTCGATTTTCGAAAACCCGGTTTTGGTTCAAAAAATTTTACAAACCTAAACCGTCATCAACTAGACTTTCAACACACGTGTGCTGAAGCGAGACCGTTCTACCAACGACTGTTGTGGAACATATTTGGGCAATCACGGTTCATTCGACCGTTGGTATTCTGTTTCGACTGACTCAGTCGCAGTGTTGTCAAGTATGTATATTGATAAAGTATTCAAACAAATTAAAATTTGATTTTGTTACTTTGTTTTGTGTTTTCTTGTTCCAGGCTACGATGAGAAAATATTATTGAGTGAAAATGTATTACTGCTAAGAAATCACAAATAACTCATACTGCAAAACGTTCCGTTAGGTAACATACAAGGAACGCATAATAAACTTTAACTTAATTAATAATTGTTGCGTATGTTATTTACACCTCATTTATTTGTAAGCTAAATTCCTTATTTAACAAACAACTAGAACATTCATAGGAAAACGAAAAAAAATTCAACAAATGGTTCAGTTTATTGAGGAGGATCGCAGCAAGCCGTGCTTTGAAAATGACGTGTTTTGTTTTTGCTGCGTCGTTAATTGGTGAAATGATAGTTTTTCCGTGTACTTTGCGTAGGACGTTGAGAATGGAATCCCTCTCATAGTGTGTTGTGGTCGTGTTTCTTGAGATGGATTTTTTTCCCATTTTTTGTGTTTTTAGTGACCCGCTCCTGCATCCGGACGAGCTTTCCAGCATCAGATAAGGAACATTTGTGAGGTCGTTTTGATTATCAAAAATATACCTTAACTATATACACGCCAGGATCAAGAACTTCCATTTTTGATTATGGAAGTGTGAAAACTCTTCACATATCCATTTGATGTGTGAAGATTTTCATGCAGGGCTTATTGTATATGAAGATGACCTCAGAATGTACGTGTATGAACAGGCATTCTTGAAATGGGTCGTTGGATTTTCAATAGAGCTGTCACCTTCAATCTCCAGGGCTAAAAATGTTTGCACATAGTGATCACATATAAATTACTGAAGAAATGCAGACAAGTTTCTTCCATAAAAGCACTGCCGGTCAGTGGGAGATTGATTGTAAAGACACACACACACACCCCCCCCCCCCCCCCCCCCCCCCCCCCCCCCCCCCCCCCCCCCCCCCCCCCCCCCCCCCCCCCCCCCCCCCCCCCCCCCCCCCCCCCCCCCTTCCCCCTTTTCTCTCCTCCACCATCCCCCCCTCCCCCCCTCCCCCCCCCCCCCTCCCTCCCCCCCCCCACAACAAACATAAATAACACCCCAAAGGCGCCCCCACCTCCCCCCCCCCGCCCCCCCCTTCCCTCTCTCCCCCCCCCCCCAAAAAAAAAAGAAAAAAAAACAATGTTGTTACAAAAAAAACCCCAAAAGAAGAGGTTTTTTCCCCTATCCACCAAACCGAATGTGTACAAACCACCACCAGAAACTATCACAAGCTATCAGTGGTACATGAGCGCGATCCAACACGTTACTTTTACCTGTTGAGGTGGCGGATTCGTCCGTGCCTTTGTTTTTCGAACGGATCACAAAAAAAAACAATGTCACACTCAAAATAATATTACATACGCCATTCACGGAATGTCATTCTATTGAATGCTATTTCCTGGAATAAACTTCATTCTGAAATACTAAATGTTCTTAATTTTCTCAGATTGGTGGGTGTTTTTGGCCAAATGAAATACCAAAAAGCCAAGTTTGCCAATAGAAAGCGTGTTGATTATTCAACAAAATCTCAACAATTTGTTGCTCCACATCGAATCTAAATATACGTATAGAAAGTGGAATACATTTATAATCCATCTGTATAAGTAAGATTTTTTTCAAGTTCCTTTTTAGAAAACGGGGGCCAAAGTGCTAGTTTCACTAATAGGTCAATAGCCGGGTCTTAAACCCTATGTGTGACAGTTTGAATATCAAAGAGATTCGGTTCGAAAGTCGCAAGAATAACCTATGAAATGGACGGATTTCTGATGGCGTACGTAATCTTTGTGTGCCATGCAACGCCGCGCGTTCACAGTTACAACTGGGCAACCTACGAGAGAGAAACCATTATTTTTCCACTGAACAACTAACACAAAAAAAAAAAAAAAAAAAAAATAACATTTTGTTGTTCCCTCCAATTTCCAATCCGTCTGTATGAAATAGACTGAATAAAATCATTCGTGTTCAAACCTCACTTGCCCCCCTCTTGTTCACTTCGTGTTTTATTGCCTTCAATAGTTTATGGGGCGACGCTAAGTGAAAAAGTACAGTTTCGCGGAAATTCGTCGAAAAATATTGTTCTCGTGGCGTTCGTAGTGTGTTTCGTGAAAATGGATCGCTTGGGAGTGCAAAAGCTAACCAATCAGAACTATAGCAGCTGGAAATTTACAGTCGAACTTTTTCTGGTTAGGGAGAAACTATGGAACTTTGTGGATCCGGGTGTTCCGTCAGTAGCTGCAGCGAGCGGAGTTTCAGGGAATGCTGCAGAAGTTGCTGCTTGGCGAGCTGGCGATCAGCGAGCGAGAGCCACGATTGGATTGCTGGTGGAAGAAAAGCAGCATCCTCTGATCCGGAAGACAACGTCAGCGAAGGAAGCGTGGGAAAGCCTGCAGCGGTACCATGAAAAAGTGAAGCTATCGTCGAAAGTTGGAATGTTTTACCGGCTTTGCGACATGCGGTTTGTCGATGGTGAAGATATAGAGCAGCACCTGTATGAGATGGAGCAGCTGTTTGTAAAGTTGACGAAGGCTGGCACCAATCTCGGCAGGGAACTCGAAGCTATGATGGTGTTGCGCAGTTTGCCAAAAGCGTTCAGTGCTCTAACGACAGACTGCCGGAAGGGAGAAGAAATTACACTTGATCTTGTGAAGCAAAAAGTTATTGACAAACTGGCCAAGCGCAAGTCAGGGGAAAAGGCTGGAAGTTCTCATAATGAATGGAAAAGTGCCAAAAAAGAAAAACATTGTGTGTCACAAAAAAATGGACACAAGAAGAAAGACTGCAAAGTAAAACCGAAGGCGGAAGAGAAGAGTCAAGGTAATAAGAAGTAAAAAAGCGCAACGGCAAAAGTGGAGAAGATGAAGCGTTTCCATTTGTGACAAGTGAGTCGATTGACGGGTGGACTGTCGATTCTAGTTCTTCGTAGCACATATGTGCAAACAGAGCATATTTAGAGGAAGTTGCATCGCGCAAGAAAGGAACCCCTAGCGTGGTAGTGGTGGCCGATGGTCGCAAATGCCCGGTAGAAGGGGAAGGTGTTTGTCGAGCTACCTGTCGCCTCGAAGCTGGCGTGGTGAAGTAGATGGCGCTTAGTCAAGTGCTATACGTTTCCGAAAATACAGGCGAATTTGATATCCGTTAGCTGCCTGATCAAGAAAGGAGCCCAAGTAAGTTTCAATTCTTCCGGATGTGAAATTTCCAGGGATGGGCGGGTGTCAAGTGAAACAACACTCCAAGATGGGCTGTATATTTTGCAATTAATGGAGCAGCCATTGGTGGCGCTAGCAAGAAGCCACAACCCTCAGTGTATTCACGAGTGGCACTGAAAACTTGGACAAAGGGATCCAGGGGCGATTTTGGAATTGGCAGAAAAAGGTCTTGCAACGGGTATCCAGATTCGGCCGTGTGGTATCCGAGCCGTATGCGAATGCTGTTTGCAAGGGAAGATGGCAAGATTGTCATTTTCCAAGATAGCGGAACAGAAGTCCGAAGCTGTGCTAGTTCTTATTCATAGTGATGTGTGCGGTCCTATGAATACCAAAACGCCTGGTGGATGCCGTTATTTGTTCGTTTTCATCGACGACTACAGCCGATATGCCTGGGGATTTTTCCTGCGTCCGAGATCTGAACGAAAAACTGCTTCAAATGCTTCGTGCGGATGGCCAAAACACCGCCGAAGGTACTCCGTACAGATCAAGGTGGAGAGTATACGAGCGGGGCTTTCGAGAAGTTTTGCCATTAAGAAAGAATACTCCAGCAGTTCACCACAGCTTATATGCCACAGCAGAATGGCGAAGAATCGCTCGTTGATCGAAATGGCATGCTGTATGCTCTTAGATGCTGGGATGGGCTATCGATACTGGGCCGAAGCTGTAAATACCGCGAATCACTTACAGAACATTCTTCCAAAGGAATATCCTTCTTCCAAAGAATAGGAAATCGTATTTGGGGTGTAGCCAGATCTTACCGATTTGCATGTGTTTGGTTCCCTGGCCTGCGTCTTCGTGCCAAATGAGAAGCGACAGCGGTTAGAATGACATTCGTCTGATATTCTTCACAGCAAAAAGCGCTTTGATTGATCGATTTGGATACCGATAAAGTCATTAGTCGCGATGTCCGGTTTTTGACACAGGAGGAAACTGAGATTTTCCGTCCTGTTGGTCAGGCCAAACCAGAAGATATCGTGGTTTTCCTATGGAAGCGAACCCAACCGTAACAGAAGTTGAAGAAGAAGATGACGAGATCAGGAGCAACACATCCGACTACGAAGATGCGGATGATGAGGATGCCATTGAAGGGTTCGATCAGGAATCAATTTTTCGTGGTAGAAATGATTCGATTCAGGAGAAGCCAGTAATCAGCAAAGCTCGGCGATCAGAACAAAGTACACAGGGGATTCCGCCACAACGATACCAGATCAATGGTACAGTGTTTTGATGAACCACGATCATACCAGGAAGCGATTAGTGGTGCTGAAAGCTATCAATGGACAGCTGTCATTCAGGATTTTTATAAAGAAGTGCGATGAAGAGGGTAAAGTTTTCCGCTATAAGGCCCGGCTTGTCGCGCAAGGCTTCACACAAGTATACGGTACCGTTTTTGACAAATTATTTGCGCCTGACGTGAAAACGCTTCGAGTGCTGTTAACCGTTGTAGCTCGAAAGAATTTGATAGTAAAGCACATTGACGGAAAAACTGCGTATTTTCACGGGAGTCTTGATGCGCAGATCTACATGCGATTGCCACCAGGACTCAAAAGTACCAGCTCCGAAGGAAACACCGTTTCTTTGCTGAAAAGAAGCCTATGCGGGTTAAAGCAGTCGGCACAGATGTGGAATAAGAACATCGAAAGTTTGCTTAGACTGATGGGTTTCAAACCGTCGAGTGCAGACCCGTGTTTGTACGTTCGATATCAGCGAACGAAAGCGGAGGATAAGCTTCCGAATAATCAGCAGTACCAGAGCCTTATCGGTGGTGCTCTACTTAGCCGTCAATACTAGGTCGGCGTCGATACTTGGAAGGCGGGTCAGTCAACCCACTGCCGCGGACTGGACGGATGCCAAACGCGTTCTCCGCTATCTTGTCGGGACTTGTGACTTGAAGCTTTGGCTTGGGAACGATGCAAGCGGTTTTGGAAGGTTTCGCCGATGCTGATTGGGCAGGAGACGCCACTGACAGGAAATCTAACTCAGATTATCTGTTCAAGCTTGTTGGTGGTTTGGTTGCTTGGAGTGCAAGGCAACAGTCATGTGTAGCTCTCCCCCCCCCCCCACCCCCCCCCCCCACCACCCCAAAAACAAACACCCAAATATCCTAAATCAGACAAACCCAAACCACAACACAAAATAAAATTTTATAGGAAAACAGAAAAACAACAAACCATTTTTTTTCTCCCCCAAAAAAATCCCCCCCCCCCAAACCCTCCCTCCAACCAAACCTCGCGCCAAGCCCCCATTTTTTAGGGGGTGTGCGTCTAATTTTTTTTTGCAATGCAACACCGCGCGTTCACAGTTACAACTGGGCAACCTACGAGAGAGAAACCATTATTTTTCCACTTTTGTTGTTCCCTCCAATTTCCACATCCGTCTGTACACGCTAAGAAAAAAGTACCCAAAATTAAGTAAAAATAAACTCAACGTTGAGTTCTGTCAATTGAGGTTACCAGTTGGGTGAATTAAAAAATTGAACTAGGTATAATTCACCCATCTTGTCAGTAATGTTAGATATACTCAAATTTAAGTTTTTTTTATGTTCGATATTTTATTCCAATTTTAAAAAATTTAATTGGCACACACCTGCCGTCGTGTCGTGAATTACAACATCGTCATTCGTTATATTGTTGGTTTTATGCTTATAGATCTATGTATACTATCAACAATGTTTGAAAATTTAATCAGGACCATTAACTATTGTAAACTGGTATTTCCAAACCTAATTTGTTTATATTTTAATTTGAAGACCAAAACAACTCAATTTTAAGTTGAAGCTACTCAACCATCCCGTTCTCTTCGCGCATTGAACGGTTGAGTATTTTCAACTTAATTTTGGTTGAAAATCGTAGCACCCGTCGGCGGTGTTGACGATTGTCATTTATTTGTTAGTCTGGTCGACTACGAACGCATTATTTGTTCGTCGCAATTGTCTTAGGTTATCGGATAATCTTTCAAATCCACGAAATGGTAGCATTGTTAGCAACGCTATTACTTATGGATTGCCAACGTATTTATGAGGTGTTTTATTGTTTTATTGCACCAATATTGACAAATAAAAACGATCGATTTAACTATTTGTCCGTGTGTTTTAATATTCTGTTCGAAAAAAATGATCATTAGGTATCTATGTTTATGTATAAATTTCTCCCATTTATTTCGATAATTCATTAGGTAAATTTTACCCATTGGCACTTGAAATGTAAGTACCCAAAATTAGGTAAATTTTACCCATTGCTATTTGAAATGTAATAACCCAAAATTGAGTTTTCATCTTATACCTAATTTTAACTTAATGCACAAAACATGCGAGATGGGTGAAAAAAACTTAATTTTGGGTACTTTTTTCTTAGCGTGTATGAAATAGACTGAATAAAATCATTCGTGTTCAAACCTCACTTGCGTTCACTTCGTGTATTATTGCCTTCAATAATTTCCACCTGTACGTTTTTTATTTTGTGATTTTCACATTCGAAAAACATACATAGTTTTCCCTCAAAGTGGTGTTAAGTATTTATATATAATTTTGTGGTATACTGTAAACACTTTTGCCAAAACCACAGGATCTAGTGATCATTGAAATAAGTTTAAAGCAGTAAGGGTTTTATAACAACGTTATCACCAGCAAAAGCTTTATAATGGATCAATCAAGATGACCCGTTTTGAACCCACGACAGCATGCTTTTGACACTTTTGTTTATGAACGGACCCTTATAAAATATAATGGTATAATGTGCAGTCATTTCACAACAAAAACACAAGAAATGTTGCTAGGGTTTATATTTTTTTTTTTGTTATTTGTGCTGACATGAATTAGAGATTATGGTGCAAATCTACCATAATAGCGAACATTTGTATAATCTCTCAACTTTAAGAATACATAATTCAGATGTTACTTTTTTTACAGATGGTGGATCAAAAGAAAAATAGAACTGATGGTTTACTTGACGCTTACGACTTAGCTTTCCTAAAATCTGGAGCAGCAAGCCCGGCAATTAGTGAACAATCGAATAATAGCGGCCATACAAAGCTACCCGATGCTATAAATAAAGGAGATGATTCTAGCAACGATGATCTAATGGCTGATTGCGATAGCACGAGTGGATCACGCACACCAGGTATGAGTAAAACAAAATTTGTGAACAATGTTTTGTTTAAGAGGCTTCCACATTTATATATTTATTTTCAAATGGCCATTTAAAGTGCTGTTTCAAATTCCTGTTCATAATATAATGTTACCAGGCCGCAAGGTGAAATGCCGTAGTACTGTATTGGCCAATACATTTGCTACATTTTCAGGTTTACATTCAAAATACATAAGCGAGGAGTTCATTTGAGTGCTTCCACCGGGACGGACGCGATTTTCGTTGCTCCGCCGTGCTGTGAAATTCAAGTCGGACATTTTCGTCCAAAAGTGCCAATTTCGCCAGGTGGAGCGAAAAAATATTCCGAAGTGGGGGGGGGTGTACTTTTGTGAAAAAATACCCTTGGTCGCCCTCGGTAGTGACCGAGAAAATGACCCCCAAAGTGTGCCCCTTTTTTTGGTCCTCCCAGTCTCAGACGACGGCCATTGAAAACCATTATTTCCCGAAGTATGTACACGCTAAGAAAAAAGTCCCAAAACTAAGTAAAAATAAACTCAACGTTGAGTTCTGTCAAGTGAGGTTACCAGTTGGGTGAATTAAAAAATTGAAGTAGGTATAATTCACCCACCTTGTCAGTAATGATAGATATACTCAAATTTAAGTTTTTTTTATGTTCGATATTTTATTTCAATTTTAAAATTGGAACCTGCCGTCGTGTCGTGAATTACAACATCGTCATTCGTTATATTGTTGGTTCTATGCTTATAGATCTATGTATATTATCAACAATGTTTGAAAATTTAATCAGGACCATTAACTATTGTAAACTGGTATTTCCAAACCTAATTTGTTCATATTTTAATTTGAAGACCAAAACAACTCAATTTTAAGTTGAAGCTACTCAACCATCCCGTTCTCTTCGCGCATTGAACGTAGCACCCGTCGGTGGTGTTGACGATTGTCATTTATTTGTTAGTCTGGTCGACTACGAACGCATTATTTGTTCGTCGCAATTGTCTTATGCCTTGTTCAGACTACAGGCTTGTAACATAATACAAGGGTGTTTTGAAAAGTATCTACAAGGAAGATGTCATCAAGATAGCCTTGTATTATGTTACAACGCTGTAGTATGAACAAAGCATTAGGTTATCGGATAACCTTTCAAATCCACGAAATGGTAGCATTGTTAGCAACGCTATTACTTATGGATTGCCAACGTATTTATGAGGTGTTTTATTGTTTTATTGCACCAATATTGACAAATAAAAATGATCGATTTAACTATTTGTCCGTGTGTTTTAATATTCTGTTCGAAAAAAATGATCATTAGGTATCTATGTTTATGTATAAATTTGTCCCATATATTTTGATAATTCATTAGGTAAATTTTACCCATTGACACTTGAAATGTAAGTACCCAAAATTAGGTAAATTTTACCCATTGCTATTTGAAATGTAATAACCCAAAATTGAGTTTTCATCTTATACCTAATTTTAACTTAATGCACAAAACATGCGAGATGGGTGAAAAAAACTTAATTTTGGGTACTTTTTTCTTAGCGTGTAGGTATAGCAGTCGTTGCTGGAAAAAATAAGCACAGAAAAGAAAGAAGCAAAAAGTCGCTCACCACATCGCCCTCATTTTTTTCCTCTACCACCGTTCGTTCGTTTGTCGTCGGTTGTTGGTCATCGTTGTTGTGTGTTATGCTTATGCTGTTAGCTTTGGAAGCAGCAGCGTCAACCAGAGTGCTGCCGTGTGTATTCGTCGGGGGAGAGCATTCTCGTGAGATCCCATTTTAATGCTGTGTTGGTGTGATCCGCAGTCGGTCGTTCGATCGGTCAGTCAATCGGCAAAGTGGTGAGCGCATCGAGCGAAAGCATCTGCAGCAGTAGTGTACAATCATCATCATCATCACGTTCTGGTTTTGTTTAAATTTGCTCGAATCACCATCGCCAGCGAGTGATGAAGATCAATCTCACTAGAAGTGAGCGGTTAATTTGTGTGGCCCAAGCTTGTGGCCGCAGCAAAGGCACCAGTGGCAGTGTTTTATTTTTAACGATGTTGCAGAGCTGCTGCTGGTTATGACGGTATGTGATGCGTTTTGAGAATGGCAACAGCGAATAACCGAAGGCGGGGAGGAGCCGGTGAAGGCGCCTTATCGAAGCTGTCTTGTTCACGGTCCTGCTGTTGGGATTTTTCCGGATACTTGATAAGACTGCGGGTTAGCCCGAAGGAGTTCGAACAACGTTACAAATCTCGAGAGATAGAAGTTTCTGGAGAAGGATAAACATGCTTTTAGGAGACAGGCAACAAATAATTTATTTCTACCAAATTTTTAAGACAATATCTAATATCCAATATATTTTATCTATTTTGTTTTGTTTTGTTTTTCGTTATACTTGTCTCTTTTCAGTCACATTGGAGCGGTCCATTGCTTATGGCGGATAGTTCTATATACTTTCAGCGTATCGTTAACCAAAACGAACCCTGCTGCTAACCTTTTCCCAACTATCCAACATCCCAGTGATTTCTCGTGGAAGTGCAGTGGATTTCTCGGCTTCCTTCAAAGCGAGTATCATGTCAACACGTTCCTTCCCATTCCCTACTTGACCAGCATTCGAGCGGTATTGCTTTATAATGGGTCACCAGTTTTTACACATTGAAGATGTATGTTAGTTCCAAACATCATCTGTTGGTTCTTTGTGTAAATACAGCTGATCTGGCAATAACGGAATAGCATCCGTAGGCGGTCAATCATGCTCATTCTCATGCTCATTAAAAAAATATAAGCTTAGCACGTTATGTCTTGTCTTTCAACGCTTGCAGTTCGCTAATATCTCGAATCAAAATTCTGGAATTCTCATCATTTCATATTTCAGCAATGAACTGAGATGACTATTTTATACCAAAATATGAGCTACGCTTATCTCTCTGTTCGTGCACGTATTCGGTGATTTCGGACAACTGCAGAAAACTCGCGTTCTACAAGACACAACTTTTGTTTTACATTTACTTGCAAAGTCTGGACTATACGCTTTATCTACGCGAACAGAAACAGGGATATGCACACGTTACGAATACGACGATGTATATGTCGCGACGGTTATATTTATTTTGATGCTAAGGTCTTCTTCAGCTGCCAGTCTAAACGATCGAGTAGCGATCGGGAGAAAGGCCTTTATGATCTACATTTGCAAACACAAAACGAAATACACTTTCTATGTACGTGTAATGAAGATAGACCATTCTTCCAACGAGTGTTGTGGAACACGTTTTGGCACTCATGGTTCATTCGACCGACGGCATTCTGTTTCGCTTCAACATTAGCCGGCCGCCTTGAAGTACTTTGATTTCAACGGTAACTACTCTAGCTGCCTGTTCGCTCATTTGTTCTGCTACTTATATATTAGAATCTGTAAAACTAAAAATAATCAAATAATACTATTGTTTGGCTCTCCGAGCAATCACATTCAAATCAGCTGATCAGCTGGGATCCTCGTTGTAGACATGACATCATCGATGGTTGCTTCTGGTGTTGTGGAATATTTCGCCTTTGGTGCGGTATAGTCTTCGGAGTGCGGTCGACATAGCGATTTTTTCCTGGAAAACCAGGCTGTTCAAAGAATTTATCGACGGATGCTGCCTGCCAAGTTTGCTCGCTAGATAAGCGGCTGACTGACTGACTGACTGACTGACTGACTGACTGACTGACTGACTGACTGACTGACTGACTGACTGACTGACTGACTGACTGACTGACTGACTGACTGACTGACTGACTGACTGACTGACTGACTGACTGACTGACTGACTGACTGACTGACTGACTGACTGACTGACTGACTGACTGACTGACTGACTGACTGACTGACTGACTGACTGACTGACTGACTGACTGACTGACTGACTGACTGACTGACTGACTGACTGACTGACTGACTGACTGACTGACTGACTGACTGACTGACTGACTGACTGACTGACTGACTGACTGACTGACTGACTGACTGACTGACTGACTGACTGACTGACTGACTGACTGACTGACTGACTGACTGACTGACTGACTGACTGACTGACTGACTGACTGACTGACTGACTGACTGACTGACTGACTGACTGACTGACTGACTGACTGACTGACTGACTAGCAATTTTTAAATTTTGAATTTACAGATCCGCCGCCGGCTCTAGACGAATCGCTTATTATTCATCTCCAACCCATTGGAAAGGTAGGCAGAGAGGTAAGTCGTCTGTCATCACCTGCTCGTGGACTTGAGGGCGAACTCAAAAGCACGGTACACATTTGTGAAAAACAGAACGGATCAGATTGCAGATATTAGTGATCCAAAATTGCTCCCTTACCGCGGAGATCACCAGCTGCTGTCCCCCATGAAGACGCTTTCAATGGTAGTATACAACAACCGGTCTAGCTAACGGATATCGGTGATCGATGATATACGGATGTTTCCGACTTGCTGATATGTCAGCGTGCCTGAGCCGGTCGCCAACGCAGAGTATACCATCAATCAGCTAAGGGCATAACTTGTTGATTTTCGAAGAATCTCGTACAGCTGGTCCTCTGGCCACATCAGAGATTTCTTTCAAGAAGCTTTCCTTTTGCGAGACCCGAACTAATGTTTTAAAGTCGGAATCAATCTTCTGGGATGTGACTGCACCGAATGTTGATTACTTCAGTTTTCTCGACTTGCTTTCGAACAGAACTGATCCATGTAAACGATAATCCGAACCAGGCTTGGCTTCTCTTCGCACGTGTACGATTTGAACCACGCGCGGAAAACTCTATACACGCGTTGAGAACATGAAACGAGAACTTGAAAACGGAGCAAGAGCATTGCCTATTGGTAGCGTGTAACATGCAGAAAGAGAAGCACGGAGAAAATCAAAGATGCTCCGTGCTCTTGGATTTCGGAAATCTTTCGTCAGCGTTAGTACACGGTTGTATCTCATGGGGTGTTGACGTTTTTGTCGAGTCTTCTATTGTTTTTGAATGATGTCTGAGAAAAGGAAGCTAAGTGTGGATGTGTGGATTTTTTTCTCAGAAAAAAAATAAATTATTGGTGATAATGATTCCGAAACAACCGTCTTTATATGCCCATTGTGTAAAGAGCGATCAAAATGTGTAAAGAGCGATCAAAATCAATTTTAATGATAAAAAAAAAACTTTTAGAAGTGTTTATTTCGATGGACCGTAATGCGTATATCACCAGTATTGTGCAGTGGATAACAGAGTGTGGCCTTCCACTCATTTTTATTTTTCCAAGGAGTGAGTTCACAACTTATTGCACCCTATTGGAAATACACTGAGTTACCACATTTCGGAAGAAAAACATAGTGCAACATTTGGATGTCCTGCATTCTATATAGTACGTTCACACTACGGCCTATATTACGTGATCTACTGCGATTCAGATATATTAGCTATATCATGTACTATATTACGTGGTATCCCATACATTTGATCTGTCAATCTATATTAAGAACAGTACTTGATATAGCTTATATCATCTCAGTTACTGATATAATTCGAAAAAGCAGTGTTTGGCAACCCAGCTGCGATAGAGCTGGGCGATCATAACAAAACTCGATTTTCCAATTTGAATAATTCCGCCGTCGTGTTTAGGAAGTTTAAAATCATTTGGTTTATGCAAGTTCATCGAATGAATTACACTAAAGCGAAATTATTATTCGCTAACCATATTGCAGATTTTGCTCCCAATTAGATCCTTCACAGAATTTTTTTTTTTCAGATAAAAAAATGTGCACAACATTTTCATCATACATTGGTTTATTTTGCAGGGTACGTATTTCGGGGTGCTGTAGCAGATAATCGTTTTGTTTGCAGGCTTTACCCTTTCCGTAGATAAACTGTGAACAAATTTTTTTACAATTAAAAATCTCACAATAGTCTAAAAACCAAATCAGAAGGCCGAATTCAACAGAATTATTCCTCACCCATGTCGGTTTTGATTTTCATCGACTAATTGACATCGAGAAGATTCAAGCAGATTTTTCGATGCTATCAACGTTGCATTTAATTTTCCTAATAGAAAAAGTGGGAAATCAGGGGACGTAGCTTCTGGTTATTCAAAAAAATGTACAGTTCTGATCTGAATGAAACCCACCGTATAGAAACGAATTATTGGAACAAATGGTACTTTAAAACTTATAGAGCATCAAAATCAGATCGTTTTGTTCTATATGTAATAAAGATCAGTTTACTTAGTATTGTTCTGTTTTCTCCATCGTCACTTTTCCAAACATCAAACTATATCAAGCCATGTAGTGTGAACCCCCATCCACCCTTCCCTCCCCCTCCTCCCTTCCCTACCCTTTTCTCCTCCTCCACCCCACTTTCGTAACTCATTCACTTTACTGACCTTAAGTTCATCCACTCCGCCTGTCCCCCGAACCACCCAATTTCACTCCCAATGGCCCCAAGTTTCACAAATAAATATAAAAACTTTAAATAATTGTTGGACAAGTTTTTTCTATCACTACTGATAACGTACCCGTTGGACACTATCATAGCAGTCGGACAACAAGCAACTACAGTTACCGTGGACATACGCGCTGCCAAGCGTAGCAACCGGACATATAAAAGGCAGTCAACAAACTGCCAATGTTTCATACTGTATTAAGACTTCAAGAAATAAAGAACTATTTAAATATTGTATCAAGTACAAAATTTGAGCGACGAGGAAATTATCGAATTCATCGCTTTGGAGGAAGGAGCTGCTGTTTTTCTCAAGATGGCAAAACCTGGAAGTGACGAATTTCAAGAACTCTACCAGCAAATCCTGCGACAGAACAAGCAGATGGCAGAACAAAACGCCCGGATGATGCAGATGATGGAACGCTTCGGCATTCAAGAAAGCGGTTTCTCAAATCGATCATCGGGTAGCCCGGAGGTTCATCATCGAATCTCTGGCCTTCAACATCCGGGAGTTCGTCTACGATCCAGATGACCATCTCGTTTTCGACCGGTGGTACCGTAAGTATAAAGACCTCTTCCTGAAGGACGGAGCGAAGTTGGACGATTCAGCAAAAGTGCGGTTGCTGTTGAGAAGCCTCAGCGTAATTGTGCACGACAAATACGTCAACTTCGTGCTCCCAAAGCATCTTCTCGTGAGTTTTCGTTTGAAGAAACGGTGAAAAGCCGAAAGAGCTGTTCAGGTGCGCTGATCTCCTTGTTCAGCAAGCGGTACGCGGTAGCGGTCGTACGATCCTTACTGAAACGGTGAACAGGTGCTGCGAGGAACTTTGAGCTCAACAACATCACGACGGATCAGTTCAAAAGCCTGATTTTCATCTGTGGGTTACGATCTTCGAAGGACGCTGACAACCGAACCGAGACTCCTATCAAAGCTCGAGGCTAACGCGGAAGAGTGAATGCACCCTAGAATCGCTCATAACGGAGTGTCATCGCCTTCAAAACCTCAAGCACGATGCTGCCATGGTGGAACAGAAGAAACCGGTTAGCTCAATCTGTGCAGTCCAGCAGAAGAAGCCTTCACCGGTCAATCTGTTTCCAAGGAAAGCAAGAAGACGATGTTTGATGGTCCTAAAACACCCTGTTGGCAGTGCGGCGCAATGCACTACATTCGCGACTGCGCCTACACGAAGCATGTTTGTCGGGATTGCAAGCAAACCGGCCACAAAGAGGGTTATTGTGGCAGTTACACTTCAAAGGCGGCGCAAACGAAGAAGAAGAAGGTCAACGGAATATTCTGCATCAACCAGGTTAGCTGCTCTTCAAGACGGAAGTTCCTGACGGTAGACATCAACGGGTCTCAAGTCACCCTCCCGTTGGACACTGCGTCACATATCTCAATCATTTCGGAAAAGCAGTGGAGTAAGAATCTGGGGTTGCCATCACTGACTCCTACTACACGGAGTGCCAGGACAGCATCGGGTAATCCTCTTCATCTACTTGGAGAACTGGAATGTTCAGTCACACTCGGAGGTGTCACCAAAATCGCAACTTTATACGTGACCAACAGTTGCATCAACCTGTTCGGTCTGGACTGAATAGAGCTATTCGGACTATGGGACACTCCGCTGTATTTGTAACCATTTTGTCCATTTTGCTGCTAGTCAAGACAATCAGATCCAACGGTACAAAGCTGCGTTTCCAGAAGTGTTCAAACCTGGCCTTGGACTCTGCAAGAAGATGAAGGTGAAACTCTTTCTCAAGCCCGATGCCAGACCCGTTTTCAAGCCCAAGCAACCAGTTCCTTTCACTTCCATGGAGAAGATCGATGCAGAGCTGGAGCGTCTTCAATCCCTGGGTATCATTACGCCAGTGGATTTTTCATAGCGGGCTGCTCCACTACCGGTTCCTGAAGACATATTCAGCAAATTAAATGGATGCCGGTATTTTAGTATTTGTTGACCTCAGTGATGCTTATCTTCCAGTGGAAGTTGACGATGACTCAAAGCAGATGCTCGCAATCAACACTCATCGAGGTCTCTTCCGTTTCAACCGGCTCGCACCTGGGGTAAAATCTTTTCCCGGGGCTTTCCAGCAGTCCTTAAAGGAGTGGATTCATTCCTGGACGACATCTTGATTTCCAGCAAAACCGAAAAGGAGCACCACGAGTACCTCAACGCTTTATTTCAACGGCTTCAAGCTTACGGTTTCGTTCTACGGGAAGAAAAAATGCAACATTCTTCAGCCGCAGATCAAGTATCTTGAACACATCGTTGATGCCAAAGGTCTCCGTCCTGACCCATCCAAGGTAGAAGCTATCGTCAAGATGCCACCTCCCAAAGATGTCACAACTCTACGTTCATTCCTTGGTGCAGTAAATTTCTACGGAAAGTTTGTCCAGGAGATGCATCAGCTACTACGCCCACTCGACGCACTGCTCAAGAGGGATGTCAAATTTGTTTGGAATCAGAAGTGCCAGAAATCGTTCCAGCGGTTCAAGAAGGTACTTCAATCGGATTTGATGTTGACGTATTATGATCCTGCATTAGACATCATCGTTGCTGCCGACGCATCGCAGTCTGGTATCGGGGCATGCCTTTTTCACAAGTTCCCAGATGGTACACTCAAAGCCATCGCTCACGCATCCCGCTCTCTCACTCCCGTGGAGGCTAACTATGGACAGATAGAGAAGGAAGGTCTTGCGTTGGTGTTCGCCGTGACAAAATTCTACCGCATGCTGCTAGGACGCAGGTTTACTCTCCAAACGGATCATCAACCACTACTGCGGTTCTTCGGACAGAAGAACGAAATTCCGGTTCACACGGTCAACCGCCTTCAACGTTGGGCACTGACACTTCTGTGCTACAATTTTGGAATCGAGTACGTGTCCACTACGCAATTTGGTTATGCCGACGTATTATCTCGCTTTATCAACAATTACGTTAAACCGGATGAGGATTTCATCATTGCCTCCATTGAACTGGACGATGACGTCGAGGATCCACTCCAAGAAGCCATTACCTCGCTACCCGTGACATTCAGCTCGGTACTTGGCGTCACACTCAAATGCCCCGTTCTCCAACAAGTGGTCCAGTTTATTCAGCGTGGTTGGCCTGCCAAACTCGACAGCATCGCCAACACTGCCGTACGTTCTTTCTTCGCTCATCGAGATGCATTGTCGGTAGTAAAGGGCTGCATCATGATGTCCAACCGTCTGGTGATTCTGGAATTTTTTTACGGAGAATGCTCAAGCAACTCCATAGAGCACATCCTGGAATGGAGCGGATGAAAGCTGTTGCACGAAGCCACATATACTGGCCGAGAATTGATGAAAACATTGCTGACTTCGTCAAGAGATGTGACAGTTGTGCCACACATTCCAAGTCACCACCCAAGGCTCCGTTGCATTCGTGGCCACTCACACAATCTCCCTGGGATCGAATTCACATCGACTTTGCTGGCCCACTCAACGGTCTATACTTCCTGGTAGTTGTGGACGCTTTCTCAAAGTGGACAGAAATTCGTATCGTACGATCCCCGACTACAGCAGTAGTAATCGAGTTCCTGAATGAACTATGTGCACGCTTTGGTATTTCCAACGTCATTTTCTCCGATAACGGCACCCAATTTACGTCGGAACAATTTGCGGCTTTGTGCAGGAAGAACGGCATTCAACACTTCCGAATCTCGCCGTGTCATCCACAGTCCAATGGTCAGACGGAAAGATTTGTGGACACCTTGAAGAGGTTACTGCACAAAATCAACGAGGGGGAAAACATCACGGAAGCGCTCCAGACTTTCTTCCAGGTATACAGGACTACCCCCAGACAACTTCGCAGCAGATGCTTGGCCGAAACATGAAGACAGTCCTGGATCTCCTTCACCACAATCAACCGAAGCCTGTACTCCTCAATCATCTCCAGGATGAGCAGTTCAATCGGAAGCACGGCACAACTCCTCGTGATTTGCGTAAACATGACATGGTCTACGCCAAGGTCTACAGCAGCAACAACAAGTGGCAGTGGGCTCCCGGCATGATCATTGAAGTCATCGGTCGTGTCAACCACAATATGCTGCTGGACGAGTGGCATGGACGGAGGAAGCTTATCAGATCACACATCAACCAACTCAAGATGCGTTTCAGTGAAGAGGAAACAAGTGCAGCAGGTTTGACACCACTGGATATGCTGGTGGTCATGTTTGGTCTACAATCCTCAAAACCATCTGAGCCGCACTCCCAGCAACGTCTAAATCAAGTCGAACAGGACCCTATTGCATCAACCTCAAACGTTCATTCCGAGACGCAACCACGGCCTGAAATTGAAGTTGAAAAATTGCCAATGGACCAATGGACGAAGAAGATTCCAGTCAACATGAACGAGCTGGTCATTTCCGAACCAGAAGTAGGTCCCAGCCAGATAGAACAACCTGAATTAGAACAAGAAGAAGATGTCGAACCATCAACCGATCCTGTTCAAGAAATTCCATCGGTCCGGCCGCAGAGGATGATTCGGATGCCTTCAAGATTTGAACCATACCTGTTCTGGAAATAAGAAGGCAGGAATGTTGGACACTATCATAGCAGTCGGACAACAAGCAACTACAGTTACCGTGGACAGCCTGGCAGCGCGTAGCAACCGGACCTATAAAAGGCAGTCAACGAACTGCCAATGTTTCATTCTGTATCAAGACTTCAAGAAATAAAGAACTATTTGAATATTGTATCAAGTACAACAGTACCAATTTTATTAAATGAACCGATTTAATGAAAGATGCTCAGACTCTTTATTCAACGAATTGAAAATAATTTTCATTTAAGGTTCAATTCACTTTTATACATTTTGTAAACATTCAAAAGCAATTTTTTTCCGCCACAATAACTCGAATTGCAAAACTCTATCGTCATTCGATATATTTTGTTTTACGAAAAAAAATACGTGAGATTTTTGCAATCCAAGTTGATGCGACGGAGCAAACTGCATCTCAATTTGTTCAAAAATGTATCAACTTAATAAAGCAACAGATACAAATTATGATATAACCCAGATATCATGGAATACTTATTTCTTACAGATGAGAAATAAATTTTCACATATATCTTATCAATAACAGAGGGATATGCTATTTGGCAAATTCTCACTTGAATTTGGCACTTTGTAAATGAATTGATATCTGCGATAATTGATTGAATTTTCTTAGAGAAGCTTATGTCGTGCCAGAGACAGTGGAGAAAAGGCTTTCTATGATAATATAATATTAATATAAATTCAAACGTTATTTTTCTCAAAACTCTTAGCACCCTCACGAAAAGTAGCATCCTCATCATGTTAGAGAAATGTTATTCTCAGTGTTGGTGGCCCTAGTTTCCATGAAAGTGCTAAGGGTTTCAGGAATTTAACGTTTGAATCTTACTTCCCCTCTTTGTTTACAAAATCAGATAGGTCTGTTTGAAAAAGTACTCGAGTATTCTTCAATTGTGATTCAAAATAATATTCACAAGCAAACATACAAACCAATATCTAAGGAAAATACATCCGAACTTCATCCAACCAACAGGAATTCGATATAGAAGTGCTTCTAGACCATTTTCACTATGACACATCTCGATGCAAATTAATTCGTAAATTAACTTTTGTTTACATCTTGTATGTGATGCAGCGCTGGTATGTGATGCAGCGTGGGCGATGTCATGAAACAATTGATGGTTTTTTTTATGGAAAATCATCTAGTAAACCTAATGATGCGCATGAGTCTAAACGCAAGGCGAAAGATCTTTCTGATAAATGTATTGCAGATTTGCGGAGAGTAATGTTTTTTTTTTATTCCCATTTTTCTTCCATTCAATTTGTCAACACAACCATCCTTATGCAGAGGTAACTTCAGAGCGAAGATTTTACTGCACGACGACAATTAGGCTAAGTGACCTTGAACGCACGCACACTAAAGCGCCATTTAGATCAAAGGAGTGCAAGTAAGAAGGAACATCTTTTGGAGGAAAACAAACCATCATTCCTCTGCATGTGCCAGAAAGGGTGAGGTGATTAAACGTCAAAAAGCCTAATAAGGAAGAAACCAAGCCACGCACACCACCCTCTCCCCGCCCCCCCTCCCCCAACACAACACAACACCAGTCCACCTTCAGCCTTTCGCTTTTCCCGAAATATAAACAATCATTTCGCCCGCTAGATCTACCCCCCCACGGGGGGGGGGTTTTTTCGGTGGGTAGAAGACGTGCAACACCCCCCCCGCCCCCTCCTGCACCTTACGCCGTGCGCGTACCTGAACCCACACAAAATACAAACAACACCCACACTCCTCCTACACTCCACTCTTCGCTCAAACGGAGGAGCAAGCCAAGCCTAATTCGAACAAGATCCATCAGCGAAAATTTTCAGCCGAATACATCGCATGGTGTAATTGCAGAAAGTGCTGATGCTGTTACACTTTTCTCCTCGAGAACTACCTTCTGAATTACATCCTCCTTCCCTTGTTGATTTTTCATTTAGTGTTTCTAGTATTTAGTGCAGTGCATCAAACCATACTTTTTCATACTGCAACTGTGCTGGTGTCATCCCGCGGGAGATGATGTCTACTGGATTATCCAGCCCTACTACATAACTCCAAATTCCAACAGCCAACATTTCACTATCAAATCTATCCAGAAAAATGGACGCGCCTTGGGTAGTCTCGTGCTTTTCAGCTTTCTTCAGGTTATTCAGAGAGGCCGCTCGAGATTTGGAAATCAGTAGGTGTACGGAAACTTCACCAGTTTTCGAAATAGAGCGCAGAGGGATCCCATGGAGCTCAGTTCTAGCAACATTTCGACTGAATTCGAACCATCGAGGGATAGCCAAGGTATCAAGACCAGCAAGGTTCTGTTTGTACTCCGGTCATTGCTCCTAAAGATTTTCATCCAGTAGCTAAACCCATCAGCTTTCCTTCCACCTTGCATGAAGATTATTGCTTGAACGACTACTGATCCAACGAGGCCAAGTGGGTCAAACAGACAGGAAACATCTGAGAGCACCGATCGCTTGGTGATGATTAACGATGAATTCCATGCCGGTGTGCTGAATTTGAACTGATCAGGGTCAGGTTCCAACATCAACCCCAGCATTTTCACTATAGAATTACTGATTCCTGCTCCAAAATAGCTCGACCATCTTAGGGTAAATTCAGCCGATTGTAGTATCGTAATCATTTCTCCAATCATTATGTTGTTTTCCTCGAGACTCTGCGCCGGAAAGCATTTCGTCCACATAAAAATCTTGCACGTGTAGCTGCAGGATACGTGGACTGTCCATCTTCCGATAGGCACACGCTAAGCTCAGTTTACCCATTATCGCAAAAAAGTGCACATACTCATTTATAAGTAAAGTTGACTTTACCCATATCTGAGTAAATTTGTATGGGAAAAAATACTCAAACATGGGTAAGTAGTAATTTACCCATAAATGGGTATGTGCACTTTTCGCGATTATGAGTATTTTTCACCCATGTTTGGGTAAACTGAACTTAGCGTGCCACTGAAAAAACAAATCGGAAAAAAAATCAAAAATTCACATTAAAATTTAAATATCTCAAAAAAAAGATTTTTTTGATTTTTTTTTTATTTTTTGACTGTAAAAAACTTGAAGTTAGAATTTTAGCGAAAACTCCAGGATGGAGAAATGTCAGGGAAAAAAGTTTCTATAACATCATCTTTTAAATTATTGTTAAATATTTTAATATTTGCAAGAATAAACGTATTCTGATGATATAATCTGATTTTTGAAGTATTTTATAATTTTTCAGCTCGTAATGATGATCCTGGCAAGAGCATCCGTTCTCGAGATATTTCCGATTTAATTTTATCATATTCAAATAATATTCGAAAATACGACCTTTTCAAAAATTATTCGCGTTTCTCCAGTAACCACAAAACGTTTTTCGAAATGTTTGTTAAGTTTCCTACAACTCTTTGTTAGCAAGACAATTGGATGAGCTGTTCAAAAGATACGGGGTAAAAATGCTTCAAACAGTATTTTTAAAATTTTCGTTTAACGTATGCTTATTTTGCTACTTATTTTATACTTTGTACATTGTGTGGCAAAACTTGAAGCTCTAACGTCAGTTTTGGAGAAAACTTCAAGGTGGAGAGATCTGAAGTGAAAAAAGTGTCTCTTAGGTCAACTTTCAAAGAATTTTTTAAAATCTCAACTATTTGCCAAAATAAACGTGTTTCGATGTTGCAGTACTCTTTTCTTTATATATTTTCATAATTTAACATTTAGATTAGTTAAGAGAAGTTCCCTTTCATTTTAGATGTTTATATATACTATGAAGGCTTGATGCTACATCATTTGAACACAATTTTGCCTCTATCTGATGATCTGAACGCGGAACAAAAGAGTGATATGTTTGTGTACCAGTAATCATTTTAGTTTGCTGAAAGATGTTGCTCCATTCTGTAACCCCTGTTCATAGTCTTCATAAGATACATAACAAAATGACATTCCTTCGCTAAACAATTATTATTTTTCTGATTGGCCCAATCATATAATTCTTTTGCATTTGTTATTGGGTGGTTATGTCCTTAAGCTATACTTGCGTTTTTTGCTATTCGTTTTAATGTGCCACCAATTGCATCGCATGGCCCCTTGCCATGGGAAGTAGCGAAAAAATGCCATTCAGCATCTATGCTATATTTAGATTTGAATTTACAAAGGCTTGCAAAATTTTTCCTATTTTTATATTGGGATGCAGCTCCATCAGACATAAATATCGCTTTCTTCAACTGCGTTAGTTTGTTTTTCAAAAAAGCTCATTAATTTTGAAATAAATACCTGAACCGCTATTGTGTCATGTTCAAGTACTTTCGATATAACGATAAAGCTAAGATTCTTAAGCGCTCCTGATTCGACTTAGTAAATAACAAAGGGATGAATTGTGGCTTGGTTATTATTCCAATAACTACTTTGAACGGCATCTTGAAGAACATATGTATAATTTTCGGAAAAATCACATACTATGACAACTTCGCCATTGCTTAAATTATTTTTCGTGTGTCTCAAAAACGAGGATTCTTCGGTTCTGATATAATCATGGGTGACCAATTTTTCTAACTTTTCAGTAAAATGAAGACTGGACACGGAAAAAAATGAGACACACAAATATGATCACCAAAAATTCATTTTTAATCGAGTACTTCTCAAATTTCCAGGAATTAAATAACTATATATTAGCTATGTTTTGGCATAATTTATTTGATGAAGTTTGTCAGAAGTAGATAATTTATCATCTCCATGCGAAGCGCTAGGAGTGGATGGTAATTTATTGCTAGAACGAAATAGACATGAAGAGAAAGTGTATTGATAGTTCCGTATAGGGCAACGGCAGGCTTTGAAAATTGAAAGATCAAGTTTGAAAACGAGCGGAGGGCATTGAACGGTAGTATCCGATCAGGCACATAACCCTTTACCATACTACCCCATGCAGGATAGGCAAGAGGAGGAAATCCCCTTGACTGGCAAAAGGTTATGCAACCGGTCGGGCTCTTATACTACCTATTGCTTTTTTCTAGTTCTAGCGATTTGTCCCTCTCCCAATACTGCCTAACACGGGTGAGAAATTATCTCCCGCTGTTGGGTTTATTTTTAGCATGCACCGCCTAATTTATTTATTGAATTTCCTACCCCAAGCTGAATGCTCGTACATTTCTCTTAACACTTCTCATGAGATCTTGGGCGAGGCTTTGTCCATCTTCCTTACACAATTTCTCACAGTTTTTCTTCAAAGCTTCATCGGTTTTGAATGTTTTTCCGCTTTTCTTCAACTTCTTCTTCATTATCGTCCAAAACTTTTCGATCGGACGAAGTTCTGGTGTATTTGGCGGGTTCGCCTCCTTCGGGACCACATTAACGCCCTTCGCTTCGTACCAATCCATTACAGGCTTGGCGTAATGGCACGAAGCGAGATCCGGCCAGAACAGCGTGGGACCACGGTGAGAGCGGAGGAAGGGCAGCAAACGCTTCTGCAAGCATTCCTCTCGATAAATCTGCCCGTTTATTGTGCCGGTTGTAACGAACGGCATGCTGTACCGTCCGCACTCGCAGATCGCCTGCCATAACAGGTACTTCTTCGCGAATTTGTCCATCTTTCTTTTCCGGAACTTTTCCGGAACCTCGAGGCAACCTCAAAAAACTCGAGGCCGGGGATTTGTTTGGTGTCCGTCTTGATATATGTCTCGTCGTCCATGACGAGACAGCCTGGCTTGACCAGCCACTCACGGTACAGCTTCCGCAATTTGGCCACCGTGTTTTGCTTGTCAGTCCGGTTTGGCGCCTTCCTGACCTTAAAAACACGTAGCCCAGCCCGCTTCATGGTCTGCTGGACGAACCACTTTGACGAATTGACTTTTTTGGCCACGTCTCGGGTGGAAAGGTTCGGGTTATTCTTAAAGTACTGCCTTATCTTCCGCGCCTTCTCTGGGTATTCAGTTTTCGGTTTTCGGCCGCTTCCAGCGCGCCGCTCGATGGTCTTCGTCTCCAGGAACATCTTCACAACGCGGGACACAGTGGAATGGTGGATTCCAAGCCTTTTGCCGATCCATCTGTGCGACTGACCAGGATTATCGATCACCGCGCCCAACATTTGCTGGCGTAGCTCTTCTTGTTTCGAATGCATCTTGAAAACTATTAGGTGCGCAACTAAGTTCTTGCTGTTTTTTTGGTGAAAAAGGAGCTTTATTTTGAAAACAAAGGTTACAAACGAATTATTCAAAGTATTGCCCATCACTAGCTACGACTTTTTCCCATCTTTCTGGTAGAACGTGAATACCATTTCGATAGAACTGTTCGTCTTTTGATGCTATCCAAGAATCAAGCCATTTTGAGATGTCATCATATTGCTGACCAGTGAGACCATGTGCCATCGAACGGAACAAGTAATAATCGGACGGTGCAATATCAGGAGAATATGGCGGGTGGGGTAGGACTTCCCATTTGAGCGTTTCCAAGTAGGTTTTCACGGGTTTCGCAAGTGAGGTCGAGCGTTGTCATGCTGAAGAATCACTTTTTCGTGTCTGTGCTCGTATTGTGGCCGTTTTTCGTTCAGTGCTCGGCTCAATCGCATCAATTGAGTTCGATACCGTTCCCCGGTAATGGTTTCGTTTGGTTTCAACAGCTCATAATAAATAACACCAACTTGGTCCCACCAAATACACAGCATAACCTTCGCAGCGTGAATATGCGGCCTAGGCGACGATGTTGAAGCATGCCCGGGCAGTCCCCATGAATGTTTCCGTTTTAGGTTACTGTAATGAATCCATTTTTCGTCACCCGTCACAATGCGATGTAGAAAACTCTTCCTTTTTTGCCGCTGGAGCAGTTGTTCACAGACGAAAAAACGACGCTCAACATCTCTTGGCTTCAAATCGTAAGGAACCCAAGTTCCTTGCTTTTGAATCATTCCCAACGCATGCAATCGCTTAGAAACGGCTTGGCGGGAAACTCCTAATCCTGAACCAAGCTCTTCTTGCGTTTGACACGGATCCTCATCGAGCAATGCCTCCAATTCAGAGTCTTCGAAGTTTTTTGGCCTTCCTTCACGCGGACGATCATCAACACTGAAATCACCGTTTTTGAAGCGACGAAACCAATCACGACACGTTGTTTCACTCAGAGCAGCATCACCGTAAACTTTTTGGAGCTCTCGATGTGCTTCAGCCGCCGTTTTCTTCGAATGAAAGAAGAAAATCAACACTTCCCGCAAATGACGATTATTTGGCACGAAATCAGACATCTTCAAACAACTAAAATATATAACACTAAACCAAAATCACTGATTTGGCAAAGCGGTTTGTTTACCATATGTCTGAGCTTTGTTTATGACGCTTGAGATGTACAACATTCGACCAGCACTTACTACTGGCGCCATCTATTGCTAAACAGCGGGAACTTAGTTGCGCACCTAATACTTGACAGATAAAATTTTGCACACATAAACATAACACTCTAAACTAGTACTACCCAACATTTCATTAATTTCTACCCACGCGATAAAAAGTTACACCCAAAACAAAGTGTCGCATTATTTCCGAGTCCAATCTCTATGATACAAATTCATCAACTGGTTGTAAGATGGTCTCTAGATTACACCGGTCTGTTGAAATCCACTGTTCGAAAGACATTTCAAATGCATTACATTCCTCCAGTTCCTTGAAAAAGTTATTTTCAAAAGCTAACCGGCTTGGACAATTTTCACATTCACGGAAATAACAATATTTCGATCTTGACGATGTGTTGCATAATAGTTGTTCGAAGTAAAATTTCGTATCATTTTGGAAAGCATAATTTTTTTAGACTATGTAGCATCAATTCAATATTCTCGTGAATGATACAGACACAAATATTATGAGAACCTGAGCTGCTAAGTAATTTACATTGGTTTGGCTTTAAAGCTGCAAACGGACTGAAGCCAATTTTGGTCTCACTAATCTCTTTGAAGCCATTATAAGCCTCACGAAGTGAACACATCAAAAGTATTTTTTGCACATGCTGTCGCTTACCATCTTTTCTTACTGAAACGTAGTCCCTTAGTCCTCTGCTTATCTGGTCACTGTCGTAAAACTCCAATATCTAATTTTTTATTTCCGGCGTCAAACCGCTTCCTATCCTTTCGTTGGGGGTAGTCAATACTCCTACGACTTTCGCTATGCGACGAGCCTGCTTCACAATGTATTCGTGTGTGTTAAACTGTTCCATTACCGTTTGATTATTCCAAGATTTTTAAGATGATGTGATGGATGTAGCCGAAGGTGTTTCCTCCATAGCGTACCAGTTTCTGCGTGATTCACTTTGTTTAAATGTAATCGACACGAATCATAGATTGACAAATACGTATCTAACGGAATTCGGCAGCTCATTAATATTAGCCCTTGATTAATGTTTTCGTTTAATTTACGAAGCTTTACCGAGTACCGTGTTTTAGAAAAGGGTTTGCAACACTTCACGCTAATTGAATTCCATTTTGAAATTATTATTAAAAACTCAAAACAAATTTGTTACTGATGCTTTCCGAGAAGTGGAACGAATTTATATACCAAGTACAGGTAGTTTTAGATTTCTAAGTATACTATCGGCAATACCGAGCAGCGGGCTACCCAACGGACGAGTTTTTCAAGCTACTGAGAGCCTTTGATGCTACCTAAAATTCTGGCAGGCAACATTTGAACTAAACAGATTATAAATTGTAGAGGACCCATAGCGCTGACGTCGTTGGCAAAATATCTTTTCCTGGTTTTAGTAGGCCAGGGACATAACTTTCATCGTGAAAAGTATGCGATGTGACAGTTATGTACCCGGCATGTTCGCGTGTGAGAACAAGACGAACAGTAGCACTATGCATCCTCTATAGTTTATAATCTATTTTATTTGAACCGCTCATTCAATCATCTTGCGGTCAAAGAGAGAGTAGCGTAAAATTTATTATACATTTCGAAAAACCAACTCTTGTTGTTGGAGAATCTAGAAAAACTTATGAAAAGGCCGTTTTTTCGAAAATAATTCGAGTATGATAAAATTAAATCGCAAATATCTCGAGAACGAATGCTCTTACGAAGGTCATCATCAGGGGCTTAAAATTTTTTAAAGACTTCGAGAATCAGATTATATAATCAGAATACGTTTATTCCCGCTAATATAAAAATTTTAAGAAGTGCACCGAAAGTTGATGTTTTGAAAAAACAAATTACCCTGACATTTCTCCATACTTAGTCTTTGCTAAAATTTGCGTTATAACTTCAAGTTTTTATAGTCCAAAAGTAAAAAAAAATCGAAAAATCTTTTTTTGAGATGCATAAATTTTCATGTTAATTGTCGATTTTTTCCGAAATTTTTTTTTCTCAGTGTATATTTTGTTCACAACCTTCACACATAGGGTCACAACTTGTTCTTAGAAAGGTTTTTTGTACAACCAAAGGTTTTCGAGCTATAAATTATTAATTGAAGTGCTATTCAAAATACTTACGCCCTTTTTAAAACTGACTCTTGAGTCACAAAAATCTATGTTAGCGCGGAAAATGCTCAGTCTCCTAAGCCAAACGCGTATGCAAAGTTTCATTCAAATAAAAAAAAATCGAAAAGAATTTTCCACATTTCCAGGTCATTTTGCCTGGAAACGCTCCCTTTTCATTCCTGGTAAGTTGATCCTGGATCTCAGTCGTTTAAGATCCAGCCGTTGAGGCTACATATACTGAGCTGTGAAACGGATTATCTGAAACTCGACCGGAAACTACCCATCCAAATACACTATTCTGCAAGGTTAGGCCGTCACTCGTCGCTTTTTGTCGTTCGTCACACCCAAGTGACACCCATTGTGTCATATTTCGCAATCTCATGGTTCACCTTATCAAAAGCAGCGGAGAGGTCGATGTATATGGCGTCTTCTTGATGGCCAAGTTCAATCTCACGAATAATAAACGAAGAACCGGGAATACCGGGAATTCTAAAAAAACGGGAGAAACTGGGGAAAAACCGGGAATTTATGTTCACATGATTATTCATAATTAAGATTGTGTGTGATTATCATCGACCTCTAGGTATCTTAGCGTGTTCATCCATAACGATCTGTGAATTTTTGAGTGTTTAAGTTCCACGTCAGAAAACCTAATAATAATTATTAATCTCTCTCGTTCACTTTTTCACTTTGTTGGTGATACTGAGCTAATACTCGTCGCCTAATTCTAACAGTTTTATTTGCGAATTAACACTAATCGTATTTCGACAGTCGTTTTTTAAATTATAAGAAGCGCGATACCAGTGTAGCATTACCACAATAACCGAAAACGACTTTAAATCTAGCACACAAAATAAGGTTATTGAATATTTTTGCTGTGCGCGTAATGTTAATATTAGCGACTTGATTTTTCTCTTAATTTCGCATGATTATCGCACAGACCATTACCGTTTGCACAATTGCTTCCGTGCCTTGTGTTTGCATTTGTTACATTTGGATGTGTGAGAATCCGGGAGGTTAAGCGCATCTTTTTCGCATCGATTTAATTCATCGTTTTTCATCAGGTGAGTTGGCGGTATTCCTTTACTGATATATAACATCCTTCATCAGATAGGTCTACCAGTTACAGTGCGAAGTATAAAAACTCGTTCGCATGGTGTTCGTCTAACCCTAGAGACGTGAAAGCTGTGATATGCAAGTGGTGCCGCAAGAAAATTAACATCGAATCTATAGGCAGAGTTGCTTTACTACGCCACGAGAAGAATAAAGGAAATCAGAATCCAACGCTCGTCCGAAAAAATAATCTAAAAATTGAGGATTTGGTGACAGATAATATTATTAAAAAAATGAACAAGAATTGCATATTTTTATCAAAATTATTTTATTTTTAGCTCATTCAGGTGAGAATGACTTAATCCTCTCACAATCACATCTGTCTGATACGTTGCTTCTCGAGAATAAACCCAATACATGAAAGCAATCCTCGGATACTCCATAAGATCTCCGCTTTAGTTACTTGATCGTTAAGGACGTATTTCTTGAGTACATACGTCCTTAACGATCAAGTAACTAAAGCGGAGATCTTATGGGCGCTAGAAACGGTTGCCAAACACAATTCCTTTCGAAGCGCTGGGACGAGCGTTAATTTATTCAAAAAATGTTTCCTCGAGATGGGCCGCACTAAGGTTTCGTATTTAATAACATACGGATTGGCTCCGTATTATGTAGACGAAGTCACCAAGCTTCTGAAAACAACAAAGAGAAAGTAGACTGTCGTTATCTGGGATCTGCATTTCTTCCTTCTTCACGTGCCATTGATTTGTTGAAAGAATTGAAACATTATGTTGAAAGAAACCCTGCTCTTCTAAACAACGTAATTCTAATCAGTATGGATGGACCAAATGTCAATTGGAGATTACAGAAGGACTTTAGTGAAGAATTGCGTAATTTGCGTGGAGTACCGTCTTTCGATCTACTGAATATTGTCATCTACACGCTGTTCACAATGGCTTCAAGGATGGCATAAAGCACATTAATTGATGAGGACATGAAAAGTTTAATTAAATGAAATGGAGCAGTACCTAGTTGTTTCTTAAACCGTCGTTTTGTCTTTTGTTTTATTTACAATAAAGTTGTTTTAATGTGTTATCAAAAAATAAACTAATTTTGTTGTTGTTTATTTCATTTGTTTGATACTGCATCTTCACTTTAATAAGACTTTGTTGATTCTTTCCATCCGCGGTCTTGCTGGTGGTTCACCCACCTTTCTCGCTAGTTTGAAGTCTTCTCGTACCAGCCATTTTCAACAGAACTCTTGGATAGCTCGAACCTATAACAAAATATAGGCTGGTTTACAATTCGAAAAACATATTACGGGATTTTGAACGAAATTTGGGTCCCGGGAAATTTTTCGGTTGTCCGTTCTCCACATATCTCCATACCCAAAACTACGCTGCTTAATGAAAATATAATTTTATTAAGTTTTGGAACTCAATTCGTCCAAAATTGTTTTCTTTGAATTTGGAACTATTGTAATTCTAGTTCATTGCTACATGATTCGCGCCTTAAACCGGGAAATTTTTAACATTTGGTCCGAGAAAACCGGTAAAAAACCGGGAATTGTAAATTGATAATTGAGGTGTTATCCTGGCAGTTAGATTAGCCGTTGTGGATTGCTTGGGCATAAATCCAAGTTGATCCAGCGAATTGATATGTGAGCAGTCCTGAACCAGCTTTTCCAAAACAATTAGTTCGAAGAGTTTAGAGATGGCACTTAGCTCAGCAATTCCGCGGTAATTAGCGACAGTTCGTTTGCATCCTTTTTTTGTGAATTGGGAAAACGAAAGATTCCTTCCAGAACAGTCAGAGAAAACGCCTGAAGACAATGACAAATTGAAAATTTTGGCTAAAGCTGGGCTTTAGGCAGCGTTTCAGGATCAGTGAGAGAATGCCATCAGGACCAGTTCCAGTAGACGATTAAAGCTGCTTTCCGACTGAAACCACTGTGACACTGTCGACGGATAATAAAGTTCCAAATTGAGACATACGAGGAACGTTACTCGTGGCAGCTGCAATTTCCTGTTCGTTAAGAATTCCGTTGGAGAAAACACTGTTGGATTCAGCGTGTGAAATAAACCGGCGATATCTTCGATTGAGTTGGCATCTGAAACGCCATCCGTAATATTAGAAGGCAATCCCGTTTCTTTCCGTTGCTCGTTTACCTGGCACCAGAAATTCTTAGGATTCGCTTTGAGACGACCCTACGGCTGATTCTGATGAGCATTATACAAGCAGTCGTTGAGACGTTTATTGTTGTTATTGGCAAGCTCGTAGTTAGCCTTCGTACAATCTGTATGATATTTGCTATGTTGGAATGGAATTTGTTCCAAAAATGCGCAAGTATTCTCTCCGATCGGTTAGGTAGGAAAGTATCCAGCGAGTAAAACAGGTGGGCATGCCCATTCTATTCAATTTATCAACCTCTAGAAAATGCGGAACTCTATCGATCGCTTTGATGAATCACTGGAATGTCAGATAAAAGGGTTGATTTAGCTGCATGGTTCGTATTGATAAACGATATGCTGAATTCGTGGACTAATCCTAACCAACAGCGACGATTCCACTGCGGTCACTCACAATGTGTGATGGTGGTTTTTCATTAGAAAAACAAGGGAATCTTTTGGCAATACCTTAGAGTCTAAATTTGAACCGATTTAAACCAACAGTAAGGATACTGCTGTGGTCACTCACAATGTGGGATGGTGGTTTTAATTAGGAAAAGGCTTGCGAGTCGATTTGGATCGATTCAAGCCTACAGCAAGGATGCTGCTGGGGCCACTCACAAAGTGTGATGGTAGCCTTTCATTAGGAAAACAAAGCAATTCTTTATAATACCTGAGAGCCGATCTAGACAAATTTAAACCTACACCAAGTATGCTGTTGGGGCCATTCACAAAGTGGGATGGTGGTTCCTCTCTGGTGAAACAATGCAATTCTCAACACAGCTCTAGAGCCGCTTTGAACCAACCCAAACCAACAGTAACAGACGTTGAGCATGAGCATGAGCATGTTTACCACCCGTTGTTTCCATTCCGTGATTGATCGAAGTCTTCTGAAGTTGAACTGAGAATCAACAAAATGTCACTTGGGAGTAGTGAATCATTCTCAATATGCAAGTCCTGGTGTCATAACGGTGCCGGCCACGTTTTTGCAGATCAGTTAGGAAAGTGAAGGAACGTTAGTTCGATACTCGTTACTATAATATTAAGGGCCTTATATGCTACTGCACCCCCACGAGTATCTCAGGAAACGAATGTTCTAGCTTTTTTTTCTTTAACATTTCAAGGAACCGAATTACCTCCGTTCCTTCGATGCGGGGTTCTCTCACACTCGCCGGTGTAATTGCAACACGCACAAGTATACCAGTTCGTACATCACAATTCACATTTTTTTCACTGATTAGAACATTTATTGCTGGATTCTAACAAGCATATTTCCTAATTCTAACACGTATTTTTCCTAATTCTATCACAATTGTATAAAGGGTGTACGGAATCAAATTGCAACACACACAAATATTCGGCAAACCACTCCAAAATCGTAGGACCGTCGTGTGACCTCAGAAGAGGAAGTAGACGCTTTTGGAGGCATTCCTTTAGGTACACCTGCCCATTGACCGTTCCAGTTGTCACGAATGGGGTGCTCCGCTTACCACACGAGCAAATTGCTTGCCAAATCATTTATTTTTTGGCAAACTTTGACATCTGCTTTAACGTCCTCAAGCACATCGAATGTACGATGAGCAGTGAAAATCTGGAGCCCGGAAGCTGCCGGAAGTCTGCTTTTACATATGTCTCATCATCCATAACGAGGCAATGTGGTTTCGTCAAAATCTTGGTGTAGAGCTTCCGTGCACGTGTTTTGCCTACCGTATTCTGCCGTTCATCGTGATTAGGCGCCTTTTGGACTTTGTACGTGTGTAGTCCTTCACGTTTTTTAACATCTTGCACGAAAGTCTGGTAAGATTCAATTTCTTCGCCACATCTCGAACTGAACTCCATCTTCGCAACGATTGCACATCTGGTAGTGAAACCTGCATAGAACAAATACACATTGAACTAATTCCACCCAAAATTTCAATAGAAAATACCCAACGGGTAAAAAGTTACAGCCATTTAAAAGTGGTGCAATTTGATTCCGTACAACCTACACAAATTGGATCTCGCGCACGCCGGCTCACCCACCGGTTAAATATTTCATTTAATACTAATAAAAAAAACACATATGAAGCCATGTCGTCATCAGCTGACCACAATCGGACACATGCGATGTTTTCTCATTCGTTCCATGAGCACAATAACTGCCGTCGACTCTCCTAACTGTTCACTATCATCGGCGATTAAGTAGATACCCGTACAATCACAGGCATTGCTACTTCTGTTGATCGTAGGTACCACGACAGTTCATGTGGATCATATGGAAACTGCAACGGTAACTGGATCACAATTGTGCAGCACTAGTGCAGAGGCGTAGCTGTGTTAGGTTTGTTCTGAAAAGAGAAACAAAAGAGAGATCCCCTTTGAAGGAAATGGGAAGGAAGCATACACTATAAGCTGATGTTTACTGCAACTGCTGGTACTGATCATCACCGCTGATTAGTAGTAAGCAGAGTTTTTCAACTGGACTTTTAATTGAGCTGGCTGCCGTTTTTAATGTCACGACACGCACGACTCCGTCGCTCCCTGGATGTAACTGATCGATCCGTCCCAAACGCCATTTCATCGGTGGTAAGTTTTTGTCACGTACGACAACCAGCTTGCCAACGTCGATCTGAATCGGTGGCTTCCATCGCTTCGCCCTACCCTGAAGTTGCCAAAGGTATTCCCTTCTCCACCGCTTCCAGAAATCCTGCAGCTTCCTCTGTACTAACTGGAACTGGTTCAGTCGATTCATCTGGAGGTTTTCAAGGTTCGGTTCAGGGAAGGATTGTAACGACGAACCTGTCGGCATATTGTCTGGTTTGAGGGGCTCAAGATCGGTGGGATCATCGGACATTAGTGTTAGTGGTCGTGAGTTGAGACATCCTTCAACTTGAACCAAAAAAGTATTAAGGTTTTCGATAAGCATTGTCGTTTATTCATTAGGTGGTTCTTAGCTGATTGTACAGCTGCTCCCACAGTCCCCCAAAATGTGGGGCACTGGGCGGATTAAAGTACTACTAGATTCCTTGATCCGCACATTCTTTGTCGAATCCTTCTTGGTGTTCTGAGCTCCTCAACAATGCAATGAACTCCTGCATCTTGTTCTTGGCACCAACAAGGTTTGTTCCATTGTCGGAATACACATCTTGACACTTTTCTCTACGCGTGATTCCGTATGTAGATGCATCCGCCATCCGCCTTGTTTGACGCATTCGAGCTCTATTTCCGATATTGTCACACAACGGTCTATAGAGATGCTATTCAGTAATGTAAGCTCTTTGTAATATTTCTTCCACATCTCATAGATTGCCGGAGGTAACTCTTGGTCCCAATCCCACACTTGGTGTTCTTCATTCCGTACTTTCTACAGAAGCTGCATTATGATCTTCGCTGTAGAAATAGCGAGTCCAAGAAGTCTTAGCGGATCGAACAAGGATCACCGGCAGAACCTCTTCTTTGGTCGGGGATTGGACGGAATTCCACTCTGGGATAAGGATAAGGAATTGGAACTTCAGCTTATCGGTGATAGGCCCTAGTTAGCCCTTGGGTTTTGACCGTCGGGTCAGGGTCCAAGATAATCCGTTCCGACCTGCGAATCGCTTAATCGCTCTCTGCTAAACCATTCAGTAGCTCTGGATGATTTGAAACCGAAATCTTCCTCGACTAACCATTTCGTTGAGCTGCCTGCAAAGCTCTAGTGCAGCACTTACTGATTCCGCACTCATTATTACATCATCCATGTATGTGTCTTGTATGGTGGGCTCTGCTGCCAATGGGTATTGTTTTTTGTCATCCATTGCCAGCTGATTCAATGTCCGTGTTGCCAAAAACGGTGCCGGATTCATTCCATACGTAACGGTATTGAGTTCATATACGTCCACAGGATCCGCAGGATCGAAACGCCACAGAATGCATTGTAGGGCCTGTCTATATGTTGCACGACAATTTGCCGGAACATCTTCTCGATGTTAGCAAACAGCATAACTTGCTTTTCCCGACTTCGGAGCATAATAGACCGTAAATTGTTGTGTACAGTCGGTTCAACCAGCAGAACGTCGTTGAGCGAAATACCTGATGACGTCTGGCATGACGCATCGCAAACTACTCGTACTTTGGTCGTCATGCTGGCTTCCTTGATCACGGGATGGTACGGCATCTCCCTACGCTCTATCTTTGACATGTGCTTCAATTGGATATACTCTGTCATGAATTGATGATACTGCATCTTTTGCTAACCTGCGTTCGGTGCCTTGAAGCCGCCGGAAGGCGATGTTCCATGACTCTCCCAACCTGGAAGTTGCGGATTCATCTCTTGGCAATGAAACCGAGTACCGACCATCTGGATCTCTTCGCTACGGACCTTTGAAAAATCTTCTCGCATTTGTCCTCCTCCCGCTGCATAATCTTGGTGCCACAGATTTCCTCGCTAGTCCAAAAACGTGCGACTAGCTCCTCCAAACTCCTTGTCGTGGGTTGCGATAGGCCTCCGCAAACCACCCACTCGAATATTGACTCACTAAGTATTGGTAGTTGAAATCCTACGAAAGTTCTATGTCCCGTGATTGTTTCTTTGGCTTTCAGTCTTTTATGTAGTGGAAACAGATATTTTTTCTATTTTCCGACGTTTCGGCGCAATGTATTTTGCCTTCTTCTAAGGATCATAGATTTCTGTTTTTGTCATTATATGTTTTGTTGTTACATTAAAACGTCTAGTAGTAGTTGTGTTGATCATCACCTATTTTACACTACTTCACTGTTGTGGTATGTCTAGCTAACATATAATGACAAAAACAGAAATCTATGATCCTTAGAAGAAGGCAAAATACATTGCGCCGAAACGTCGGAAAATAGAAAAAATATCTGTTTCCACTACATAAAAGACTGAAAGCCAAAGAAACAATCTCAACATTAAAAAGTAACAGTCGATAATCAGCAACAGTTCTATGTCCCGTTAGGGGCCATCCATATACTACGTGGACAGTTTGTGGGAGGGGAGGGGCATGGCAAGAGGGGCATGGCGATTCATACATTCTATTGAAAAATTATATGAATGATTGTCAACGCAGGGGGGGGGGGGGCTGCTAGAAATCGATCAAATCCAGTCCACGTGGTATATGGATAGCCTTTCCTTCCAACCCAACCAAAAAACGACACCCCCCCCCACCCCAACCCCTCTGGCTCGGCAAAAAAACCCCCCCCCCCCCCCCCCCCCCGGACCCCCCCCCTTTTTTTTTTTCCCCCCCCCCTGGTAAAACCCCCCCCACTTTTGGTAGAACCCACTAACTCCTTTTTTTTGGGGGGTCCCAAACCCCCGGGGAAAATATTGGGGTGATTCGAGACTTGCCTTTTGTCGCAGCATTTTCGGTTCCAGACACTAAGATATCCACTTTCTCTCGGTGTATCCTAAGACGTTGGCTCAACCGTTCAGCAATGAAATTGCACTCGGAGCCGGAATCCAATAAAGCTCGAGCTGAGATCTGGTTATCTTCATCATCTTCCACGATATCGACCGTAGTCGTCAACAAAACCTTGGATGAGAACTGTAGGCTTGCTCCAGCAGAAACCAACACTTCGGTGGATGCCATGTTGACCACCTGAGAGGATGTAGAACTAGTTATTCCTTCCGGTACCGGAGGAGGGTTATTCGCGTCAGTAACCACATCACTCTTCGATGACCCTTCCTTTACTAGAAACATACCAAAGTATGGTGGTGACCTCTACAAGAACGGCATGAATATTTCGACGTGCATTCTCTTGCTAGATGTCCCGAGCTAAAACAGTTCCTACATAACGAGTTTGCTTTCAGTAACGCATCCCTTTTGCGCACCGAGAACCGTTGGAAGGAAGAGCATGGTAACCGACGATCTTCCCTCGGACGGTTGCACAGAACCATAGCTGGCGTTTACAGCTGATGATTGCCTGGCTTGTTGATTTTGATGCAATTCCCTTTCCAATTCCGAAGTCTTCGCCTGCTATGCCTTGCCCTTATCCATCAGGAACGATTTACAGTCGTAGTACCGATCACTAGCCTAGTCCTATCAAGTTCCTGATCCTCATCCTCGTATTCGTCATGAGCATGAATATGAGCGTCATGAGCCTGAATATCAACTAGTACATCAGCGTTCTTCTCACGCGTCAGCATGGCTGTTGTGTTCCGAATCGATGGATGAGAGCAGAGAAAATCGTATTGTAGTTTCCAAAGACCTAACTTCGATGGACGTATTGTGTTATAGCTCACCTATGAGAACAAATAGCAATGCCACTTAAATCCGTAAAAACGGCGTCGAGTTGTAGTTATAGCTCACACCGTCAGCACAGCCTAGCAGACCAGCTCAAATCAAAAGTATCCTGTGTAGCAGCCTCGGCCTGTCATACACCTTATAATTAACCCGTGTTAATAACAGCAGTGGCGATTCAATACCAAAATTACCAATAACGTTCAAAATGCGTCCAAAATTCTCGGCAGAATGATACAATTGTACCTGATAATGAACAATTCATAGCCAATAAATTGAAGAGGTTTGTATTCAATTAACAAGTGTATTATCTGTAGTCCCGGTTCGGAGACATATACATAGACATAGTTCTATCATCACCACACAGTAAATGAAATGAAGCAGAAAATGGTTGCTAACAACAAACAAACAAAGAACACGTCGAAATGTGAGTATTAGAATCACGTAGGAACTAGCAACACACACTGATCTAACATTTACATATTTACCAAAGCAAATCTGATCAGCTATCCTCGTCGGCGTCGATCCGAGAATCAAAGGCGATTATCCAAATCCGTATGATGGTTAAAGTCCAAGTCACATGCAAACGATCTCGAATCGATCCAATACAATTTTAAGGAAGAAAACCGTGTGTTAGAATGTCGCAATTCGGTAGCCTCGGATGGACATACTAGGTGGGGTTAAAAGTAACCTCCTTGGGAATGAAAAAAAAAATTTGAATGTTTTTTATTTTTTTATTTTATTCAATGTAGTCCCCTTTTAGCTCGATACACTTATTCCAGCGATTTTCCAACTTCTTGATCCCGTCCGAAAAGTAATTTTTCGGAAGGTCTGCAAAATACTCCTCCGTGGCGTCGATAATTTCCTCGCGTGAGCTTTTATTTTTATTGATGCACCATCTTTTGAGGTTTGGGAACAGATAATAGTCTGACGGAGCCAAATCGGGTGAATACGGTAGATGCGGAACCAATTGATGTAAGTCCTTGATTTTAGCCGTTGTTGTGATGGTCTTGTGCGCCGGCGCATTGTCTTGCAAAAACAAAATTGTTTTTATCTTCATGTGAGACCGTTTTGCAGCGATTTCGGCTTTCAATTGCTCCAATAATGCACAGTAATACTCGCTGTTGATGGTTTTATTCTTTTGGAGTCCACGAAGAGTATGCCATGACAATCCCAGAAAACCGACGACAAAATCTTTCCGACCCATTGAGCCTTCCTAGGCCGCTTCGGAGCACTCTTGCCGGCTTCAGTCCATTTCCGGGCACTTATTTTGTTCGCTGGTGTGTAATAGAGGATCCAAGTTTCATCAACAGCTACCAGTCGACGCCAAAAGTCCTTCTGATTCCGCTTCAACATGTCTAAGCACTGTTTCGATGTGCTCTCGCGTTCATGTTTTTGGTCAGGAGTCAGCATGTCCGGCACCAGCGGCAGGATAACTTTTTCATAAGCAGAATCTCGCCCAAAATATGGCGTGTGCGCTCAGTACTAATCTTTGTGGCATCTGCTAGCTCACGCACCTTCACTTTCCGGTCAGCCAACACCATTTCATGAACTTTTTTGTCATTGTCCTCTGTAACCGCATCGGAGGGCCTGCCGCTGCGGACTTGATCGGTAGTAGAGTTGCAGCCACCACGAAACTCTCGTAACTAATATTTAACTATGTTATCTGACGGAGCATTTGCCCCATAATACTTATACAACTTTTCTTTTGTTTCCTTCGCCGTTTTGCCTTTCAAAAAATAATGTTTTATGAGATACCGAAAATCGTTTTTATACATATTCAACATTATGCCAAACACGTCAACAACAATCAGCAATCAAAACAAAACTAAGGGCAGTATCGCACTGAAATTTGGCGTGTATGCCTAAATATGAACGGACTACAAGACACATTAACCTTTTTTGAAGTAGCTTTGCATTTTGGCGGTCAAGGAAGTTGCTTTTCACCCCACCTAGTAAAGTTATTGTTCCTACTAACCTGCAGAAACAATCCAATAAACAAGTGTCAAGACTTCCGTGGATATGGGAGAGATTGCGAAGTCCTGACCAGTCCAATATCCTGTTCGAAGGACCATAAATGAGGATATTCTTTATGGTTTATGAAGGAGCCGAATAACCTCCGTTCCTTCGATGCAGGGTTCTCCAACACTCACCGGTGTAATTGCAACAAAATAAACGCACAAGTATACCAGTTCCTTCATCACAATTCACATTTATTCCACTGATTACAAAATTTATGTCTGGGTTCTAACACGTATATTTCCTAATCGAACACATAATTGTATAAACACAAATTGGATCGCGCGCACGCCGGCTCACCCATCGGCTGAATATTTAATTTAATACTAATAAAAAAACACATCTGAAGCTCCGTCGTCATCAGTTGGCCGCAATCAGACTCATGCGATGTTTTCTCGTTCGTTCCGTGAGCACGAGAACTGCCGTCGACTCTCCGTACTGTCCACTACCATCGGCGATTAGGTAGATACCCGTACAATCACAGGCATTGCTACTTCTGTTGATCGTAAGCACCACCACAGTTGAGGATCGCACTTTCGCTTTCATATGTGCCCATTGTTGTGCTCCGAGCCTTCGCTAGTGTGGTGATCATATGGCAACTGCAACGGTAACTGGGTCACAATTGTGCAGCACTAGTGCAGAGGTGTACCTGGGTTAGGTTCGGCGCGAACATAGGAGATGGAAAAAATATTCAAAACAAGCTACTTCGTGACATTTAGAAAGGAGTGTAACATTTCAAACAAATACCGGATCTTTAAGAACGTCAATTTTCATTGAAGTGTCAAAACAAAAAACATTTTCAAAACGAAAATCAAAAATTTTCCATTGATTAAGTAAAGGTTTCCATACAAATCTTTTAAGAAGCAATGGATGAATTCATAGAAAAAACATAAATTTCTATAACCTATGTTCATTTTCTCCCTATGCTGATCTTTGCATATAAATGTCAGGCATTATTCCGGAAAAAAAATATTCAATTGCACATTTCCAACCATTATCATATTATATTTAACCGGATGACTGGAGACGGGTGAGAGCTATTGCCATTCAAAAACCTGGTAAACCCGCGTCCGACCACAACTCCTATCGACCCATCGCGATGTTATCTTGTATTCGAAACTTGTTGGAGAAAATGATCCTTTTCCGCCTGGACAAATGGGTTGAGACGAATAACCTGCTTTCAGCTACTCAATATGGTTTCCGCAGAGGTAAGGGAACGAACGACTGTCGCGCGTTGCTTTCCACGGATATTCAGTTGGCTTTTGCTAAAAAAAAGCAAATGGCTTCTGTTTTCTTGGATATCAATGGGGCTTTTGATTCAGTATCTGTTGAAGTGCTCTCAGATAAACTCCATGCTTGTGGCTTTTCACCATTAATGAACAATTTTTTGTACAATATGCTGTCAGAGAAACATATGAGCTTTTCTCATGGAAACTCTACAGCTTTTCGATTTAGCTACATGGGTCTCCCCCAGGGATCATGTTTAAGCTCCCTTTTGTATAATTTTTATGTCAAAGACATTGACGGTTGTCTGAGTGACAACTGTACGTTGAGACGGGGTCCAATGGGGTCGATCTACAAGGACCCTTACAGGATACCTTAGACAATTTGTCTACTTGGGCTCTAGATCTAGGTATCGAATTCTCTACGGAGAAAACTGAGTTGGTAGTTTTTTCTAGGAAGCATAACCCAGCACAATCGAAGCTTCAAATTTGGGGTACACCGATAACTCATTCCATGTCATTTAAATATCTTGGTGTCTGGTGCGAAAATGCCAGCAAAGGATCAACTTTCTTCGAACAATTACTGGAACCTGGTGGGGAGCGCATCCGCAAGATCTTCTAACGTTGTACCGGATAACGATTTTGTCGGTTTTAGAATACGGTAGTTTTTGTTTTCAGTCGGCGGCTCGGTCGCACATCATCAAACTGGAACGTATTCAGTATCGGTGTCTTCGTATCGCGTTAGGTTGCATGCACTCGACTCATACCATGAGTCTGGAAGTGCTGGCTGGCATGTTGCCACTCTCGGATCGGTTTATAGAATTGTCTCTTCGACTCCTCACCAGGTGTGAAGTTATGAACCCCCAGGTAATCGGAAACTTTGAAAAGCTTCTTGAGTTGAACCCTCAAACTCGCTTCATGACGTTGTACCATTTGTACATAACACAGGATGTCAGCCCTTCGCCGAATATTCTCAATCATGTTTGTTTCTTCGATTTCTGAAATTCGGTTCATTTGGATTTATCCATGAAACAGCAGCTTCGTGGCATCCCAGAGCATCATCGTCCTATGATTGCTCCTGTGATATTTGCTGCAAAGTTTGGCCTAGTTGATTCCACCAAAACGTTTTTCACTGACGGGTCTTTGATAGAGGACTCCGCTGGCTTTGGTGTATACAATGAAAATTATAGCGTCGCTCGTAAACTTCAAGCACCTTGTTCTATTTTTGTCGCGGAATTGGCGGCAATTAATTTTTCCTTAGAAATTGTTGCCTCACTTACACCGGACCAATACTTCATTTTCACGGATAGTCTTAGTTCTATAGAGGCTATTCGCTCCGTGAGACCGGTAAGGCACTCCTCTTATTTTCTTATGAAAATACGAGGTCTTCTAAGTGCTTTATCTTCACGTTCTTTTATTATCATCTTTGTTTGGGTCCCTTCTCATTTTTTGATTCCTGACAATGAGAAAGCGGACTCGCTTGCAAGGGTGGGCGCTATGGAAGGCGATATTTATGACCGACAAATCGCCTTCAACGATTTTTTCTATATTTTTCGTCAGATACCACTCGTTAGCTGGCAGTATAAATGGAGTAAAGGTGATTTGGGGCGATGGCTACATTCTATCACTTCTAGGGTGTCTAAGAAATGTTGGTTCAGGAGATTGGATGTGTGTCGAGACTTCATTCGTGTGATGTCTCGCCTCATGACTAATCATTATTCTTTAAACGCTCATTTGTTCCGTGTTGGGCTGGGAGACAGCAATCTCTGTGAATGCGGACAAGGTTACCAGGACGCAGATCACGTTATTTGGTTTTGTGCTGAGCATCGTGGAGTCAGATCTGAGCTTTATGATTCCCTTCGGCCTCGAGGTAGACAACCCAATGTACCGATTCGAGACATTTTGGCTGCACGCGATCTGGAGTTTTTGAAACTTATTCATGTGTTTTTAACTAACATTAATTATAGATTGTAGTTTGGTTAACTTACTTGTTTAAGTTAAATTTTTGAGGAATGTGTGCGTCAGTGTGTGATTGTGGTTGTGTGTGTGAGTGTGGTTGTGTGTGTGAGTGTGAATGATTTTTTTTAAATTGAAAACGTTCAATTAAAAAATTGTATTTTGAAGTTCTATATAAAAGAAAACCATTGTTCCTTATGCTTTGTTCAAAATTTCCATCGCAATTTTTCCATCCATAAACTTGTAATTCCTATTAACCTCGAGACGGCCGCGAGTAATCGGTTCTACCCCCTTAACCTTAGTTTTAAGATAACTGAGCATGAGCATGAGCATGATTGACCGCCCACGGATGCAATTCCGTTATTGCCAGATCAGCTGTATTTACACAAAGAACCAACAGATGATGTTTGGGACTAACATACATCTTCAATGTGTAAAAACTGATGACCAATAATAAAGCAATATCGGCGCCGGCCGTGCCCGAATGCTGGCCAAGTAGGGAATGAGAAGGAACGTGTTGACATGATACTCGCTTTGAAGGAAGCCGAGAAATCCTCTGCACTTCCACGAGAAATCACTGGGACGTTGGATAGTTGGGGAAAGGATAAACAGCAGGGTTTGTTTTGGTTAACGATACGCTGAAAGTATGGAGCACTATCCGCCAAAAGCAATGGACCGCTCCAATGTGACTGAAAAGAGACAAGCATAACGAAAAACAAAACAAAACAAAATAAACAAAATAAATAGACAAAATAAAACAGGATATTAGATATTGTCTTCAAAATTTGGTAGAAATAAATTATTTGTTGCTTTGCAAACCAGCTCTCCTCGATGTCCTAGATCTCGGCCAATTTCTGCTGGACCCGCAGCTGCTGCAGTCGGCACTCATCCACATCAAGCCGGCCATCGCCAAAGTGTCGAAAACCTTCCGGTAGTAAGATGATACCTGCGTCTAATACACTCTTCTTGCACCGATTAATTAACAACCTAAGCCTGCACACCGAATCAAAATTTACTTTGGCACGGTTTTGGTTGCAGCAAACAGAATCAATGAGAAAAAAAAAACTCGCGTATAACGTCTAATTTTTAACCGTTACACAGGTGGAGCGTAACGCCTCTTCAACTCAATTAGCTAATTGAAAATGACTCTCAAGTTCTCAAAGCATCCTGTATGGAAAATGAACCACGACTCCATAGCTCCGTCCGACACTGAAGGAAGCTCAAAATGATCCTCTCAGTTCAAATAAAGAGAAAAAAAATACTACTTAGCTGCGCGTTCCTCGTATACATTCTTCCGTCTTCTGGATATAATTTATTAGTCTTCGGTGAAAAGGTTGGTACTAAAACTAATATTTGCTTGCAATTCAGGTTCAACAGCTAATTTATGTTAGAATAAATATAACTAGCAGAGTAATATTTGGAAAATGTACAAAGCACAAATAAAAGGATACGTCAAATTACTGATTTCTAGTGGCTTTCATAAAACTTAATAAAGCAGGATGGTCTTAGAAATATTACTTGGGTATAGACGGCTGTGAAAACAAGTTAATAAAACCTTTATAAGACCATTAAGATTTTCAAAATGTTCTAGTGAAAGATGTTATGACCACTTCAGAACCTTCATAAAACCTATTGGCTGCTATGAAAACCAGCGTACGGCCAAATGGCCACAGCTGTCAAACTTCACTGTGATATCGTGGTTGGTTTTTGTTGTTCTGCTTTGCTCGATTCTCCCGTAGTTCTAAGATAACTGATGTATATAAACATGAAAACTTGGCTCTGTAAAGTTGATTCGATTGAGCCTGTACAAATAAATGAATTCATAAAAAAAAAAATATATTTCATCAATAAGGGCACATGAGCTTACGGCCTGTTATTTTTTGGTTTCATTACAGTTATATTTACAACATATGATGGATTGGGACAGCAGCGAAAACGCCATCATCCACGTGGAACCAAGCGCGGAAGGCCACGTGGATCGCGTCGCGGTGCCGGAACAGGTAGTACCGGGCGGACAGAATCCGTCGTATTGTTATCTAGCACTGGTAAGTACAAATCGTTGTTTTTGTTTGATAAATTGATCTACAAATACAATAGACGTGGCTGGGTAGCTCAGTGGTTACCCGTTCTGCTTACTAAGCAGATGGTCGCGAGTTCAATCCCAGGCCCGTCCCCTTCCTTGCTATGTCACTTGGCTCTTTCTATCACCACTAGATTTAAAATCAATAGCAGTCTACTGCGCTTTCATTGATCGCATCACTTATCACAATGAATCCATGATCTATAAATAACCTGCCTCACTAACACAAATTTATCCTTCCCTTGACAATTGTGGAGACGCAGAGGTAAACACGGTCTCTAACCAACGATTGTTAAACTAATCAACCTTCCGCCCCTCTCCAAAGACCGTGAAGACGTGGCCGGCGCCGGTACTGATCTATAAAAATAAAATGAACTAGTGAACTTGTACATCGAAGATGTAAAGCTACTCCCAAGCTCCATCTATGTGGTTCTCTGTGCTATTACACTAGTTCTGATCGGTAACGGAGTAGCAACTACGAAACGCACGGTCTCCTTTAAAAAAATGATCTACAAATACAAGTTATTTGCGGCCTGACTTCTATGACCTCCTCTATCTTGAAAAGTAAACTAATGAGAACTGTAAATAATTTCAACCAGCCAAAAATAAATGATACGGGGCAACTTCACTGAAGTGTTCTCACGAATATTTGTATGCTGCTAAATGTTCGTACATCATCTTTTGTACGTTTTCCTCTGGAAACAATAAAAATCTGGGCTTCAAATGTTGGATTCCGAAGAATAATACTTATTTTCTGAAACAGTGTGGGACATGCTCGGACATCATTCTGTCATCTATGTCAGAACAAAAAGTTTTTCAACGTATCGTATAGTAATTACTTAGGATGTTTGTATTTAATTGCCAGTGGATCTAAGAATGCCAGTTTGGTGAGGTATTCTATAGAAATTTGTTTTTAAAATATAGAATTTTGGCCACATTTAAAAAAAAAAATTGTATATTCTCTATAACCGGACACCACTATGTCCTCTAAACTCAACCAGTAAATTTGTAAACATAACATAGGCATGAAACCATATTTCATTGCAAAAAGCAATGAAACACAAATTAACGAATTATCCTAAAGTGTCTCTGGCGCTTTGTGTGCTATAGGTGCGATGTTTAATAAGGCAGATCGTCTGGTTCGAACATAGAGGACAATATTCTTGGTAAGCTAATTCGGACACAAAATGTTATCAATCATCATTTTGGCGGCGCAGATGGTGTAGTGGGTATCTCCCTCCGGTGTTGAAATAACCTAGGCTTAAAGTCACCTTAACATAGAAAGAAGAAGAAGAAGAATATCAATCTTCAAAGTAAATTGTAAAGGGTTGATTTTTTCAAATATATTATTTTTTCACATAAAATATTCTTTGTCTTTTAATAAATGCATAAAAAAATGCTTGCAAAATTGAACTTTTTAAATAATTAGAAAAAACCTATAGGTTTCCGCTGCAGACCGGATTTCTCCCTATAATATTACAGTAGAGTGTTTTTGTTTCGAAAACCTTCAGCTGGCTTTGAAATTTATGAAAACCTAACTAGCGTTTCAGATTTGTTTGTATAAATATTTTACAATAGATTAAATAGAAAGCAGGTAACCCAAGTATGCATGTGTTCACTTCTGTTAAGCGGACTGTCAACAACAAAAATGGTTGGCTGCAGATAATCAGACCACTCATATTCGTAACCGCTTATCATCTTACGGTGAGTGATTAATACCATCCGATGAATATCTCAAGTTCCAGCACAATATATTTTTAAAGAAACGTCTCCAAATGGCGGGTTTTTGGAGAAACCATTCACAATGGGTGGAATTTCCTATGGCTCTTCATTCATCACAAAAGTTATCGACAGCGCTGAAACTGAACTACGAAGCTGTCCAAACTGGGGTCAACTTTCATTGGATATTTTAGAAAATAATATTGTACCTCAGGAGTCGAGACATACTGTATCGATCACCCCGTAGATGGCATTGGAATGTTGGCTTAGAATAGGCTTAGAAAACTAATTAGCACTACATTTTAGTTTAATCCCCTGGGATTGGACACAGAGATTTTTCTCTTGTGTCCGAGTTTCTAAGCCTAGGACGAAAGAGACATGAGTATTTTTTTATCGTAGCCTTATTTGGCTTCTGGTAATAGCGCTATTACTTGATCTTTTATCTTTGATTGAGAATTATTCAACTTATTGAACAAGGTTTCAAGATAAGATCAGTGAAAAAAAATATCATCCTCACCCAGCCTGCCACAAGTCACCAGGCTAAGCCGCAAAAGCCAATATCGCCAAAAGGTGGTCATTGGTGGTTTCTCGGCCTCGACAAAATGTCGTCGGAAACTCACAACCATCAGATTACATGTGTTCTTTGAAGAAGTAGCTTAAACCTAGTTATTCAGTACTGTATTTGGAGGAAAATGCCAACTCAACACCCGAGCGTTTATATCAGGAACGACTCAAAACAGCGACTGTTCCTCATTGGAGAAACAGCTGAATCACCGCCCTTTGTATCAGCGGAAGATTCTAAATTCAACTATGCACTACTGAAGAGCCGGAGCGCTACTGAGCTACGGGCTGGCCAGCAAGCCAGCCGAAAAACAAGCAAGCACAGGAACGTTAACAGTAGAATACGGGCCAATCAATCGGGAAGACCACAGCGACGAAAATTGGAATTGAAAACTCGGGAACGTGGAACTGCAGATCCCTCAATATCGTCGGAAGTGCTTCCACACACTGTCCGATGAACTGAAGAATCGCAAGTTTGGCATCGTAGCGCTGCAGGAGGTGTGTTGGAAAGGATCTATGGTACATACGTTGAAAGTTAATCATACCATCTATCAGAGCTGTGACACGACACACGGTAAGAATAAAAAACCCATTAATGGGTAAAATTTCACCCATTTCCCCAAAAAGGGAGTCAACCCACTAAATGCGTAAACTCAATTTACCCATTTATGGGTATATGACATAAATGTCAGGAAATGGGTATTTTTTACCCATCTTTGAAAACAAAATTTTGTGGAAAATGAGTAAAAAATACCCATTATCTGACATTTGCGCCATTTACTCAATAATGTGTAAATCGAGTTTATGGATACTCTATTTTTTGTTAAATGGGTAAAATTTTACCCATTAATGGGTTTTTGATTTCTAAGGAAAAAACACAAGCAACAATTTTATGAAACTTAAGCTTTATTTCTCATCATGAAGCCACACAATTAAAAAATAAATTGGACCACATTCTTTGAGCTTTGAGCTCAACAACGTAACTATGGATGAAGGCATCTTAGCTGGACACTGGACATTTCAGACCTGCAGTATAAAGAATTATTCTAATACCACTTATTTATAACACCTACTCCTACTTACCCTGCAGCCTTTCGAGCGAGGCATTGTCCAGCTTATTATTGACTTCATCCATAGTGGGATTTTAAAGGACCTTCTGAACATCGGGGCAGAGGTCAATCCGAATAAAATCACTTGTGTGAAACTGATTAAAGGTAAGATTGATGGTGGATGGCAGGAGCAAAAAAAATACCCATATTATTTTCAATAACAGTTTATCCAAATGGGTAATATTTTACCCATTTTCGTATTTTTTTCACGCTCATCCGGATTTACCCAAAATTGAGTAACTTGTACCCATTTTCATAAAATAGGCTGAAACGTCAAGCCATGGGTAAGGCCATTTATGAAAGTGGGTAAATCTTACTCGGTTCTTCATAGATCTGGTTCAATTCTTAATTAAACTGTTAGACTATAGTGAAAACCCGGCAGCGTCAGTCGCCATTTTTCCAATGGAGCAGATTACAACGAATTGCAGCGGATTGGATACGGAAACGTTCCGCAAATTGAAAGGTATTATAATTTTTGTTCTATTTTCTAATAATTATCCAAACAAAATCCATTCTAGAAATTCGATTTGTTCAATCAACGAAACCAACCACTTCCAACAGAGCCTGTCCGAGCTGATCATAGTCAGTCCACCAAGGAAGTCCCGTGATGCATGACCAATGGGCACTAGCACCGGATTCTGGACACCGTGATGAGTGTTGTTGAAGATCAACTGCTGGAGGAGAGCAACCCTTCGATGATTTCGCTGGCGGGTGCCGTACAGGGATTGGGCGACTGCCTGATTAACTTGCTCGCTGTTTTTATATGTGTATGTGTGCATGTGTGTATTTATGAGAGAATTTATGAATGAATGATGTACTCGATTTTTCAACTCCGGCCCGATATTGGTAGGAAATAAATAATTCCAGTAACTCGAACTTTAATCAAAAGTAAACATTATTACCATGTATAACCATACCACAAATAAAATATTGAAACTCCGAAGTAGACAAACCCTTTTTTCCAAGGAATAAAAAAATCCGTTTTACCCAATTTCCATAAAAACCACATTTTATAGAAATGGGTAGAACTAACCCAACATTAAATATATCGACGTTTACCCAAATTTGGGTTCGGACCTGGTTACCCATTTTTGAGTGGTTCCAATATATATGATTTTGGGTTCCCTTTACTCAATTTTGGGTAAATCCGGATGAGCGTGTTATTTCTCTTTTTTTTGACAGCTGCACACAGGTTAGAAAAAGGGGGAAATTTTCCCCAATAAAGGGTTTTCTATTTCTACCGTGCATGGAACGATTGGTTAGACGAGTAGTGTACACCCAAAAGTTAAAATGCTGCCAAAAATTGCAATTGCAGTTTTTGCAATCATATCTTGAGAAAGCCGAATGATTCAGAAAAGGCAATATTGGCCATATTGACCCACAATGGGCTTTTTTGGTACAAACGAAGCCACGCAACTGTGTACAAGCGGCTGATTGTATGTGTACAAGCACACAGATTGCTTGAAACAAATTTATTGCTGTACCACGTAGTGCCTCGACAGTCGAAGCAACCGTCAGGGTGGCCACAGAACCGGGAAAACCGGGAATTAACCTGGAATTTAAAAAAAAACGGGAAAAAACCGGGAATTTATGTTCACATGATTATTCATAATTTAGATTGTGTGTGATTATCATCGACCTCTAGTTATTCCTATATATTAGCGTGTTCATCCATAACAATCTGTGAAATTTTAGAGTGTGTAAATTGATTTACCTATTATAAATATCTTGGCTCATTCGCGTAGTAGGTTAGTGCTAGGACAGGACCTGCCAGCTGTTAGTGCAAAAACAAGACCATTTAGCTGTCAAAAAAGACCGTTTCTTATTGGTCGCTTTGACAACCACCACTACCGCCTCCGTCGAGTTATTTTACAAGCAGGCAGTTTGTTGTTGGTTTGGCGGTGTTGCTAGTAGTCACTATTTTTTCACTTTTTTCGTTTGTGACAACTAGAACAAAAGTTCACTTTTGCAGTGGTTCGAAATGAAGTGCAAACCGATAAATTGTGGTCGCAGTGACGTGTCACATCCGGGTCTCCAGTTTCATCGGTTCCCGAGAGATCCAATCGTTCGCCGAAAGTGGATGAAGGCCTGCATTGGGAACGCACGTGAGGAAGACATTCTCCTGCTCAAGATTTCGCCCCACAGCAGAATTTGCAGCGTAAGCATCAATGAAATTCAATGAAACCTCATAAATTAACGATTAGTTTGATGCAGCTTCATTTCCCGAACGGCAAAAGAAATGCCAATGGAACTTGGAATATTCCAATTGCCGTCACTCCGCCGGATGAAGAGTGGCAGGAAATGGAGGTGGTTGAGAAAATTTATGGTGATGAGCATAGTGGAACAGGATATGCTGCATCAAATGGAGAATTTACGGATTATGAAATAGTGGAAAACATTGACCAGGTACCTATGCTAGGAGGAGATGCTATGTCACAGTCTCGACTACGAGGGGAAATTTTTCGTTTGAGAGAGCAAGTTACCAAGCTTAAGAGGTAATTTGCTAAATATTCGATTAGATGGAATGCTTTCAGCTTCATTGAATCACATCTTCTACTTTAGATCGATTCGTCGTTGGAGAAGTCGTTACGGCAATCTGGTTGCGCGAAAGAAAACAGATGATTCGGATGTCGTAGATTCGAACTCGTTGGATATTGCCTGTAAACAAATTTTCAACGACGATCAATTTAGGCTTCTCTCCGGAAAAGTTCGTCAAGTGAAGCAGTGGTCGGAAGCAACGATAATGGATTCGCTGCAAATCCGATTTGCATGTCAGGGTGGCTACGACAAGCTAATAAAAAGAGGCTTTCCGCTCCCATCGACTAGAACACTGCTGCGTCGAATTGCAGACGTTCACTTTCCTCCTGGTATAATTAAATCATTCTAATGTTCTGTAAAAGTTTTAGTTGATGGTTTCGAAAAATTTAGGTATCCTTGAAGATATTTTTGGACTGCTGAAATTCAAAGTGGCTGGCATGACTGAAATTGAGCGGGATTGTGGACTGGTTCTCGACGAAATGAGCATCGACGAAGCAGAAGAGTGGTGTGCAAGCACTAAACAGTTCGTTGGAAAGACGACTCTGCCTCCATCTGATGACTTAGCGTCTAAAGGCTTGGTTTTGATGCTTGTTGGAGTTGCTGAACGGTGGAAGCAAGTTGTTGCGTACGAGTTTACGAAAGCATCAATTCCTCCAGAGCAACTCAAGAAGCTAGTGTTGTCCGTTATTGAAAAATCGGAAGAGCTTGGCTTGCGAGTACAGTTTGTTACCTCTGACTCCGGTTCCGAGAATCAAAAGATGTGGAAGGATATGGGGCTGAACATCAACAACCAGAATATCTTGTCTGATCTGGAACTGCAGCATCCCATCGACAACAGTCGAAAACTGGAGATCGTGCCCGATCCAGTCCATGTTTTTAAAAATGCAATTCATGGATGGATCAACAACAGATTTCTCGTCGTTCCAAAATGGTATGTCAATAAAAATGGCCTTTCATCGGATATTGTGCATCGGGATCATCTGAAAGAGTTGGTCGAATTCGAGGCAGGGAATCAATTGAGAATGGCTCATAGGTTATCTCCAGCCGACGTGGCGTTTGATGTTCCTGTTTCGTCTGTCGACAAAATGAAAGTATCTAACGCAACAAAATACTGCAATCGAGCGGTTGCTGCTGCGCTACGCGTAGTGGCTTCCGAGAAAAACCGACATGAACTGCTAACCACAGCATGCTACATTGAGGACATGTCAGACTGGTACGGAACACTCAACAATCGTTCGGAAGATCATGCGCTGCGCCAATCAGACCCAAAAGCTTTACAGGTAAGGATTCCACGATATCATAAAAACATCGATACTTTTACTTGAAAGCAATAGCGAAAGAAAGTATCGATACCAGGAAAATATCGTATCGAACATATCGATACCTACGGGGATCAAATGAATACTTTTCTGTTAGCTCAAAGTAAACTACTGAATTTATCAAATTTGTAAAGCAATTAGAATTGATCTTGTAAGGTATCTTCTAAACATATTTTGAAAATTTAGCAAGTTGGCAGTCATTTTTAGACATACCTCGCCATACAATTTTAGACTGCAAATGAGGTCTATCACCTAATTTTGGGTGTAACACAAATTACTAGTCACCCTGTATATGATAGGGGTATTAGTATTTATGAATTTAAGGAGATACGCCAGGATTTACATGAGAGGCTAATGATTTCATTAGCACTCATTACAAAGAGTATTCATTTGAATCAAATATTTTCAATTCATACCTTCTTGGTATCGCATTGAAATGTAACAAGTAAAATTATTTTATCCCTAACAATAGGAAACAATAAACCGTCTTGAAAATACCACTCGTTTAATTTACGATGTACGTGTTGGAGAATTATGCCGATGGAAACCGTGGAAGACTGGACTAGTTATATGCACGAAAGCCATTATCCGACTGATCTTACGATTTTTTGCTAGTGGTCACAAGAGGATCCTCACTTCCCGCTTTGTTCAAGACTGTCTGGAGAGCCTTTTTTTAGCTATAAGATCCAAGCAACGTCGACCCACACCACGGGATTTTGGTAGAAACTTAAAGACAGTAACATTATCGCAGTATATGGCTCCTGTTCCAAATTCGTCATACTCATTTGACGACCAGGAACATCTGGTAGGAATGGCAGATTTTCTTTTTCAGCGTCGCAAGCAATCCAACGAGCAAAATACAACAGCATCAGATCGACAGATGACAGTTGTCGACAACAGTGATGCAGTAGATATGGATTATGAAATGCTGCAGGAAGTTTCCGGTGAGGTGCTGGACCGAGGAGAGCTGAATGCGCTCTTCTACGTTACGGGCTACGTGTTAAAAAGTCTAGCGAATAAGGGTACTGTTTGCAAGCAATGTGTCAAAATGACGGAGAGTCCAAAGGGTGCTCACTCCGGCTATCAAAGCTTCACTTTCTATCGAGCGAACACCATTAAGAAAAACATCCACTTTCCATCCATTGATACCTTCAATTTTTTCAAAGCCATGGAAATCGTGTATCGCAATTCGATAAACTTTATCATTTCGAACAAGGATAAAAACAATGTTGAACAGAAGGTAGTGAATGAATTGGCACTCCTTCCGAACATTTTCCACTGCTCATCCTTCAAGATGACATTGGTGCGACGTTATGTATCATTTCGGCTAAAGTCAGGGCAGAAGCGTAAGCAACGGAAGAAAAAGTTCGATAGCAGAAGTATGCTATCATAGAAGCTGGAATGGTGAAGGGAGAATGCATATTTGAAATAATAAATGAGAAATATTAATCTGTTTAAAAATGTAAAGATCATTTTCTTGTGGTACCTTTTTTTAATCCTTAAAATACATCCACATTGTTTCTCTATGGCTAGCAAAACAAATATTCATTAATATTAAAGTTTGCTCTTACTAGAAAATGATATACTGTTGGGTTTTTGGATTTGGAAAAATGATACTTTCTGGAAAAATAAAGATCAGAAAAAAGCTTACGAAGATTTAAAAATAACGCGTATTATTTATTTGAATTTTTAATATCATCCTTTTCTTCCCTGTAAGGCAGTTTTGTATTCGTAGAGCCTCAAATTCACGAACCTCTCCATTTAAAATATTGACAATTGTTAAACGTTTACCTTATTGAATATTACCAAATATTAAAAGAATATTGACGAATTTTGATTATATTTTTAATTACATTATTTTCAATAGGATTACTGTGTAAACATATCTGCCAACACTGGAGCGACCCCCGTGTCATAGCAATCATAAATTTATAAGAGGTCATCTCTCTCTGAGCTGACAGGTCCTGTCCTAGGGTTAGTGAGGTTTAATGCACGCACACTACAGTGCCATTTAGATCAAAGGAGTGCAAGTAAGACGGAAAATCATTTGTAGGAAAACAAACCACCATTCCTCTGCATGTGCCAGAAAGGGTAAGGTGATTAAACGTCAAAAAACCTAAGTGTGTCAACGTGTGTTCTGACGTCTAATCTCTTCTCTCTTTCAAGCGCTTAGAAAGTAAAGGACTTGCTGTCAGGCAAACGTTTCCCTATGAAAACAATCTATTATATATTCGTCCTATGCGTTTGAAAGAAAAGGGATTAGACATCAGAAAACCTAATAATTATTTTTAATCTCTCACGTTCACTTTTTCGCTTTATTGGTGATACTGAGCTCTTATTCGTCGCCGAATTCCAACAATTTTATTTGCGAATTAACACTCATCGTATATCGAAAACCGTTTTTTTTTATTATAAGAAGATACCAGTGTAGCATTACCACAATAATCGGAAACCACTTTAAATCAAATATTTAGCCATCTTGTTCGAATTCTCCTTGCTTGCTATTTGGTACAAGTAAGGATGTTTGGAAATCTCCTTATCCCGTTTTATCGTTTTGGTTACGCGTTTCTTTTCTATTTTCTTTGGGCAGGAGGTCTATATTTTCTTCGTTCAATATTTCTTCCTGTGTTAACTGTTCATACTGACTGTCAAAACCATCAAATCTTCGAGCACATCAATATCGAAAAAAAAACTGTTTCGGAGAGCGTATGACATTTTTGTTTTTTTATTTTTTATTCGAATTTATACCTGCAACATCCGCATGAAAACAAATGGAAATGTTTTTTTCCCGCCAAAGAAGTAGTGTGTAGTTGATGAATTTTATTTTCCAGAGTATATCCCGTGATTGGGTTTACACTTCAAGAAAACTGTAAATTTTGTGTGGACTTAATGCGGGAACAAATCCCGGGCTCTATTTAAAACACACAGGCACACATATCCCTTGACGCTTCTCCCGACCTGTAAATCAGTCTTAAACCAAGAAATGTTTAACATGTGGTCCGAGAAAACTCGGAAAAAACCGGGAATTTGAAAATGAAAATTGAGTGGCCACCCTGGTAGGGTCTTTGTTCAATCATCAACAACTTTTCAATATGGGTGAGTCGATACCACAGAATGCTATTGGCCACTGTTGGAATTCCGCCGTCAAATGTTTTTAATCTCATCAAGATTGCCATTCTTGACCGACAAAGCGTTTTATGAAATAAACGAAGCCATGCAAGTGTGTGCGAGCGACAGGTTGCACACAGTATGGTGAAAAATATATCGATTTCTTTCATTGCTGTACCGCTGAGTGCCTCGACAATCGAAGGTACTGTAGGGTTTTTATTCCATTCCATTGAACATGATTAAGTGGCTGAATGGTTACAATCAAGCGCCGTCACGCTTTCGGTTCTAATCTCGTAGTCTAGATCGTATTTTTGTGAGGCTTCGGAATTTGGGATTCCCAATCTCACACTCATCAACTAATACCACTGCACAACCTCAAGCAATCATTTAATTTTTCAAAGTGAGTTGCTTTGTTGCATTTTTGCCCACAAACAATGTTGCATTATTTCTCCGAATTATGATCCATAGCGAGATATGAAACAAAATCATGCGAAATTGCTTTACAAAGTTGCTTTTTTATTTTGGGTGTAGAACGCAGCTAGGGGCGAAATTCGCCATGCACATGGGAAAAGCAAATAATGAACATGCATGTTACTCACGATTTGACTTGCGTTGAGGCATCGGCGGTGGTTCGCTACTGTTGCTTCTAGACACTTGTCCGATACGTGGTCATTCTCTTACGGACTCCAAAATTACTGCTGCTGTATCGTTGCCGTTCTGAACGGCGCTTCCTGCCTTTATTTGTGGACTTGATGCACTGTGGTATTGTGCGCGCTGGTTCGAATCCGGTCGGAAGATGATCGACGGAATTATTTTTTCAACATCGGTATGCTGCTATGCTGACTCGTTGTTACCGCCTTGCCAAGGGCGCGTGAATTGACGTTGCTGTCGTCTCCGGGCAACGTGTACCGCCAGGACGAGCTTCGCAACTGTGAGGGTGGGTCGAAAAACGATTGCTAATTCGGAATGTGGTGTGACGGGCCTCTCGCAACTTTCCAAAATCTGTCGGGAAAAAAGAGCGTCACACGACAGTCACCAACAAACTGTCCACACAATCTAATATGCACACCATTTACCTGTCGCATCTTAAAAAAACAATGTTTGCACCATAAACCGCCCATTAATGCACACACTATGCACACTTTATCTATAGCCTACTTATCGCTAACTATTTATGAGGGACAGTTGGGAAACTCTAAATCAGCAAATAGAAGATTCTTCACGTTTTTTCTTTTAAGTTCACCTGAATTTTAACACCACTGACACACTACTGGACCGATCTCGCCTCTTCCAAATCTATGCAAATCTATGAAGTGGAATTTCGTGAAGGTCGCTAATCGCCTTTACGCACAGCACTTCCCTATTTGTTGAGAGCTAGCATTCCATTTTCCCTTGTTGAAACGGTCTATTAACCAAATCTCATCCGAAGATTTACAAAAGCAAGGGGGTCGATACTTGAACCTAGGTCGATAGCCGGGACTCGCACTCACGATTTACGCTCTTCGTCAGAATTCAACATGGGATTATTTTTTTACTTTTTGTATGCGGTGTGGAGCTTATGATGTAATGAACTCTTAAACTGAAGGCACTCAAAAATAATGAACTGTTTACAAGGGGTAATTCAACATCTCTGATAAATAGTGATACTTTTATTAAGTCTACTAAATTACAAATTCAACTATTCGCACCGACATATATTGCCTGAAAGAGCTTTACTGCTCCCTGGTACGATTGACACTCGAATACTGTTCTGCGGTTTGGGACCCTCTCCACAACAACGGTGGCAAGATAATCGAATCGGTTCGACGCCGATTTCTTCGTTACGTTCTTCAAAGACTGCAATATCCGTTTCGAGACCGTTGCCTGAATGTTTCTCGAGATGCCCTTCTTCGAAGGTTTTTTGCCCTGTTTACCAGTAAGATTACCAAATTTAATAAGCTGCGGTTGTTTTATGTTTTATTTTAAATTAATTTTTTTTTTATAAAGCTTGACATTATACTTAGCACAATGAACATCATAGGGGGAGCAGCTTGTTCATGAAAATTAAAAAGTAAATTAAGAAAAATTAAATTAAAAAAATGAATAATGTCAGACGGCATATGGTAAGAAGAGTAGATGAGAGAGAGAGAGATAGAAAGAAAGAGAGAGAGAGAGTGAGAGAGAGAGAGAGAGAGAGAGAGAGAGAGAGAGAGAGAGAGAGAGAGAGAGAGAGAGAGAGAGAGAGAGAGAGAGAGAGAGAGAGAGAGAGAGAGAGAGAGAGAGAGAGAGAGAGAGAGAGAGAGAGAGAGAGAGAGAGAGAGAGAGAGAGAGAGAGAGAGAGAGAGAGAGAGAGAGAGAGAGAGAGAGAGAGAGAGAGAGAGAGAGAGAGAGAGAGAGAGAGAGAGAGAGAGAGAGAGAGAGAGAGAGAGAGAGAGAGAGAGAGAGAGAGAGAGAGAGAGAGAGAGAGAGAGAGAGAGAGAGAGAGAGAGAGAGAGAGAGAGAGAGAGAGAGAGAGAGAGAGAGAGAGAGAGAGAGAGAGAGAGAGAGAGAGAGAGAGAGAGAGAGAGAGAGAGAGAGAGAGAGAGAGAGAGAGAGAGAGAGAGAGAGAGAGAGAGAGAGAGAGAGAGAGAGAGAGAGAGAGAGAGAGAGAGAGAGAGAGAGAGAGAGAGAGAGAGAGAGAGAGAGAGAGAGAGAGAGAGAGAGAGAGAGAGAGAGAGAGAGAGAGAGAGAGAGAGAGAGAGAGAGAGAGAGAGAGAGAGAGAGAGAGAGAGAGAGAGAGAGAGAGAGAGAGAGAGAGAGAGAGAGAGAGAGAGAGAGAGAGAGAGAGAGAGAGAGAGAGAGAGAGAGAGAGAGAGAGAGAGAGAGAGAGAGAGAGAGAGAGAGAGAGAGAGAGAGAGAGAGAGAGAGAGAGAGAGAGAGAGAGAGAGAGAGAGAGAGAGAGAGAGAGAGAGAGAGAGAGAGAGAGAGAGAGAGAGAGAGAGAGAGAGAGAGAGAGAGAGAGAGAGAGGGAGAGAGAGAGAGAGAGAGAGAGAGAGAGAGAGAGAGAGAGAGAGAGAGAGAGAGAGAGAGAGAGAGAGAGAGAGAGAGAGAGAGAGAGAGAGAAGGATATACGTCAAAGGTAGCGAAACTGTCGGCTGTACGATCACAACACAGAAGCCGCTGACTACATAAAAGGTGAACGGTACAGTGGTGCCTAAGCTGAATCGCATGTCCCATAAGCAGTCTCTTAAATATTCGCCATACGAGGTAGAAGGAAGCTGAAGACGGAAAGCAAACTAAAAATTTTTGATCATCCTTTGAGAGTGATAGCCAAAAACGGTTTGTTTTACATCCGACCTTTGATCCGAACAAAATCAAACATTTTTATTGGATAATTTCGGAATGGCTTCTTCTGCTGCGAAAAATGAGCTATGTTTGTTCTGCTCAATGTCGGAATCGATGTCCGAAGATGTGGATTGGGTTCAATGTGGGAAGTGTGAGCAGTGGGCTCATTTCTCCTGTGCTGGAGTAGATCAGGAGGTATCAAAGGCTGAAGGTTCCCGACACGAGAAGCAAGATGCGAGGTGGCAAGAAGACCGGCCAAAAGAGCGATGGAGGGTCCGACAAGGGAGTTGGTTCCGATGCTGATCCAATTGATAAGCAGCTGGAAGAGGAACAACTCGCCAAGGAGAAGGCCTTCGCAAAGCGGATGGAGGCGCGGAAGAAGCTACTCGCTAGGCGTGGAAGGAGGAGCAACTGAAGCAAGAACGGGAGATGCAGGAACTTGAGATCCAGGTTCAGCGCGAGATGGAGGAGCAGCAGTTAGAACACGAGCAGATAATGCTGGAAGCTCAACTGGCTGCGGAACAGGAGTTCCTCAAAAAGCGAGAGACGATTCGGATCCAGTATAAGAAAAGCGTTAGCAGAGTGAACGCTGTAAAGGACCAAGATGGCGCGGTTGGCGGAACGGAAGAAGAAAATCCGAAGCGAAAAGTGGAGAAGTGGTTGGATGGCCACAGCAAGAAATCGGTCGAGAAGTCGTCGACCACAGGATTCCGTGGGGCGTATCCAAAAACAGCAGATCTGGTGGGAGCGAGAGCAGGCGTAAGCACTGTGGGAGATAAGCCGAAGCCTGCGAAGAAAGTGCCGGTGTTCGTCGAGAGCGATGACGAACGGGAAGAAGAAAGAAAAAGCAGCGAATCGTCGTTGGATCGTGTGAAGGTCAACCACGGTCGTCATAGCAGTATGCATAGCGGTCGAGTGTTTGACGGGCCGGGGTACGAAGTTGGCCGTATATCAAAGCAGCAGTTAGCCGCTCGGAAAGCGGTGTCTCAACATCTTCCAAGGTTCCGTGGGGAACCTGAAGTCTGGCCGTTGTTCATCAGCAGCTTCGAGCACACAACGACGGCGTGTGGGTTTTCAAATTTGGAGAATCTGAAGCGGCTGCAGGATTGTCTGCAGGGAGACGCACTAGAAGCAGTCAGAAGCCGTCTTGTTCTGCCGGATTCTGTTCCGGATGTGATTTGCGATCTTCGAAACCTGTTCGGGAGGCCCGAAAAGTTGTTGAAGACGCTGCTGACTAAAGTGAGGAATGCTCCTGCGCCGAGAGGAGATAGGTTAGAGACTTTCATCAACTTCGGGATCACGGTTAAGCAGTTGTGCGATCATCTCGAAGCTGCGAGACTGAGAGACCACCTTAGCAACCCGATGCTGGTACAGGAGTTAGTCGACAAGCTGCCTCCAAGCTACAAGCTGGATTGGGTCCGCTACAAGCGTGGGAAAGTGGACAGTCCGCTGAGGATGTTCACGAACTTCACTACCGAAATTGTTTCCGACGTGTCCGAGGTGACAGAGTTCTCATTACTGTCGGTGAATGAGCGACCGCGGGCTGGGAGAGAGAAACCCAAGATGAAAGAGTTCGTGCATGTACACGAAACTGAGCAAAGGCGTAGCGATGGGTCGCGAAGCGAAGCAGTCCGGCCTTGCTGGATTTGCAAGCAAACGGATCATCTGATTAGGAATTGCGATGGGTTCCGGCGCATGAACATCGCCGAGCGGCTCAGGGAAGTAGAGAGGCTGAAACTATGCGGAGTTTGCCTTAATAGACACGGAGGCAGTCGCTGTTCGTCGAAGATCCGGTGTATGGTGCGAGGTTGCCAAGAAAACCATCATCCTCTTCTACATCGCGTAGAGGAATCTGTGCAGCTACAGAAAGCGAAGTCAGTCCGACAGTGATTTTCCGGATGATGCCGGTGACGCTGTACGTCGGAAAGCGGCAGTATGACACCGTCGCGTTCTTAGACGAAGGGTCGTCTGCGACTTTGGTTGATGATGCGGTAGCCAAGCGGCTGAAGGCAGAAGGCACACTTGAACCGCTGATAGTCACATGGACCGGGAACATCAACCGATTCGAGAACGAGTCCCGCAGTATTGAGATGCTGATGTCGGCGAAGGGTTCGATGGAGAAGCTTCCGCTATTCAACACGCGCACGGTGAGCGAGTTGCAGTTGCCGAAACAGTACGTCCGATACGCGGATGTGGTGAAGCGATACAGACATCTATCTGGGGTACCAGCGAAGGACTTTCCGACCGGGCTGCCAACCATCCTTGTAGGTTTAGATAACCTACATCTGTTCGCGCCACTGGAGTCACGTGTAGGTGAACCCAACGAGCCGATCGCTGTTCGGTCGAAGATGGGCTGGACCATATACGGATCCGAGAAACGGAGGGCCGGTGCACAGACGTACCTGAACCTTCATTCTGTCGCGCCGGTGAGCAATCAAGAGCTGCATGATTTGATGCGGGAGCAGTATGTGCTGGAGGAGACGGCGGTTTCATCGTTCGCCGTTCCAGAACCGGCGGAAGAGAAGCGAGCACGGAAGATTCTCGAAGCTACAACAAAGCGCGTTGGTGATCGCTTCGAAACCGGGCTGCTGTGGCGCAGCGACGAGAGAGAATTCCCCGATAGCTACCCAATGGCTATGCGGAGAATGAGTGCACTGGATAGGAAGCTGGAAAGGAGTCCAGTGCTGAAGGAGAACGTGTGTCGGCAGATCGAGGAGTACCAGCAGAAAGGGTACGCGCATAAAGCAACCGATGTCGAGCTGATGGAAACGCCAAAAACTACAGTGTGGTACCTGCCGTTGAATGTCGTAGTCAACCCACGGAAACCGGGGAAAGTACGCTTGGTATGGGATGCAGCAGCATCGGTGAACGGAATCTCCCTGAATTCGGAGCTGCTCAAGGGTCCGGATATGCTAGTTCCCCTCCCACAAGTCATCTGTCAGTTCCGAGAACGTCCGGTCGCCTTCGGGGGCGACATCCAGGAAATGTACCACCAAATCCGCATTAGAGTGGAGGACAGGCAGGCGCAGAGGTTCCTGTTCAGAACAAACCGCGGCAAAGCTCCGCAGGTGTACGTAATGGACGTAGCCACTTTCGGATCAACGTGCTCGCCCAGTTCAGCGCAGTACGTGAAGAATGTAAATGCCGTGCAGTTTGCGGAGAAGTATCCGGATGCAACAGAAGCGATCGTTAAGCGTCACTATGTGGACGACTACTACGATAGTACGGACACCGTCGAAGAAGCAATACGGAGGGCCAGCGAAGTGAGATACATTCATTCGCGTGGTGGCTTCCGAATCAGAAACTGGGTGTCAAACTCCAACACGTTCCTGGGGGAGCTTGGAGAGCAAAGCAATGCTTCAGCAGTGCACTTTAGCCAGGACAAAGCTGCAGAGTACGAGCGTGTGCTAGGCATCGTATGGGATACGATCGAAGACGTCTTCTGCTTCGAAACTGCCTCGAAGTTCGAATGCTCAAAGGTCCTCCGAGGAGAAGAGCGTCCCACGAAGCGAACGATACTTAGTATCGTGATGGCGCAATTTGATCCAGCCGGTTTCCTCACTCCAATAACCATCCTGGGGAAGATGCTGATTCAAGATCTGTGGAAAACAGAGTGCCAGTGGGATGACGCGGTAGATGACCTGTCATTCAGGAAATGGACGCGGTGGACGAGTATGTTGGCAAACGTTCAGACGTTCAAGTTGCCGCGCAGCTATTTCGGTACTGCACGATCCGATGAGATTCGTGATGTACAGCTGCATATATTCGCGGACGCTGGCGAGTCGGCGTACGGATGTGTGGCATATTTCCGCGCCATTGTGCGGGGAGAGGTGACATGCGCGTTGGTGATGAGTCGGGCGAAGGTAGCACCACTAAAACAGGTGTCTATTCCGCGCTTGGAGCTTCTGGCGGCGGTACTCAGCGCACGTATGTCGCACACGGTGCGCGAAAACCACAATATCTCCGTCAGCAAAGTGGTATTCTGGATAGACGCAGAGGTGGTTCTGTCCTGGATTAGGTCCGATCAACGTCGCTACAAGCAGTTTGTTGGCTTCCGCATCGGAGATATCCTGAGCCTAACGAGGCTAGTAGACTGGCGCTGGGTACCGACGAGTTTAAACGTAGCAGATTTGCTGACGAAGTGGGGAAAGAATCCAGAACTCCACTCAAATAGTCCGTGGGTGCGAGGCCCGCAGTTCTTGTACAACCGGGAGGAAGATTGGCCGAAGAAGCATCTACCGCCGGCAAATACAACAGAGGAGCTTCGAGTACACTTGCTGCTACATGCTGTGAAGATACCGGCGATTATGGTGGATGCAAGTCGGTTTTCAAAGTGGATGGTGTTGGTTTGGACGATGGCTTGTGTGTTCCGTTTTATATCGAACTGCAAGCGAAAGGCAAAGGGGCTGCCAATCGAAACGCTGCGAGCAACGAGCAGGCAGCTAAAGGTGCGGAAGCCAAACACAGTTTCCTCAATTCGAGTGCAGCTGCACCAAGAGGAGTACCTGAAAGCCGAGCGGTGCCTGATGAAGATGGCACAGTCCGAGAGGTTCATCGACGAATTCAAGGTATTACACAAAAACAAAGATCGTCCAGCGAGCCAGTGGATGGCGATTGAGAAGTCGAGTCCGCTGTACAAGCTGACCCCGCTGATCGATGAGAATGGATTGATCCGGATGGAAGGACGAGTCGAGCGAGCGGAATTCTTACCGTTCGATCTACGATTTCCCGTAATTCTGCCGGATGATCATCGGATTACGAAGCTAATAGCACAGCATTATCACGAGAAGAGTGGGCATGGGTACCGCCAAGCGGTGAAGAATGAACTTCGGCAGCTTTACTACATTCCGCACGTAGATGCAGTGGTTAGGAAAGTGTCGGCGGCCTGCATTTGATGCAGAGTACATCATTGCCGTCCCGATGTTCCGAGAATGGCTCCGCTACCAGTGCAGCGAATCACGCCGAATCTTCGGCCGTTCAGCTACGTAGGCGTCGACTACTTGGGACCGTTTGATGTGACTGTAGGGCGACGAACAGAGAAGCGGTGGATAGCACTATTCACTTGCATGGTGATACGAGCGGTGCATTTGGAGATGGTACACGGGCTGACAACTCAGTCCTGTTTGATAGCGATACATAGGTTCATCGGTCGCCGGGGTTGGCCAATCGAGTTCTTCTCCGATAACGGGACAAATTTTCGAGGAGCAAGCAAAGAAGTGGTAGAGGCTGTGCAGTGCATCAGAGATGACTGAGCAGATCAGCTTACGAACGCGAGAACGAAGTGGACGTTCAATCCTCCCGCCGCACCACACATGGGAGGTGGCTGGGAGCGTTTGGTACGTTCTGTAAAGGAGGCGCTAACAGCGCTGAATGACGGAAGAAAGAAAGCGATCGTGGAGGCAGAGGACATCATCAACTCTCGTCCGCTCACCTATGTGTCGCAGCAATCCGATGAGGCAGAAGCACTCACCCCAAACCATTTCTTGCGGGGCGCATCACCGAACCAGCCAAGTGGAGCACTTCCACCTCCCCATCCTGCAGTGGCTCTTCGGGACGCTTTCCAGCGGACACAGCAGCTAGCCAGCGTGATGTGGGAGAGGTGGATAAAGGAGTATGTGCCTTCGTTGAACCAGAGATCGAAGTGGTTCAATGAGTCAAGACCGTTGCAAGCAGGTGATCTGGTGTATGTGGTAGATGGTTCCAACCGGAAGTGTTGGGTCCGTGGAGTGGTGGACGAATCGATCGTGTCAGGAGACGGCAGGATCCGTCAAGCCTGGGTGCGTACTAGCACCGGACGATTCAAGTGAGCGGCAGTAAAGCTGGCCGTTGTAGAGGTACGAGATGGTAACCCTGAGCCGGATGTGGCTTCCGGGGCAGAGTTACGGGCCGGGGAATGTTCTGGCAGCACTGGCCGTACGCATACATACGCGCCGACGACGTAAACATGTCAGATGACATATGGTAAGAAGAGTAGAAGAGAGAGAGAGAGAGAGAGAGAGAGAGAGAGAGAGAGAGAGAGAGAGAGAGAGAGAGAGAGAGAGAAGGATATACGTCAAAGGTAGTAGAGGAGATAAACAAAAACAAACAGTGAATTGTATAGTGGAAGCGTTTAATAGAAGTTGAGAACAATTTGGTGAATTTAGTTAATTTGGTGGTTACATTAAGACAGTGGTTCCCAACCTTTTTCGGCTCGCGACCTCCTTTTTGAATCAATAATGGACCCGCGACCCCCTTGGAAAACTAATGTGATTATGTTGCGATAAAAACCAAAGAAATACATCAATTTACGATCTTTTTGATTTATTACGACATTTTATGTTATAACCAGGGAAAAACACTCTCAGTGTGATTGCTGCGCCTGGATTTGGGACAGTGGATTTGAAATTCGGGGCTGTGTTTGAGACAACGCCAATCTCATGTCATCTTCAACGTTCAGTCTGTTTCTTGTCTTCGTTTTGATTTGAAGTAGAGTTGAAAATCCGCTTTCACGAAGGTATGTTGACACGAATGGGATTAGGATCTTCAATGCCTCCATGGAAACTTTGGGGTACGAGCCATAAATAGCACACCAGAACTGCCTCAGTTCCTTTTCATGAAACAAATCGCGAAACGAAGAATCGTTTTTCAGGTCCAAGTATTCATCCTGTATCTCATCTGGAAGGCTAGCCACGTCCAATGAAGATGAAAACGGCTTGCGTACTAAAGCAGCTACTTCTTGCTTCAACTTGGGGAAATACTTCTCAAATTGCTGCTCCAGTGAATCCAAATGTGCAATAATTTTTGCTTGGAGAGCCGAAGTCAGCTCGCTTGCTCCTTTATCGGTCATATTGCACAGACGATCAAACATGGCAACATTTACCATCTTAACTTTTAGGCGCCAATTTTTTAGTTTTTCCGCGAATACATGAAGATGATCTTGGAAGTGAACAAGATTGGATTGTTTGCCCTGAAGTTTCAAACTCAGCAAATTCAGATGCTCAAAAACATCAGCTAAGTAAGCGAGACGCTTCTGAACGCCTCCTTCATTAAAATGTACAAGGAAATCATTTTTCCCTTGAGCTTTCAAAAACATTTGGATCTCATCCTTCAACTCGAAAACACGGTTGAGTACATTACCCTTCGACAACCAGCGTACGGAGGTGTAGAAAAGAAGAACCTCATGATCTAAGTTCATTTCCCTGCAGAGTTCCTTGAATAAACGTGTATTCAGGGCTCCAGACTTAACAATCTTTATGACCAATTCCAGTACTTTCAATAACCCTTCCGGCAACGTCTTGCTGGCAAGAGCATATCGATGGATCATGCAATGGATACCTGCGGCATGTGGGGCAAGCTCCTTTACCTTCTTCTGAAATCCAGATTTCTTGCCAAGCATTGCAGGAGCTCCATCGGTGCAAACCCCACAAAGTTTTTTCCACTGCAAGTCACCAGATTAAAAAAACGCCTTGTTTTTAGCCATGATATCATCACTTTTGGTAGAAGTTTCCAAGTCACAACAGAAAAGAAACTCCTCCTTTAAATCGCCAGCAGAGCATACGTACTTCACAAACACCAACAGCTGCGCACAGGAACTGACGTCCGTGGATTCATCGAGTTGAATTGCGAATAAAGGAGATTGTTTTATTTCTTCCAGAACTTGCTCTTTCACGTCTTCGGACATATGGGCAATTCGTCTTTGCACAGTGTTGTTTGATAAGCACACTTGTCGCATTTTCTTTTCACTTGCTTCCCCAAGAACCAAATTCACCATTTTCAGCATGCTAGGTTTGATCAGGGTTTCTCCAATCGTATGAGTTTTTTTTTTTTTTAGGGATTTCCAGTGCTGTCTCATATGACGCCTACACTACTGCTGTGTTTTGTTGTTGAATGCTGCCAGTGCCAGTGGCATCGAATCTCTGCCGTTTCAAGCCAGCTTCATGACGCTGAAAAAAGTCCACATCCTTAGTACTATGCTCGGCATGCTTGGTATCCAAATGCCGTTTCAATTTTGATGGCTTCATTGATTCAACAAAGCACGCACTGTGGCTTATCGACGCCATTAACGATTATAGTTGTGAAACCGAATTTCATATAATCCTCGAAATACTTGCGTTTCTTTTCCATGGTGAGGCCGTCTATAAAGTACAACATAATCTCGTTCTTTTCTGTAACTATTTTACATTTATTGAATACTTTACCTATTCAAGTTGACAATATTTAGTTTTAGTATTTAGCGGTAAACCAAAATCTCAGCAAGATTTTAAATGTGGAAGCAACAAATTGGTCGGTTGATTGATTCGGAACTCGACGCGTGTTCAGTTGTAAAAGAAGACAAAACAAATGAGCCAACTACTACTGCGCATTTATTGAGTTTTTCTTCACGGTTAACGACGCACCAGGACGCATACTAATACATCAACTCACATCTCAGTAAGAAGGAAAGAGCAAGTAGAAAATGAATCCATTCAATCGCGTGTGCTAGCAAGAAAAAGACAATGGAAGAAGCAACTGTCCTTCGTTGCCTTCCGTTCACCACTACTCTGCTCTACTCGAACGAATTATAAGACGCACGAAGACCAAAATATACTCGTTTATTCTTTAAATTCATGCACTTTATAAGTAGGTTGCATTTTATTTTATGGATCAGTTATTTTTTAAGGTGCATTCACCACTGGGTGTACAGAGTTTTGTTTTGTAGGTTGCATATCTAGCGGGCGGTTTAGCAACGTTAATTTTCGCGCATACTTAATCGCGAGTGCATGAAATAAATTACGAATCAACGTTGAAATTTTTTATTTGTATGAATGAACAAGATAGTGTGATTTAGGAGGCGGACATGGGTGAGATCTATCTGATTTTAACTATATAACAAAAATCATATTTTCAAATAATACTAAATACGTGCCTGGTTTGAAAATTTAAAATTTCCAAATCTGGAAGTGTGTTGCAGTGCCCTTATCCAAATGATATCGGTAATGTTTACATGCGGGGCTTATTGTATGTGAAAGTAACCTCGGAATGGGCGTGACTCTTCAGACATTCTGAAATGGGTTGCTGGATCTGCAGTAGAGCTATCACTTTCTAGCTCCCGGATTAAAGCTGCTTCCAATAGTCACTTGAATGACTGTTGTAAACAGATTTCTTCCATAATACCATTGCCGGCCGATGGGTGTTAGATTGGACACACACAGTTATTTTTTTTATTCTGTACGCTTAAAAATTGTCACGCTGGTCAGACGCCCGCGACCCCCCTAGAAGGCCCTCGCGACACCCCTGGGGGTCGCGGACCACCGGTTGGGAAGCCCTGCATTAAGAAGAATATCGCGCATTCAGCGAAATTTGGTTGTACGATCACAACACAGAAGCCGCTGACTACATAAAAGGTGAACGGTACAGTGGTGCCTAAGCTGAATCGCACGTCCCATGAGCAGTCTCTTAAATATTCGCCATACGACACAGTAGGACAGACAGTCAGAAATTCGCTAAAACGAGGTAGAAGGAAGCTGAAGACGGAAAGCAAACTAAAATTTTTTAGCCATAGCCAAAAACGGTTTGTTTTACATCCGACCTTTGATCCGAACACAAATAAATAAATGCGGGAACAGTCTGCTTAGTTAAATGAGTTGTATTTCATCAGTAATGTAATATGGTTGTATGTTTCCTCACACTGAATTTTCGGTTATATATTATAATAAGCAACAATATAGTATAATAAGCAACAATATAGTTAAAGTCGGAACATGGAACTGCAAATTGCTCTACTTCCCACACAGAAAAAAAAGCGTTCCCGATATTGATAACGGACCGTGAACTAGTTCGAGTTTTCTGGATTTTTCCCTTTAAACGTTATTTAGTTCATGATAACGTGATTCAGTTCACGGTGTATTTTTGCTTGTTCTCGAATTCATGACTGCAGTTCACGGATCTGGGCACGGATTTTTTTTTCGTGCAGGCTGCGATACGATAATCTACGACGCGCTTCAACCACGCAACGAAGTCGTAGCACTGCAGGAACTTTGTTGAACAGGACAGAAGGTATGGAGAAGTGGGCATCGAGCGGCTACTTTTTATCTGAGCTGTGGCATCACCAACGAGGTGGGCACCGGCTTTATAGTGCAAAATGGCATACTGCGTCACCGCCTGATTGGATGGTTTCCGATCAATGCGAGAATGTGCAAGCTGAGGATCAAGGGTAGTTTCTTGAAATACAACATCATCGACGTAAACTGCCTAAACGAAGGGACACCCGAATAAGTGTACGATGGCTGCACGCGGTGGGAAGTTAAAGTCGTCATTGGCGACATGAACGCTCAGGTAGGCCGGGAGGTTATGTACAGACCGGTAACTGGCCTGATCAGCCTACATATCGCATCGAACGATACCGGCCAACGATGCGTGAACTTTGTGGCCTCCCGTGGTTTAGTAGTCTGAAGTACCATCTTTCCCCACAAAGACATCCACAAAGCCGCTTGGAGATCACCTGACCAACGAGCAGAGAATCAAATCGACCATGTTCTAATCGACGGTAAATTCTTCTCCGATATCATCCAACTTTCGCAACTAGCGCAGTGCGAATATAGACTCGGACCACTACCTAGTATGTACGTGTAGTATGTACGCGCTCAAAACTTTCAACGGTGTACAACATGCATCGAATTCGGACTCTGCGACCTAACATTGAGCAACTACGAGAAAAGGTACAATTCAATCAATTCAATTCAATCAATTGTCGTCTATCAGTACGGACGCTTTTTTAATTAGCTCTAAATACGATAAATTTGCCGCGCGTGATTTGTTAACTTAATTTTGTCTGACTCAGCTTTGTTTGTCTTTTCTTTCGTAAATATCGTGGACTGTGAAATTTGTGCTATCGACACCTCTGTGGATTCAGTGATGTGGTCGTGTGTAGGGTGCCAGCGGAAATATCATGCGGCATGCATTGGCGTGACTGTCCAGCGGGGCTCACTACGAAGGAAGGACAGGAAGGTGGTGGACGTGAACTCATACATACTACCGTGCTGCTACTCCTGTCAAGAATTTTTGCACGCGAAGATAGAATTCAATGCCCTCGTCGAGCAGTAACAACTTCTTGAGAATCAATTACATGCTAATACAGAGGTAATGCATCGATTTGCACTACATCAAGAAAAGCCGAGCATGGTCCAGGAAGCAATTGAAGGCCTAGAAATTTTGCTCACAAGCATTACAGGGTGCGGCAGAAAATAATGCGAAAATTTGTTCTATTTCTTTCAAATCCCATTTTCAACTAATTAAAGCAATAATATCAACATTTTCGAGTACAGTTATCTTTATAAAGTCCTTTTAAACAAATTTATTCAACGTGTCCTCCATTTTTATTAATAACATCCTCGAGCCGACGCCGGAAGCCAGAGCATGCCTTTCGGACGTAGTCCTCCGACATTGACTGCCATGTGCGTGTTATGGTTGACGTCAGGGTTTTCACACTAGGGTGTGATGTTTTGCAGGCTCGTGCTTCAACATATGCCCAAATCGAATAATCCAACGGATTAAGATCTGGACTGCTAAGGGGCCACAAATCCTTCGGCCAAAACTTCATGTTATCGTTCAACCATTGTTGGATTCGATGGGACGCGTGACACGGCGCTCCATCCTGCTGTAGGACAACTTTTTGGTCCTCGGAGAAGTTGGCCTTCACCCAGGGAAGCACTTGGTCCTTTAAAATACCGATATACACTTCTTTATTGATTTTAACTCCAGCATCAATGAAAACAGGCGGCATTTTCAAACCGTTGGACGCCACCAAGCCAAACATCATGACACCAGCCGGATGTTTGGTTTGAAATTTGAATTTCATTTTTTCCGGAACGTTCTCCATTTTCTGCGGTGAAATGAACCGGTCCGTGCGGCTGTTTGGCCACAGCATCGATGCTGAAAAGCTTTTCGTCGGAGAACAGGATTATCATTTTTTCCTTCTTCAACAAGGAAAGCAATCTCTTGGAACGAGTCACTCGTAGTTCCTTGACCCGGTCCGTAATCAAGTGGCGTTTCACTCTGGCTCTGGAAGATGCATGCAGGTCTTCTTTAATGATTCTCCGCATGGATATCTCCGAAATATTGGCTTCCTTTGCAAGTTGGCTTATGGAACGCACCGGGTTGCGAGCAATTTTTGCACGGACCGATTTGATCACGTTCGGCGTGCGTGCAAAGCGCGGACGTCCGATTCCCGGCTTCCGCTGCTTAGGGCCATCCTGCAGGGACTTTTTTATGCGGTAAACTGTTGCCAAAATGGCACCCTACCACATTGGCAATCTCTTTCGGCTTCTTCTGGGCGAGCAACAAACTGGTGATCACTTCTTTCGCGAACATTTTTACGAATTTGCAATAAAACAAATAGAATGTTTGGATGCAGCACTTGAAAGTAAACATAAACAAATACACTTTTGAAAGAAATTAGTCACTAGCTACACGAATTAACCCAATACTCAAGTTTGAACATTTTCGCATTATTTTCTGCCGCACCCTGTACACATGAGCTGGCCTTACTAAATAAAAGCAGTAGTGTATCTCGTAGTATTGCCCCTCTGCCTCTGCCAGACGATTCGTACCGCAGCTTGGAAATTAAACTACCCGACAACTCTGGGTGGCGCTTACTCGGTACCAGGAAGGTATGGAAGGCAGACTGGACCGAGTATATTCAGCGTAACCTACGTCGCCTAAAGCAACAACAAAATGCTGACAAAGCGGCGAAACGCAGAAAGCAACAAAAATTACCAAAAACCAACTACAACTCTAGCCAACATAATCCTTGCGTGAACAACGTTCACAACAATGCCTACAACATAGATCGAAACAACACGTTGGAAAGACCCATCAATGCTTATGATTCCAACAGCGCCAACTACAACTACAACAACTCTAGTTATCTCAACTTCAAAAACCAGAACAGTTTTAATATCCCTACGACTGATCGAGAGCTTCTCGCATCAGCAAGAGATCGTTTCTCCAAACCGCCGGTTAATTATGTACCGCAGATTCAATTTCAAAAAGGGGAAACTTTAAACTTATCCTGTATGGCCCATGGGAGCTCATCGACATCGTGTGAGGCGTGCACAAGCAGACATACGTGTTTTCGTCGAAACTGACGCCTTCTTCAGAGGAAGACTTCATAGATTTGACGCGCTTATTTGAGGAAGCTGATCCACATGAGGTAATTCCTCATTGTTCAAGTGAATCTAGTGAGTATAATAAAATAGAATTAACTGAAACAATAGTTTATTGTCAAAATTTTAATCGTATGCGCAGTGCACAAAAAATTAACGAAGTTCTAAATAAAATTAACGATTTTCTATACGATATCATATTAGGAACTGAAACAAGTTGATCTGATGAAACCAAAATGAGGAAGTTTTCGGTAGCAAATTTAATGTATTTAGATGTGACCGTGATTTGACATTATCAGAGAAAAAATCTGGTGGTGGTGTGCTTATTGCCGTCAATGCAAATCTCCAAGCCGAAAGAATCCCTAGTGAAAAACATCAAGAATTTAAAGACGTGTGGGAAAAAGTAATGATAAATGATGAACTTCATCTTTTTGTATCTGTTGACTTTCCTCCACATACGGCTAAAAAAGCTTAATATGGCAATTTTTTTAACTTCGCGGAATCTAGATTTCAAGTTTTGGAGCCTCGAACCGAGGGTCACATTTATGGAGATTTCAACCAGAAAACAGTTGATTTTATTCACGATAATGATAACAAATCTTTACTGCTACCTATTGTAGGTGAAAATGAAACTTTACAATTTATTTTTGATAAAATCAGGCACGTAGGACTTCATCAAATTAATCATGTTCGGAACTAGCTTGACTGCTGTTTAGATTTTGTTTTTACCAATTGTACTGAAGATTTTAGTATTGATGAAGCTTTAGACCCACTATGGAAGAATGAAAAATTTCATACTGCTATCGAATACTCATTATTCTCAGATTCTCATAGGCAACGTCCAGAGGATGCAGATTACGAACTTGTTTACGATTTCAAAAACATAAACTATGTTGAAATTAACAGAAAACTAACAAATATAGATTGGCAGAACCTAAAAGAGTTAAAAAGACATATTTTGTAACAATCTATATGCAATTATTGGCGATTACGTTCCAAGGAAAACGAAGAGAATACTAAAAAGCTGTAAACAACCGGTATTGTATACACGTGAAATCAAAAATCTCAAAAACAGGAAACAAAAAGCTCACAAACCATATAAAAAAATCAAAAGTTTACCAAATTTAGATAAATAAATAGATATTTGTAAAGCACTTGATGCAGAAATATCATCAGCATATGAAAGGTACAATACAAGAGTTAACTTCACGAAGGAAACAATGAAACAACGTGTAACTTTCCATCGCGCATGCAGTTTGAAGTGTTGGATGGTTCTGATAGCGGAGATATTTGTAATCAGTTTGCATGCTTTTTCCAAAATATCTACAAAAGATCCAACGATATTCTTGACCTTAACTATTTTTTCTATCTACCTGAACATGAAAATGACGTATCAGTTGAAAACATCACTGTTCAAGAAAATTTATTGGCACTAAAAGGTCTCGATGCTGGAAAAGGACCTGGTCCTGATGGAATACCTCCAGTACTATTGAAAGAACTAGCAACTTTTTTTGTAAACCCCTGTTTTGGCTCTTTAATCTATCACTTAAATCAGGAGACTTTCCACTATTCTGGGAAAAAAAATATTTTTAATACCAGTATTTAAATCTGGCAAACGATCAGACATTAAAAATTATAGAGGAATCGCAATCATTTCAAGTATTCTTAAAATGTTTGAGGCGATTGATTATCAAAAATTATTCAACCCGGTTAAAAATCGGATTTCAAATAATCAACATGGTTTTTTTCAAAGGCAGATCAACATCTACTAATCTATTGGAATTTGTAGAATTTTCTTTAGGTGCAATGGATAGAGGAAATTATGTGGAAGCTTTGTATACTGACTTCAGCAAAGCGTTTGATAGAGTTGACATTCCATTGCTACTTTTCAAACTCAAGCGAGTGGGTTTAACACTATTAAAATGGATCGAATCTTATTTGACAGATAGAACACAGGTGGTACGTTTCAAAGGAAAGATCTCTAGAGCAGTTAATGTCACCTCAGGAGTTCCACAAGGTTCTCATTTAGGTCCTCTTTTATTTATTCTTTTTTTTGATGATGTTTATCTTGTGTTAAATCATCTTAACGTTATTATCTATGCTGATGATATGAAACTGTACATGGAAATCTGTAGTAAGTTAGATTTGCAACATTTTCAGAGCGAAACTGATGTTTTCTACGAATGGTGTGTTAAAAGTCTGCTTGATATTAATATTAAAAAGTGTAACATCATATCATATTCAAGAAAACTTACTCATCATGATTTCACGTGTACTCTAGGAAATCAGTTAATTGAAAGATGCAACAAAATAAGAGACTTAGGAGTGATTCTTGATTCTTAATTGACCTTTGTAGATCATATAAATGCAACAATTCTCAAAGCAAATAATATTTTTGGATTCATAAAAAGGTTCAGTTATCATTTTAAGGATCCATACACTATCAAAACACTTTATGTAACGTACGTAAGATCCATTCTCGAATATTACTCTGTTGTTTGGGCTCCATACCAAGAAACATACATTAGTCGTATAGAATCTGTACAAAAACATTTTTTGTTATTTGCTCTTAGAAAACTAGGCTGGAATTCATTTCCTATACCTTCGTATGAGTCTCGTTGCATGTTAATTGATATTGGTTCACTGAAGAAAAGACAAGAAATTTCTATGATCTCTTTTGTTAATAATGTTATCTCGCAACGTATAAATTCGGCAAACCTTTTAGAAAGTTTAAACTTTTATGCACCATCACGCATTTTAAGAATTAGAAATTTATTTCATGTAAGGCCTCAGAGAACAATTTATGCTAAGAATAGACCAATGAACAGAATGATGAACATCTATAATGAATATTGTGAATTAATTGATTTTACTCTGCCTAAGGCGGCAATAAGAAAAATTTTGACTGCAAGAGTTGTACCCCGTAGATACTAACTTTAAATAAATGTTAATGTTAATGAATAAATGTAAATGTATATGGAGTCTACAATGATGATTGACGAAAATAAATAAATAAATACAGGAAAAGGAAAGTCTTCCTAGGTGGAAAATTGAAGCCGACTGGGTAAAATACCAAAACATGATTGAAATAACATTCAAAGATGATGCTGTCGACCAAATTGAAGAAATAACAAAGCAGATAAACAAAGCCGCCGAACAATCCATTCCATAAACTAAAGGAAGTACCTCCGGTAAACAGGTACCATGGTGGAACAATGAAGTAGCATCTATTATCAAAGCTAGAAGAAAGGCCTTTCGAATCTTGCAAAGGACAAAAAAGGAATACCAAACCATCAACATGCACCGGATTTTCGAGAAGCCAATATCAAAGCACAAGAGATCATTGTAAAAGCCAAAAAGAAATCTTGGGAAGACTTTGCTCAAAAATTCAACGTCCACACGCCTGCCAAAAAAATGTGGAAAAATTACAGCAAAATTCAAATCCCACACATCCGAGAAATCAAACTAAATAACCAAAGAAATACTAATAGCAAAGACATAACTGATAGCCTAGCTGCACACTTTGGACAAATATCCAGCGATAAGGAATATTCACTACCATTCCTTGCGTATAAAAACAACATCGAACAATTCCCGATATTAATAAACCAGGACGACGGAACCAATTACAACTCAGTATTCTCCAAAAATGAGCTCAAGGAAGCCATGGAAGGACTCAAAGGATCTTCACCCGGCCCGGATGGCATCCACTACGCAATGATAATTAATCTCCCAATAGAGTATAAACATCTGCTCCTCAATACGTACAACAGACTATGGGAAGATTCCGTATATCCAGAAAGCTGGACTAAATCCATAGTTGTCCCTATATACAAGGGAAAAGGAGAAATAAGCTGTCCAGGTAACTACCGACCAATCTACTTAAATAGCTGTCTTGGAAAGATCCTCTAGAGAATGATAAATAACCGACTTATGTACATAATCGAAGAAAGCAAGTTGCTAAATGACCACCAATTCGAATTCCGAAAAGGAAAATTTAAGGATCTATCAATTATCTAGCCCACTTTGACACCGCTGTGAGAGAAGCTATGCACAAAAAAATCCTCACACAAGCAGTTTTCCTCGACATTAAAAAGGCTTATGACACCACCTGCCGCAGGCTGGTACTGAACAGAATTTGCGAGTGGAAAATTGGAGGTAACCTTGTTAAATACATCCAAAAAATCCTAGAGCGAAGGACATTCAGAGTAAAAGCCAACAATACGCTATCACAGGAAACAATAATGGAGAACGGCCTATGCCAAGGATCAGTTATAACACTCTTTTCTTAATTGCAAACGACACCATATGCTCGGAGCTCCCAGCTGGTGTCAAGGTACTCCTTTTTGCCGATGATGTAGTCCTTTTTGCCTCCGACAGCAATCGGAAAAATCTCACCAAAAAACTACAATCAGCGCTTCAGTCAGTTGAATCATGGGAACAATGCACTGGCCTCAAGATATAAACCGAAAAATGTGTAACAGTGTTGTTCAAGAACCCCAGATCAAGAAAACAAATAGGTCAAAAACTGAAACTGAATAACGGCTTTGTACCAGAAAAAAGTTGTCTGGGAGTTACTCTAGACCAACACCTCACCTACAAAACACACATCGAGGAAATAAGAGCAGCTTGCTCCCAGAGAGTCCAGCTTCCTAAGATTCATCGGGTCTAGATCATGGGGTGGCGACCGACAAACTCTTACAAAGATCTACAAAGCAACCGTACTCGAAAAAATACTGTACGCTGCTCCGATTATATCTTCCATCAGTGACACGGTAATCAAACGGCTCGAGAATTTGCATAACAACGCTTTACGGATCATCACAGGAGCGTTCTGTACCAGTCCAATAATAAGCATACAGGCTGAAGCAGGAATTCCAAACATCAGGTGCCTCCTAAACCAAAGACTAGCGATATTTGCAACAAAGGCAACCAACGACACCTGTCTTCCATTAAACAGCGAAACAGAAGAGGACAGCAGTCACAGCTTAGGAGAACTATGGAATCAAGAACCAACTACCGAACCAAACACTATAAAAATCAGAAGTAGTAGAATCATAGAGGACCTAGGAACAAATATCCCAGTAAGTAGATCTCTGCATATACCTTCCACCCGACCATGGAACAGGAAACAAATAAATGTCAATAATACCATCCTACACGCGAGTAGGAGTGGAAAGAATAATCTAGAACAGAGAAAACTGTTGGCCCAACTAATCTGCACTAAATACAGACTCCACTCAGTGATCTACACTGAAGGATCGAAAACCGACTCAAGAACGGGTTTCAGTGTAATTGTCGAAGGTAATGTAATACGTAAAAGAACCCACAATCTACTTAGCATCTACAGCGTCGAATGTATGGCAATAATTGAAGCCCTAAGCTGTTAACAGCTTGTTGTTAACATGACCTTGCAGCACATGTGCGTATGAACCCACCGCCGAGGGGGTGTTGGAAATGTTGATTCGACTCTGAGCGGGACGCGAAGGGGGGGAAGGTACTTGCTGCCGGCGGTCGGCCTTCATTTTCTCCAATTTCTCAATGTATATCTTGCGGCTGGGGCAGCCGCGATAGTTGGCAGTGTGCTGACCACTGCAATTTGCACATTTAATCGCTACCGCTGCTGCAACTGGAGCGTAGTTCAGCCGATGCTAAAGTTGTTGACGTCGACCGATCGTCCATGTATGGGCTCTTCAAGCGAGGTGGTTGGAGATTAGAGTTCTTGGGGTGATGATCTGCCTCAAGTCCGTGTTTCTGCCTTGACTTCAATTGGCTCCGGGTGGTCACTTGCGACGGTTTGGAGGCCGCATTTTATGCAGCTAAATCCGGGGGATCTGTCTGCGAATTCAGGTTGCCGATTCGTAAATAATCATTCGGAAATAATGATAAAAATCTCGATTAAAGTGAAACGCACAGAAGTGGTTTGTTTATTTGTCATACAGGGTTGCCAGTGAAGTTGAACTATTTAAAAACATATAAACGTAAAAAAATGCATGTACCGAAAATCATAGGTGTTACATAAAAGAATATAGTCCAAAAGGCAATCGTGTTTGATACATTTTTTTTTAAGTTTTCACCATGCTATAGAAATTTGTGAGCAAAAAAATATGTTATTAAATATTTACCTCGATTTAGAACACAGTCCTAAGTTTTCTTTGCAATTTTCCTCCACCGTAAAAATGTGAAAATTATGATTTTCACAAACGTTTGACCGAATTCCGGAGAAAGTGAAATATTGTAATTGAATTATTCTCTTAAACCTAGCAATCATGATTTTTTAAATAATTATTTTAGTTTATAGATCCTTAAATTCTACTCGTGCACAAAATTCCATCAAATACTAAAACCTCTCGGCCCATTTTGTACGGCAATAGAAAAATCTTGATTTACAAAATTTGTAGATGTATTCGTCGTGCTCCCAGATTATTTTATTCTGTTGTCGTTTTAACAAGATTCAGATTTCGATTAAAAATCGGATTGCAGAATGGGAGAATAGCTGCCTAGATTGTCGCGTCCTGCTTGAGCATCACGGATACGCTTGCTTGGATAGGACCAAGCTAGCGGCAAAATTTAATCATATGTATTTAATAAATATATCGCGTTGGTAGACTCCCGTTTTGTTACATGCTAATTTTATTTGCATTTATTTAAACTTTCATTTACTTTATTGCATAAGCAGAATATCATTAATTGCCTTACAAAGCACTTGTAGGTCAGCAGTTTAATTACAGCCTTGTTAATATTTCATGTATGTATCTTTAATTCATAAACGAGCTAAAAAATAAAATTACTAGAATAGTTTCTTATTTTGGCCATCCTTCAGTAAAATGTTTGAATAATAAAGTTCGTGCCTTTTTCGAGAGAAATGTATTTTTACCCTGAACGTTAGGTACGCATTAACTGTCTTAACACATCTGAAAATCTCCAACCATTAAGAAAAGCGAACTATCGTCAAAGCATGGCCAATACAATTACGTTTCCTCTACCTGCGCAATTATTTAGTATTTATGTTTCTCGCCTGGATGCTGCACAAGCATGGTTTGGCTAGATGATATTCGTCAATAAGTAAAGTAGTTAATCTTAAAATTTTGATTAGAAAAATCTATGCCAAATGAAAGGGTTGTGTGGCAGCACACACAATTTGTTGATCATGTTGGAAATATATTGAGTGGAATATTTGGTTCAATCTTCAATCAACCAATCCAGAATAATTGTTTTTTTTTTTAGATTTACCAAGTCTAAATTATATTTATGCTATTATTGTTAAATTAAGATACAGTTGTCTTTTCTACATGCAAATTCAATGTTTACACTAATAGTGTTTTTTTTTATTTCCATTGACTGGTTAAAACAGCCTAACAAGCATACTGACTTAATTATCAATAGAATCAAATTGAATTATGGGAACTATTTTAAGGTTAAAACTTTCACTATTTTAATTTTTCCTCATTATATATTTTTTTCCAATTTTAACCTTATACCTCTCTACCAGTTTTCTCGACACGAAAGACGTAAGTGAACACAAAAAAGACGTTTCTCGATAAATAACCCCTTCTTTTCTCTGTTTAAAAAAAATACAGCTACTGAGCGAACCTATTTGATTCCTTCATGTACACCAACACGGTGCAGTAATGGTATTTTGGAATAAAAAAAAAACACTCCCAAGTCGTTAGTCGCTTTATAGTTGAATGAGTTTGGTTCGTAAATGGCTGCTTCATTTTTACGACAATCTTTTTTTAATATCCCCCAAATTACAAGTACTCTATGAATGTTTATCTGACGGTGTAGATGTTAAGCTATTAAGACGTCGTCTGGACATAACAGAAAGACGAGTCTCCTCAACCTGCCACTAAGCATGCGCAAGTCAGTGGATTTGCTTCTACCGTGGTTTTTTTTTCTAATTTCTCACGCATGATTCATCATAATTTGGTAAAATGTGTGAGAAAATTATCTCTTCGACTTAAGAGAGAAATTATTTATATTGCTCCTTTGAAAACATGACAACAGTTTGCAAATGCTGGTCACAAAGGTTTTAAGTGCGTTCTAGTGGTCTTGGGAATATGCTCGATATGAAAAGACTTTTCTCATCTAGATGATTTTTTAAACAAGGTGCACAACCTTTTTCGTTCTATTCGTATGAAAGATTCAGCAAATCTCTAGCAGTGGCTTTTTGTACCAAATAGTCTATCCATACATATTTTTTTTCTTCAAATATTAAGTATATTCGTTCGTTTTGTTCGTTGTCCTGTTGAAGATTTACATCTGAGTATAATGGAGCAAGCAAGCAAGTTTCGCATACCAACCGATAGCACCCGTTTCGTAAATTAGTGTTAATATGAAAGAAAGAAAAAACTAGAACGGCTAAAAATATTGATCAGTGCGATATTGACCACATCGATGTCGCTGGATGAAGTGATTTTGCTTCTAAATATATCGTTAAGCTGTAGAGGAAGTGAGAGTAAAATACACATGTGGGTGAAATGATCGTTCCATCCAGGAAAATATTTAGCTGCAAGCAGCAAAAATAGCTTCAAAACATAGATCGTTTAGAAATGCGACAAATTCGAATGAGTGTATCGAGTGTGATAGAAAAAGTTGGCCAAGTCGTATTTTAAATGTTTGTGCACAAAATTATGTTCTCACATTCTATAAGATACTAAAAAAAGAACATTGTTCAAAATCGCAACTTCTGATCTCTAAACGTTGAGGATGAATGATGAGCCGTTCATGGAAGTGAAATGTTGCGCTGCTGTGGCATTCTATAATTCTGTAATTCTAATTTATTAAAATTCCAAATCTAATGTTCCTAAGAATATCTCCTAATATGATATAATCCTAATATAATTGCATTGTCGCCGGAGAATAGATTGGTCCGCCACATCTTGCCTCAGTTCAATTAAAGTCGTTGCGTCGAACATTTGTATTTGGGTTTAATGAGAAATTTTTCAGAACATTCCAGAAAGACGAAATAAATGTCCTTAATAATTCAAATAGAAACAATTTTTAAGGGCTTTACATGCAGTATGTTAAAACGTATATCAACCCAGGGTTTCAAATAGTGAGTTGTCAACCTAGAAGTAGAGTGCAATCGACCTCTGGTCCTCACAAGTTCCTATCTCACATATACAATATACAATAATATTTTCAACCGGCACTGTAAGTTATTCTAAACTTATGGCAGGAAGTTGAAATTGAGTCCTAAAAACATCTTAAGAGCAGTCTAATAACATGCCCATGATGATTATTTGAATATTATTTCAATTATAACTATATTAGTGCTACTTTTTAGTGAAACATCATTAGAAATGAATAGTTACTCATTAAATTTCGTCAATCTAACGCACATCAGGGCAGCTAAATAAACGTCGCATAAAAAATAGACAATATCCATTAAAAAACACAAAATGTTTATGGAAACAGGGGTGGTAGCAATAGAAAAATTGTAAAAAAATAACCTAAAATACCTGCATAGAAATTTCAAATGTCTGTAATATAATGATTTTCAAGCAATAAGGCATTCAGAAAATTTAATAAAACATTTTACAATTACCGACTTCGTCTCTTTAAATAACGAACTGTCTACCATCAATTGGCAACAGATTCTAGAGGGTGATTCCGTCAATGCTACTGCTGACCAGTTCTATGACAAGCTGTACGAAACATTATATGCACGAGTTCCACAACGACGACGTGTTAGGAGACTGACCTAAGCGCAATTATGGTGACCACAGCGTTACATAAATTACGGAACGTTTTACGTATATCACGCAAACTTTATCTCAGTGATCCAACGATAGCAGAAATAAACTTCGTTCAATTGAGACAAGATACAACGTACTGTTGAAGTCCAGTTACGAGCAGTACGGCCAACGAATGCCAGCAAACCTGAAGCAAAACCCATCGCCATTTCGGAAGTTTGTGAAATCGCAACGGTCACATAATCGTATTCCGGACACAGTTGAGTTCAACGGAACTACCTTTAACACCACTGTTGATGTTGCCAACTTGTTCGGTTGTTTCTTTCAATCAGTTTACGGCTTAAACTCATCACTGCCGTGCCTTGCTAGTTTTGATCGCATCCAGGAATTCAATATGAATTTCCTAACGATGCGTTTCGCGCCGGACGACGTCATGAAAGCTTTGAACGACCTGGATGTAACGAAAAGCCCTGGAGTAAATGGCATTCCCCTATCGCTATTTAAACACTGTGCACGTTCGGTTGCTTTTCCAATCTGCTGCGTATTCAACCGTTCGATGAGCGAAAGAGTTTTTCCCAGCGCTTGGAGGATTGCTTCGATTGTGGCTATCTACAAAGCAGGTAATCGAAACAGGGTCGTCAATTACCGTGGGATATCGCTTCTCAGATGTATCAGCTAAGTATTCAAAACCATGGTTCACAACGCTCTGTACAATGTCGTTTATCCCCATATATCCGAGTACCAGCATGGGGGGCTGCAAAATGGTGAGTAGACACCTGGGATGGAGCGTGCATCCCTGCAACATAGCTATGGTCCTCACAAGTTCCTACCTCATGCTTCTACTCGTAAATAGATGACAAAGACTGCCAGCTAAGGGTTGCGTACTTAGCTGGTAGTGCAGTCTGGACAGACACTGTTGTCCATCTGACTTCAGCTAGATTGAGGAGGTGCGTGCCGAGCGTCTGTCCACCAAGGAGGTGCGGCTCAAACAGTGTCTGTCCTGGCATCCAGCAGATGAGTAAGAACCTCTGTATCGCATCAACTATACATTAGGTGGCAGCCGCACCAAGGCGATGTAGGCAGCGAGACCCCGGTAAAATAGCATTCTGAAATCTTACCCTACCACGTAGAATGGAAGTATTCTTTATACGGTATATAATTTCAGATCAACCATGGAATTCCAAAGTATAGTATAATAATTTTGAATTGTTTTCTTCCCTTGTGGCTATGATACTGCAAGTTCGTCTACAATTGCAGCAGGATCAGCAGACATGCAGATATTTTTTTTTTTTTAATCAGTTCGTTTATTTATTAGGCTCAGGCGTGTGTAACACTTTGCGGAGCCGATATTCAATATTGTAGTTAACAATTTTTTTTTCGATTTTAGTAAAGTGGGGTGCCAATTACTCGTGGCTAGCTCGAGGTTAATGGGTCACATTATTGTTTGGAAGGGGCTAGGCAGGTAACTTATTTCAGGTATTTGTTACTGCTCATGGTTGCGACATCTACCAGATCCTCGGTCCCTGTAGTCCCTTACAGGAACTAAGCTACAGATGGGTGACCACAGCTTGCTGGGCAGGAACAAGTAGCACGGAAACAAAAGGATAATATAACTGGTACACAATGGCAGGGAATTTGTATATATATTATTATATTATATATATTATTATATGTGTGTGTGTGTGTGTGTGTGTGTGTGTGTGTGTGTGTGTGTGTGTGTGTGTGTGTGTGTGTGTGTGTGTGTGTGTGTTTGTGTGTTTGAAACCGTTTTTGAACCGATTTAAATTCTTTTTTTTTTTTTTTTTTGTCTGGATTATCGAGATTTTCAGCCTCGGGCTGGTTCATCTCCCGTCGTAGTCACTCAAATACCTCTTTTGGGTATTTTCGTAACATGTCCGGGGGTGAGATTCGATTTAAATTCTGTTGACGGCAAATGAAAGCTACTAATTTCTAATCGAACGTTATTCTATTTTCTTTTATTTGGACATTTCGATACGAAGATATGGACGAAACAGTACTTTACGGCCTATTATTATAGTAATCAAACAGTTTGTTCTCCGATGATTACATACTGAGCTTTAGTTTTGGTGTACCGAGATAAGATGCCAAATCAAAGTTATAACATTTTCAAATAACTGGTCAAAATTTCATAATGATTGGATAATCCCTCATGGAGAAATGACAAAACCAATACCTGACAACACATTATTGTGTGATGAAAATATACTCGTTGCAGTTCAAAACCGAACAAAACCACTCACTCCAATCGATGCCGCTTGCATTCTATTGTTCCGCATCTGGTGCGTTGTATAGCACATACAGCGCACTAGCCACACTATGCGACTCTATAGAATAAGAGCAGGATCGATTGACTCGAGTGGTCCGGTTTTGAACTGCAACGAGTATAATCGAAAATTACACAAAGTCTCCATTTACTATAACCACACAATTTTCAACGGCCATATACTTATTAAGCATCTTGAATCCACATCGATAATCAAAATTGACGCTTAGGATTGTCTAATTATTCATTCTATGGACTGATTATATGACATTTCTAATATTTATGTAATTTCCCTTTTATATAACTAACATAAACAGGTTTTTAAAGACTATTATGGGCAATATTTTAATCACATCGATGAACAATACATTCAGGATTGACAAATAGTTCATTTTATAAACTGATATATATCGAATATTACTGGATCTTGGAATTCCTGGATCCTGGAATTTCTGATGAAAATATGTATGCAGTGCCATATTGGCCAAATTTTAATCCGTAATTCTGGTGAAGTGTAAGAAGGGTTCAGCCTCACCATCGCTGGATTAATTCGAGTTTTTCTATATGGAACCACTTAACATAAAGGTCATACTTTATTATCGTTCTAAGTTCTTCATATTGCTGTATGAAGGACAGAATAGGATTCAGCAGAAACACCTACGCAAAACCTCATTCGAGCAATATTATCCAATGAAACAAATAACAATATATGCATTTCAATGTTTAGCTTTGCACTAGATGGTATGTTTTTGCGTGTCAAAGTCTATTCCATCTTTTGGAGTGGGATGTTATACTCTCAAATAATAGATACACCATAAACTTATATTTTATTGAACCTTTTCTCCATATCCAAATGGCGCATTTTTGGGACAAGCTTGTTTTGCCAGTTTAAACAAGTCTTTCTTCAAATCCAGCTCATTTTCCAATACCTTAGGGGCCCTTTAGAGGACAATACCCTAGGGTCGTAGATGGCGCTCGTGAAAAATGGTTTTTCGAGCAGTCAAAGTTATTGGTGATAAAATGAGTAGAAAATCGTCGATAATGACGACACTTATCAATTCGATACAGTTTAAAGAATAGCCAGAAAGTTATTGTCAATTTCAGTTTTAGATACTACGACCTTACTTTAGCAATACTTGGATTCCTCAATATAGTCTCGACATCCATAGCAATGCATCTTGGTTAGGTCATGCACTGCCGGTACAACGCGTGGATTTTGGCCACCGTGTTCTGCTTATCGGTCCAGCATGTTTCATTGTTTGTGTTTGTTATTTTTTTCTGCACAAAGCGAATTGTAACATCCGCCTTCTTCGCCGTCTCCCAAACCGAAAAGTTGGGTTGACGCTTGAAGAGGTTCAGTATTTTCCTTAATTTCTCCGAATCTCCGATAAACACAAAAATTGGGTCGTTTGCAAAAAACGAAACACTTAAACTCCAAAGCGTGGTCTACTTCCACCCGTCTTGCCTTGACATGGTTGAATTAATACTAATATTCATATTCTTTCATTTATTTTTATATACTAGATATCCCAGGCACATCGGAAGCCCCGATTATACAACAACTACCGCAAGTTAAAAGAGGTCCAGGACGACCCCGCCTCAAGCCGAATGGACCTAATCATCAAGGTTATCGCAGTCACACTAAAAGTGCTCCCAGACACCGCAAGCCAGTTGGCCCGCTTGTTGTGCCTCTTGGACAGAGCCCGGCGGCTACACCTATTGTACAAAGTCCTGCACAAAGCCCATTGCGAGATAGACAACATAATTCTCAACTTACTAACGAGAATAACTAGAAATTAATAAGGTATTTTTTTTACTTACTTTGACCTATTTTGAGACGAATACATGAAAACCCTTAAGAAGATAGTTTTTTTTTTGAAAGAATAGTGATTTTGGTTCAACAAACTCTTTGTTACGATGACAGTCCATTAGTTCAATATTCTCCACACCATCACTGACTATTAAAAGCGTTTGTATTTGCTTACAACATGCATAAAATACGTATAGCAGAGACGTGGCTTTTATTATTGATTTCTGAACAGTAAACCTCAGGGGAACTGATATTGGAAATAGGTGGATCTATTTGCCTATTTTTCTACGGCATGCAAATTTTCTTTAATATATAGTAATGATTGTACTCGAAAAAAATGCAACACTTTCTTTTGTGTATAACTTTTTTTTGCATGAGTAAAAATTAATGAAATTTTGGGTAAAACTAGTTTAGAGTAATGTTTATATGTGCAAAATTTCTTCACAAAATGTCAAGTGGTTATCGAGATGACTTCCAAGCAAGAAGCGCTTCGACAAAAAAATATGAGCGCGGTCGTGGAAAATCCGGGCCAGTCCCACAGGTGGTCGCGAAACACGGAAATCGACAATTCGACCATGTCCCGTGTGGTAAAATCTTTCAAGGAGACCCAGACGACTCAGCGGCGAGCTGGCAGTGGAAGAAAAGCCAAGAGGACCGACCCCGTGAACGCATGGATGCAGGTGAGGGTTTACTTCAATCACAATCCGAACCATTCGATTCGAGACGTGGCCAAGAAGGTTCCGCAGACAATAAAGTGGGCCGGACTTGTCTAAAAGGAAAGGAAGGCGCATAACCGAACTGACAAACAGATTTCCGCTTGCTGGTGCTGAAGCTGTACCGCAAGTGGTTAGTGCATCCTAAATGCATCGTAATGGACGACGAGACGTACATTAAAGTGGACATCAAGCAGATCCCCGGCCTGGAGTTTTTCGTCGGCAAGTCCCGCCTGGATGTTCCGGAGAAGGTTCGGAAGAAGAAGGTCGACAAATTTCCCAAGATGTACTTGGTGTGGCAGGTGATCTGTGGGTGTGGCAAATTCAGCAAACCGTACATAACGACCGGTACCATCAACGGCCAAATATATAAAGAAGAATGCATCCAGAAGCGCCTCCCAAGCAACACACATGTTTTACAACCGTTGAAAATACTTTTATTTGACTAGATTTGGTCATATAGAAGCTTACTCAACATTAAATCATGAAGATGTGTTACTCGGGCTGCTGCCCTTCCTCCGGTCTCACGAAGGTGATACTCTGTTTTGGCCGGATCTGGCATCGTGCCATTACGCGAAACCGGCGCTGGAGTGGTACCAAGCCAATGATGTTGTTTTTGTGCCGAAGGAGGAAAATCCGCCCAACTCGCCAGAACTTCGCCCAATAGAAAAATTCTGGGCGATTATGAAGGGCAAGCTCCGGAAAACAGGGAAGGTCTTTAAAAACGACAAGGATTTGAAGAAAGAACGAATGAAAGTGTGTAAGAAAGATGGCGCAAGTGTTGCACAGGATTTGATGGGTAGCGTCCAAGTCCAAGGTGTGGGCATTTAGCATAGGATAGGAGGTTGAAGACATGAAGTGAGCTAAAGTTCAAAGTGTCGATCGACGTCAATAAAGACGAAGATAGTGTATTGTTCTTCATAGACGTCTTATTTTCGAAGTTTTAACACGACTCGGACCTGGATGCAGAGCAAAAATGACGAGAGTATCGCAACAATCTGTCGTGTTTCATCTAGCAAAAAGAAGTTCCGTTTCCGTTCGTCGTCGCGAGTGTTAGTGGTGTTCTGTTCTGTTATTGCCCAATCTGTCAATATTTCTATAAATCTGTCAGCGATCCGACCATTCAACTTCCAGAGAAGAGTTAGTCATGCAAAACTGTTTAAATAGAGAAATTACTACTCTGCTCATATTCGCACAAGTAAGGACTGTTCATTAAAGAAAGTGGACACCTGTTTATCAATGGTTTAGGGTTAAAACTCAACGAAAAATTGTGAATTTTTGTTTACTTTGGCAACACACCTGAAAAATCGAAAAAAGGAGAAATTTCGAACGATGGGTCGGATCAGTTGTCAACTCGCAGATTAAGTCTGCACAAATGGTTTTCCGAAAAGTTGTCATTCCGAGAATTGGTCAAAAGCGTGAAGTGTACTAAATCTGATTGTTAAGAAATTTGAAAAAAACGTGTTCTCTTGAAGATTTACTTAAATCTGGACGCAAATAGGGGGCATTGGACCAGAAAATGGAGCTGGCAGCGGTACGCCTTTTGAACTCGCATAGACCGTATTCCGTACGTAAAATTGCTAAACCGTACGTAAAATTGTAAAAACTGTGTAGAATATCAAAAAACGTAACAATATCAGAACATACAAGAAGCAGAAAGCACCCAAAAGGAAGGATTCACAGAATGCTTCTTCGAAAATACGGAACTTGTATGACGTTCTCCTCCAAAAGCTGAACCGGTGCATTTTGATGGACGATTATACGTACGTCAAATTGGATACCAGTAAACTTCCGGGGCCGCAATTTTTCAACGCTTAGCAGAGGACAGACGTGCCTGATGATGTGCGATACATCCGAACCGAAAAATTTGAGAAAAAGGTTTTGGTGTGTTAAGCTCCTGTGGCTTGATATGAGTACTTCATATTTCACAACGGCACAATCAACGGTGAAAATTACAGAAAAGAATGCATCACAAAACGACTTCTACCCTAATATTCAGATCGCTTGGCAACACTGTGTGTTTGTTTTGATTCGCTGTTTCTATCGACTGTTTTTATTTATCTTTTAACTGTGTAATCGTTCGTGATAATTACATCAGTATACCGGTTTGAATGTCTTTCGACCTATACTCGCTCGCGATAGCAAAAATTTGTACATTGTCGTCGTGTTTTGCTGTTTTGTTCATGTGAGTGCAATGTTGTGGTTTTGCAAGTGGAACCGTGGAATCTTTCTCTTCTTCCCTACCACCACGCATTTTTTTTCGACCGCTGCGCCATCTGGAAGATTTTTCTGGCAGCAATTGCTTGCAAGTTCACGCATTCTTTCACCACGCTACGCTTGTTGATTGCATACCCAAAGGCGATTCGACTTCTTTCACCACGCTAACGTTCTGCAATAATTTCAATCGTTCTACCAGCCACAAAATGAAAAGCACGTGCAAATCCTGTGAAAGCGAGATTTCAGAAATGAAACTCACCTGCCAAGGCTTTTGCAATGCAGAATATCATCCTCGATGCGGCGGCATTTCCACATCTGTTCTGGATGAAATCAGCAAATACCATCAGTTATTTTGGCTTTGCAAATCGTGCTCGATTCTGATGAGAGATATGCGTGTTCGCAGCTCAATGCGGTCCGCCTACGAATCTGGTCAAGAAGTTGATCTCAGCAAGCATAACGAAATCGTCGAAAGCCTCAAGTTGGAAATCATGAACAAGCTGAAAAACGAACTACGGAACAACTTTACTGCGCTTATCAACTCCAACTCATTAACGCCGAGGTCTTCGAAGCGCACCGATAATGCTAACGTTTCCGTTCGTCGTCGACTTTTCGGCAGACCAGAATCGAAAAAGCCTCCACAAGAGCCTCTCATGTGTGGCTCAGCCGAGTCAGTATCCCCATCACTCGGCAATTTGGCGGCCGTAAATCAAGGTTCTAGCAGAAAGTTTTGGCTATACCTGTCACGAATTTCTCGCGATGTAACCGTCGAGCAGGTACAAGCTTTAGCAACGCATCGCCTTGGCACCGAGGACGTGGAGGTTGTCTTTCATCTCCTTCAAAATTGGACTGAGTGCCGATTTGAAGGAAAAAGCTCTCTCATCATCAACGTGGCCGAAAGGCCTTCTATTTCCGGGAATTTAAGGATAGCAGATCAGCCGCAAATTTTTGGAAACCTTCCCAAACGCCGACTCTTGCATCATTTGGAAACCGTACGTCTCGAACTGTTCAGTCGGTGTCTGGAGATGGCGCCATGGAGGAAGAATAACTACACCGCGACGTGCAGTAAACAGTACCATGGAGACCTCTTCTCAGTTCGACACAGTTCCGCATTTTGCTGTCGTCGTTCATCGGAGTCGTTGCGGTCCTGATGTCACTTCTGACGAAGAGGTTCTCCAAGCTGTGAATTCAGGCAAGTACCCGCAGTTTGTAGAGCGTACTCTTCCTGATATATCTTCCGATTCCAGCCATCTTTCTGCTGCTGATGCTTCCACTAGACCGCCGTTATCATCGCCCGCCAGCCTGCTACATACCTGTCATCTCGCCCATGCTCGTCATCAACACACATCGACCGTCACTTCAACCGGTCTGGGAGGCACGTCACAAAGCAGTATTGAAGCCCTGGACCCTCCTAGCTCAGCTGTGCCCACTGCCGGTCTCAACGATGTTCTAATTGCTAGTTCTAGCCGTCAAAGTCGTCCCGGCCCTGGGTCTAGCGATGGGGAAGGGGCTCTCCAAGCTGCCATCCATAGCAAGTATCCTTCATCTAATGACGTCGCTCGGGCTGATGCTGCCTCATCTTTCAGATCGCTGCCTCCCGAATCCTCTGCCCCCTCATTGAAAGCCCTTTTGTACTACCAGAACGTAGGTGGTATCAACAGTTTGCTCGCCGAGTACCAGTTGGCATGCAGTGACGCATGCTACGATGTTTACGCCTTCACGGAAACCTGGCTTAATATAAACACATTATCGAAGCAACTGTTCGACGACACGTATTATGTCTACCGGCAAGACCGATCGTCGCTCAATAGCAACAAGAAATCTGGTGGTGGAGTTTTTCTTGCCGTGCGCTCAAAATTCAAATCTCGACTTCTGAAGCCTCCAGAGGACTCCACGGTTGAACATCTTTGGGTGGCGATATCCACTAAAATCGGGACTCTGTTTATCTGTGTGGTCTATATTCCCCCCGATCGTGTTAGTGACAGCAGCCTTATCGAAAAGCACGCTCTTTCTTTGGATTGGATTGTGTCACAAATGGGACCCAGCGACAACATCATTATCGTGGGAGATTTTAACCTCAGCACGATTTCATGGCATATCGATACTAATGGCTTCCGCTATCCAGACAATTCCTGTTCGTCATTCAGACCGGCTTCGCTCTCCTTGCTTGATGCTTATTCTACCGCCAGACTTCAGCAAGTTAAAGGCATTCCGAACGCGAATAACCGTTTGCTGGATCTATGTTTCATTAGCAAAGAATTGGGTCAAATATGATCCGTTCTTCTAGCTCCGACACCGCTTGTCAAAAGCTGCAGAAATCATTCCCCTCTGCTACTGACACTGGAGTTTAATCCTAAGTACAACATCGAAAACGTTTATTATGACTTCACCCATGCTGATTTCGTGGAAATGAATAACTTTCTCGCCGGCGTGAATTGGAACACGACCCTTGCAAACGGGGATGCGAGTTCTGCTGCCTCGACTTTGTGTAACATTTTGCTGTACGCCGTTGATCAATTCGTGCCTAAATAACTCAACCGTAAGCCTCCCAAACCTGCTTGGTCTAATTCCGACCTCAAACATTTGAAGCGAGTTAAAAGGGCGGCTCTTAGGAAACACATCAAATATCGCACCGGTTCTACGAGGACAATTTACGCACGCGCCAACGACGACTACAAACACCTCAATAACAGCTTATACAACTCTCATCAGTCTCAATTGCAGAGCCGTCTCAAAACGAAACTGAAAAGCTTTTGGCGGTTCGTGAATGATCAACGGAAGGAAATCGGCTTACCCTCCACCATGACTGACGGCACTCACGAAGCTGACTCTGTCGCGGATATCGCCAACTTGTTCCGTACGCAGTTCAGCAGTGTCTTCTGCGACGAAATGCTGGATGCCGAGGGCCTCGAAGCGGCTACTAGCAATGTTCCCCGTTTGTCTGTATTTGGATCTGCACTCACTATGCATAGTGATATGGTAATTTTAGCAGGGAAGCAGATGAAAAGCTCAACTGGATGCGGTCCTGATGGTATTCCTTCAATTGTCCTGAAGCGTTGCCTTAACACACTGGCTGTGCCCCTGGCTATGGCCTTCAATTTGTCATTAACTTCCGGTGTGTTTCCTGAATGCTGGAAAGAGCCGTTTGTTTTCCCAATACACAAAAAGGGATGCAAACAATCCGTCACCAACTATCGTGGGATTGCTGCACTGAGTGCTGTATCCAAGCTATTCGAACTAATTGTTCTTCAAAGGCTGGTCCATGACTATTCACATACTATTTCTCCTGAACAACACGGTTTTATGCCCAACCGCTCGACGGCGACCAACCTCACCCTATTTACATCGTTCGTCATCCGTGAAATGGAACGCGGTCATCAAGTAGACGCCATATACACAGTCTGAGGCCTTCGATAAAATGAACCATCAGATTGCAATTTCCAAATACGACAAAATGGGGGTTCACGATCAATTGTTGAACTGGCTCCGCTTATACCTGACTGGTAGAACTATGTCTGTGAAGATCTCAGATTATGCCTCGTCCAGCTTCTCAGTAACATCCGGCGTGCCGAATCAACAGAATGGCCTTAAATGTATCCAAATGCTCGGCTATCTCCTTTGGCCGAAAACGTGCGATGTTTCTCCACGAATACATCCTTCGAGGAACACGCTTGAAACGTGAAACAACAGTCAAGGATCTGGGAGTAATGCTCGACTCCAAACTGTCATTCGAGAATCACATTGCCTATATTGTTTCTAAAGCCTCATCGCAGTTAGGATTCATCTTCCGCTTCGCAAAAAACTTCAAAGACGTTTATTGTCTGAAGGCACTATACTGCTCTTTGATTCGTCTTTTTTTGGAGTACTGTGCTGTCGTTTGGTCCCCTTTCTACCAAAATGCAGTCCAGAGGATCGAAGCCGTTCATCGAAGGTTTATACAAACGAGCTGCCGATCATGTTTAAGAAGCTGTAGAGAAAAAAAGGAGCATGTTCCTTTGCTAGGAAATCAAACAAATTGCAAACTTAATGAGTGTGTCACTTTTAATAAATGTTTAACTATGCCAAAGTCACTATTTGGTCACTATTTCCGACATTTTGGTCACTAAAGTCAATACTATTACATCAGATAACCGCTACCAGCCCTGACTTAACCAGGATAACACTCTCATGAAATTAAACATAGTTCCACCCGCATGAAGGCAGGTTAAAGTAATAGCTATTCAAAAGCCTGGGAAACCAGCGTCTGATTACAATTCTTAGCTTCCGATCTCTATGCTATCATGTTTAAGGAAATTATTAGAAAAAGACTTGACCGTTGGGTTGAATCAAACAGCCTGCTATCAAATACGCAGTTTGTTTTCCGAAAGAGCAAAGGAAGAAATGATTATTTAGCGTTACTTTTATCTTATATACAATTGGCCATAGCACACAAGGAGTAATTAGCTTCAGTATTTCTGGATATTAAGGGCGCATTTGATTCAGTTTCCATAGATATACTGGCAGATAGTCTGCACAGTAGTGGTTAACCAGGAATTTTCAATCTTTTTTTGTATAATTTACTGTCAGAAAAACAAATGATCTTCAATCTAGGCCAACTGATAACTTTCAGAATTAGCTACATGGGCTTACCTCAAGGCTCACGTCTAAGTCCCTTGCTATATAATTTTTATGTTATAGATATTGATAACTGCTTGGAAAATAGATGCAAGCTAAGACAACTTGCAGACGATGCTGTGATCTCCTTTAGAGGTCCACATGTGGAAATCTTGCAAAGACCATTGCAAAACTCCCTAGATAATCTTTCCATCTGGGCCAGACATTTGGGGATCGAGTTTTCACCGAATAAATAGCCAAACCGCATAAAAACCGAATTGGTAGTGTTCACTAGAAAGCGGTTCCCAGCCCAACTGCGGCTCAAGCTGTTGGGAAGAGACATTACCCAATCTTTGACCTTAAAATACCTTGGAGTCATGTTTGATTCAAAATGCACTTGGAGTACTCACATTGCGTATTTAAAACAGAAATGTCAACAAAGGATCAATTTTCTAAGATCAATTTCAGGGACATGGTGGGGTGCTCAGCCGGAAGACTTCATTAAACTCTATAAAACAATTTTTACAATTAAGAATTTTCAGTTCTTGAATATGGCGCTTTTTGATTCCTCTCTGCAAAACCAGCCACCTCATTAAATTGGAACGCATTCAATATCGTTGTTAACGTTTTGCTCTTGTCTGTATGCATTCAACGCATAATATGAGCCTGGACGTTCTGGCAGGAGTAAAACACTTATAGAACCGCTTCTGGGAGCTATCATCTAAAATACTGATCAAGTGTGGAATCAGTAACAACCTTGTGATTGAAAACTTCGAAGAAATGCTCGAATTGAGTACCCAGCCTGGTTTCTTACGAATCTATATTAACTATATGTCATCCGATATTAGTCTTCCATGCTATAAATCTCTTAATGTACGCTTCCCTTATCACAGTTCCTCCATTGACTATGATCTCTCCATGAAACAGGCTATTCAAGGAGTTCCAGATCAACTTCGACCTATTTTAACTCCCTATATTTTTATTAAAAAGTACCAACAATCTACCAATAGAAGAATTTTCACTGAAGGGTGGCGCATTGATGGATCCACTGGTTTCGGTGTTTACAATGAATAGTCATCTGCCTTCCGGAAACTTCCGGTTGTATAGATCTGCATCTTTGAGGAAGCATATTAATGCTGCCTCCCTTGTGGCATCCTCACAGAGAGCGTCTCTTATACTGCCGGGGATGCCCCAAAGCTGGCGTGGGCTCTCATACTGGGGGCAGTAACAGATAAAATGCTCCACGGTGTGCTGTACGCTACATATTGGGCAGTTAATGTGGAACGGCCCGTTACCGGAGACGTTGTGAGATGCCTTGGTGTGCCCTGAACGTAGCCGCGAAATGATACGCTGATTCCGGTGATCGTGGGGGTCCTTCCACTGGTGAGTAACCCCCTTGATTTTTCTTATAAAAGGAGTGCGTGACTGGGCCCATTCCCTGGACCATGCGTTGCGAAGGGTGTTCTTGATCCATTTTTTGGTATCGTCACCGGGGACGCTGTGGGTGACAAGTCTACCCATCCTGCCCATGGAGGCTAGCTGATCTGCTTCAATATTACCTGGGATGCCACAGTGTCCCGGAATCCAAGAGACCGTTGTCCCTGGGGGAGCGTGTCGCATTGTTGCCTGGATCCATGGGTGGGATGGCGTCTCTGATTCGAGGGCAGCCACAACGCTGGCTGAGTCCGTGAGGATGAGAAGAGGCCGATCGGTTGGCATGGTTGTCGCGATACGTACAGCTAGGGCTTCAGCGGAAAAAATAGAGCACTGTGCTGGGAGTTTGTGGATTTGGCTGAAGCTGCAGTCCGCGATTCCTATGCCGACTCTGCCTTGCCTAACCGAGCCGTCCGTGTAGCGGATACAGTGTCCACTGTATTGGTCTGCGATGTGACCTCTGACAGTCTGCGTGGCCAAATGCGCGTTTGATCCCGCTCAATGGGCTCTTTTTATGGTGTCATCGATCTTGATTGTCGGTAGGTTCCAACCTCTAGCTCCACACCAGTGGATCCTGGCCACTTGAGGGAGCTCCTGGTTGACAAGGCTGTTGAGGAGTTGGTTGGCCTCCTCAAGGAGGAAGACTCCTCTGCTAGGACCAGCCGTTTTTTCGAGAAAACCTGCAGTACGCCTGCACAACGAAGATGCGATGAAGTATTTGAACGGGAGTGCTCCTGCCTCGACGCAGGCGGCAATCCCAGGAGTGGACGGAAGGAGTCCAGAGGTAATTCTGATGGCGGTGTGGTAGATCGGGGCTAGTTTGTCTTCAAGCAACTGTTTAGCGTGGCTCGTTATTTCAATTCCGTACGTGATGCGGGTATTGACGATGGCAGAGGCAACTCGTAGCCTTGTTGCACGATTGCAATCTGGGTGACGTCCTGCGATAGTTCGAAGGAGGCTGATTCGGGTGCGGCAGTTGGATTTTACCTCGTCGAAGTGAGGGCGGAACGTTAGAGAGCGGTCGATCCGGATCCCGAGGACCTTGACGGTGGAGCTTCGAGTGATGAGTCTACCCCCAAGAGGGACCGGTGTAGAGAGAGGTCGATGGTTGCTGCTGCATATGTGGATGTATGCGCTCTTCTCGGCAGACAGTTCAAATCCGATGCCTAGGGCCCAGTTTTCTACATGCCTTACCGTCTGGATCAGCTTCTTCCGCAAGGCCAGCAGGGTGCTCTTGACAACCATCAGGACGATGTCGTCCGCATACACAAATATGCGGATGTCTGCAGGTAAACCTGAGAAGACTCCGTTCATTCTGATTAGGAAAAGCGTGACAGTAATCACCGATCCCTGCGGCACACCTGTTTCTTCCCTGAAAGTACCAGACCGATGGTTGCCAATACTAACTTGAAAAGTCCGACGGCGGAGGAAGTTATGTAGAAAATGCATGATGTGCCCGCTCAGTCCCCAGGCGATTAGCTGGTCCAGGACTTCGGGCATCCACGCCCGGTTGTAGGCCTTGGCAATGTCGAGTGTAGCGAGCTCGATATGTTTCCCATCTTCCATTGCATCCCTCAGCGCTTGTCCCAGAGTGCCAAGGTGAGTGTTCGTGCCAAATCCTGGTCTGAATGCATGTTGCCGATTGTCAATCAGTCCGTTCTTGTATAGGAAATCGCACAACCGTCGGTTGACCATTCTCTCGGTAATTTTGGACCCACAGCACGTGAGGGAGATGGGTCTATAGTCCCCTGGCGAGTGACCGGATTTGCCGACTTTTTTGATAGGGACGACGAGGCTGTGAGACCAAGAATGCGGGAGGGTGTTCTCACACCATTCCTTAATTAGCAGGTGCAGCAGTGTAACCATACCGGCGAGTGGTAGGTTCCGCAGCAGGGGGTATCCGATGTTATCGGGGCCTGCTGACTTTCCCTTGGCTCGGGAGAGAGCGAAAACAAATTCACTCATTTGGAATGGCTGGTTTATTTCGAGCGGTGGGACGTCTTCAGGGATGGTGACGTCCGTGATGGAATTACCTGGCAAGCTGATCTTCCGGCGAAACTGGTCAGGGTATCGATCTAGCGCGGATAACCCGTAGAAATATTTCCCTAAGGAGTCAGCAACTATCGTAGGGTTAGTGGTCGTGAGTCCGTTAATCTTTAAGGCGATTCCGTGGTGCCCTCGCTTCCCACTTAGTGCATTCACTCTTCCCCAGAGCTCAGCAGCAGTCTGGCTAGGGTTGATCCCGTTGAGGAACTCCGTCCAGGTGGCGGATTTGGCTGATCGAATGATATTCCGGCATTCATTTCGCTTCTCCCGGTAAATGCGGGTAGCTTCTTCCTTACCGGGGTGTCCCACTGGCAGTCGTTTTGAGGCTCGGAGGGCTTTTCTCCTAGCTTTGACGGCCTCTTTAGTCTCGGTGGACCACCAATGGAGCGCTCTCTTGCCTGGTTTCGGACTGGTCTTCGGGATGCTCGCAGCAGCGGCTTCACTGATCCCTGCGAAGAAATCCCCGATCGAAGTAGGGTTTTTTTTCGCACACCTCGCCGATTGCAGCCTGGAAGTTAGTCCAGTCTGCTTGGTCATAGAGCCAACGCGGTCTGCGTGAGGTACGTGCAGTTTCATTGTTGTTGTGTATTAGGATCGGGTGATGATCACTTCCCAGCGGGTCGTCGTGTGCTTCCCAGTAGATCTGTTTGAGGAGGCCGGGGCTGCAGAACGACAGGTCTAACGCAGATGATCTCTGCCCACTGGTGTAGGTGGGTGAGCCGTCGTTTAGGAGGGTTAGATCCATTTCTTGGGCGGCTTCGTAAATGGAGATTCCTCGACGGTTGTTGGAACGGCAGCCCCATGCTTCGTGGTGACCATTGAAGTCACCCAGGAGTAGGATGGGGCCTTTGATGCTCCTTAATATATCCGTTAATTGGTTTCGAAGGTCGACGAGGATTCCGGCCGGCAGGTATGCGGATATGACTGTGACAGCGATCGGATATGTCAGCTTGACGGCGACTATCGGGAGATCAGTGTCAAGCTGGATCGTTTCAAAGTCCACAGGAAGGCGGATTCCGATTGTCGAGGACTGGTAGATATTTTGCCGGCTCTTGAGTATCCATCTGTATCTTCCGGAGAGTGAGCGATTGAGCCTGTCGACGTCTGCTCGGTGTACCTCTTGGATAGCAAGTACCGTGGGGGAATGATTCCGCACTAGCTGCTCAAGGTCTCCGTAATTGTTGAAGTACCCGTTGACATTCCACTGAATCGCAAAAACAGAGTCGGAGTGTTGAGGAAGGGGCCTGGGAGGGGTTAGGGGAAGTGGTAGCAGGGGGATTGTTGTGTAGGGAAGTGTTTGGAGTGGGATTTGAGTAACTTATTGGGATGGGAATGTTTGTGCCTGCTACCAAACCAGAAATTGCGGCTTTGTGCTTACAGGCGAGGGGCCGTGAAGGGCCGGCAGATGCTCTAACAGTGTCGCCCAAGCTGGCTCTCCATTTGTCGTAGAGGGCGGCATTTGTTCTTGCGTCAAGGGGGATACAACCTTGGTGCCGTATCCTGGCAGATCTTCGCAGCGGTGGGACTGGACCTAGGGAGGTTGCCAACGAGTGCCGAAGGGTATTCCCCAGTTCCGGTCCTCCAACGACTTCCGCACTGAGGGGGCTCCAGCTACTCGAGGCCTTATCCCTTTCCCAGTCCCAAACTTCATCCTTCCTAGGGGGATACGGGGTGACCCGCTTGTCCGTCCCTGAATGCGTCGTTTTTCTAATCCTGGTTGCTTTGTCCTCCTGTGGGGGATACGGGGTAACCCGCTTGTCCGTCCCTAAATGCGTCGTTTTCCTGGCTTTGTCCTCCTGTGGGGGATACGGGGGAACCCGCTTGTCCGTCCCATAATTTCTCTTCCTGCCCGGCGAGGGATACGGGTGATCCCGCTTTTGCGTCTCGCATTTCGTGTCGGTTCCTTCATTTGTCGTTAGGGGTTGGGTATGCGCCCTGTCTGCGGAGGTTGCCAACGAGTGCCGAGGGGTATTCCCCGGTTCCGGATCTTGATTGGCGTCCGCACCGGGGGGGCCTCGGCTGCCCGAGGCCTTATCCGGACCAGTTGAGTTTGATGAATTCATTGGGTGGTTGGTGTCGAATTCGTTGGTAGTGTTGGTGTGACCATCCTTCTTCATAATATCTGTATGTTTTATTTCGTCGAACGTAGTGACGTTAATGATAGCCATTGGACTGGATGTAAAATTATAGTACGATGTATGAGCTGGATGGGTGGTGTCACGGGGTCATTTAGGGTTGGTTAGAGGGTACCCCCTACCGGGTTTTCATCTTCGGATGAAAAGTAATCATCGATTGTGATCCGTTTAGAGGTCTCATTTGGTGTGCTCGTTGGATCTGTCATTTCAGTGTCGCTGATGTCATTGGTGCCAGTGGCGGAGGTCTCGGCAGTTACCTTACTCTGCCTTGCAGCTTGATTATTGGAACTGTCGGAGCTCTCAGTCTTGGCGGCAATTCTACTGGATCTCCTTGGATTATCCATCGTGGTCGTGGTTAGAGGAATGTTGGTCTGTTGGCGTTCTACTGCGATCTCCTGCTGTGGCGGATTTTTCCGGAACAATTCTTTAAGTTCAGCACTTATAGCTTTAGCGCTATCATAAGTGCCTTTAGTTCCTTTGGTACCTTTGGCACTTTGTAGGCGGACGAGCTCCGGTCTGTTTTGGACAGACTTTTCTTTTTTCCGGGTTTTGGACATCTGCTGAGCGGCTTGGGGGAAGGTAGCTGTAGGTTCGGTCAGTGGCTGTTTTGTCGGAGGCGCTTCAGAAGTTGTTCCTAGCTTCGTTTCAAGGGCGGCAATTCGGCGGTAGCACTCGCTAAGTTCCGCATCTTTCTTACTCATGGTGGTCTTAAGGGAGCCGATGATTTCGTCTTTCTTGCCGAGCTCGATCAGGACTCGATCGAGTTTGGCATTCAGTTCCTCAAAGCGCTTGTCATTTTCAGCGGCGACAACGGAGGACATCGTCTGCTGCCGGCTATTGTCCTCAAACATACGGCGTGCTGTCGGATATGAAACACCCATATCGACGCGGATGTGCTGAATAGTAACTTCGCGTTCGTATGTGGGGCATTTACGGCTGGAGACTGGATGATCGTTTACCTTGCAGTGTTTACAATATGTACCCTCTTGGCATGGCGTACCTGGTGAATTCGAGTGATCCCCACAGCAGTTACCGCAGGTTGGAATCGTTTTCTGACATCTGGCGCGGGTGTGTCCATAATCGAAGCACCCGAAGCAGAGCATCGGGGACGGGTAATACGGACGGGTGCGGCAACGAATCCATCCGAAATTAATGTTTTCCGGGATGACAGTTCCATTGATTGTTAAGATCAACGTTGGAGTGGGGATGCGATCCTTCCCTTCACCACCGGATCGAGTGATGCGGCGGAGATCAGTTACGCCTTGGTCCTTCAGGTACGCCTTTATTTCCTCTTCGGAAAAGTCTTTCGACTCGACGCACGAAACGACACATTTACTGGAGTTGAGGATTGGATGGTCCACAATCCTTATTCCGAAGCCATCGTCGAGCTTTCTCATCTTCTTGAGTGAGTCGATCTGTCTCTGGTTGCGCATTCTTATAATGTAACTGAGGCCACGCTTCTCGGGGAATGCCTCATCGATTTTCAGGCCCAGGAAACTTTCGACGGACTTCCTGATCAGGAAGGGGTTCCTCGGGAGATTTCCATCGATTGCTTCAATCCTAAGGATGGTCAATTGTCCGAAATTCCCCTCTGAGTCGCCCCAGCTGGGGAATGATTGCCCTGCATATCGTCCATCCCTCTTGTTAGAGGGCCCTCCTACCCCTTGGGGGAAGAAGGGGGGGAAATCCCCCGACAACATGCCGGGAGACGATCACCTGCACTATTGTTTCTTCCTCGTCACTGAAATAATTAGTTCCACGGCCGCTTAGATCAGCACTAAATTGCACCGATTTTCCTTCCGGCAATTAAATAATTATCCCTTGTAGGGTTAAAGTTAGCACCAACCGGGTTTTACACACTCAACGTGTTGATACTCGAAAATGGGTGACTTACTATAAGCGTGCACTATTTACTGAGATTTTCTTTTGCCCTCTGCAGGTAGGCAACCGAGATGCACGAGCACTTGTGTAGAAGTTTCGACTTGCAAGCAAGCGAGACGCGTGAGATTGCACCGCCGCACTACAACCCCCAACTGTTAACCAACCCACACAATCGAGAGTGGTGGTAGAATCACGCACTGAATGGAATCGCGATGGCGATCGATAGCGTCTTTTCGCTTTCACTACGCAATAAATCACTGTTCTCACTTATCTGGTGACTGTATGCGAGAACGGAGATGTATCAGCAACACCATAGAGGTACGGCTGTTTGTAGGGAGCACTTGGATAGATGAAAAAATACTAAAAAACTAAACTACTACTAATACTAAAAAACTAAACGTTCGAACGGCGGACCATACATAGGGTGAACCGTTTGTAACGAAACCGAGCTGTCAACTGCCCATAGAACATTATTTCATCTTCTCGAATAGTCTCAGTTCTATTGAAGCCCTCCGGTCGATGAAAACAGTGAAGCACTCATCTTACTTTATTTCAAAAATAAGGGAGCAGAGGTGTGCGTTGGTCGAAAGATCATTCAAGATTACCTTTGTATGGGTCTCCTCACATTGCTCAATTCCAGGCAATAAGAAGGCAGACTCTCTAGCAAAGGTGGGCGCACAAGAAGGCGAGATTTTTGAAAGAAGAATTTCACATGATGATTTTTTCCCATTAGTCAGTCAGAGTTCTCTTCAAAGTAGACAAAACGATTGGACAAGCAATTCTCATGGGTGGTAATTACATTCCATTATTCCACATGTTTCGTCGAGATCGTGGTTCAAAAGTCTGGATGTAAGTCGCGGTTTCATTCGTGTGGTGGGACGACTTATGTCCAACCACTACTCGCTAGACGCACATCTCTACAGAATCAACCTCGTCAATAGCAATTTATGTAAGTGCGGAACCGGTTATGATGACATCGCTCACGCAGTTTGGCATTGCTCGGATAATGATGCTTTCAGAGCACGACTATTGGATACCTTAGTGACCGGAGATAGACAATCCTTCTGCGAGGTAAGAGATGTTCTGGGAATTCGTGATCTTCCCTACATGCAAGCGATTTACGAATTCCTTTGTTTGTCTGATCTAAGAGTATAATGTCATCACCCCCTCCCATCCACTCTAGTAAAGTCCCTGATATTGTGTCCCAGTTACATTATCCTTTTGATTCCGTGCTACTTGTACCTGCCTAGCAAGCTATTGGTCAACTATCTGCGCCTAGCTCCTGAACGGGGCTACAGGGACCGGGGATTTGGTAGATGTCGCAACCTAGAGCAGCAAATAATACCTGTAATGAATGAAGCATTTCACACAGCAATCGAATATTCTCTGTTCATGCATGAACATCAAAGACCCAACGACTGTGAATACGAGGAAGTCTTTGAATACAGATCCGCCAACTACGAAACTATTAAACTTAGGTTAAACAGTGTCAACTGGCAAACAATTCTTAGGAATCAAGCAAATATCGAAACTGCTGTAGATATCTTCTACTATTTTTTATTGGAAATTATTTCCCAAGAAATACCTGTAAAGAAAAAACGACGTCTCAGAAAAACAAGGAATCCAGTCTGGTACAGCAGACATATAAAAAATCTTAAAATCTTGATCTCTTTGCAATTTATTTTCAAGAAATTTATACGACATTTTCAGAAAATGACCGCGATTATTTTGCATTTCATCCAGAATTTTCAAGGGATATTGGAGTCAATCAAATTCAAGTACAAGACATTTTGCTGGCTTTAAGTACTTTAGATGCCTCAAAAGGACCCGGACCTGATGGAATTCCTCCAGTATTTATGAAAAATCTTGCAACAGTGCTATCTGCTCCATTATTTTGGCTCTTCAATATGTCATTGGAATCTGGAAACTTTCCTGAAATATGGAAAAGCTCATTCTTAGTGCCTATCTTTAAATCTGGCCGTAAATCTGACATACGTAATTATCGTGGTGTAGCCATTATCTCTTCTATTCCAAAACTTTTTGAAGCAATTATCAATGAAAAATTATTCCTCCCAATCAAAAGTAGAATTACTCACATGCAACATGACTTTTTATTTTATTTTTGTTTCTTGATTATCGAGATTTTCAGCCTCGGGCTGGTTCATCTCCCGTCGTTGTCACTCAAACACCGCTGCAACATGGCTTCTATAAGGGACGTTTGACCTCGACAAATCTACTTTAATTTATAGATTATTCATTGAACGCAATGGATAATGGAAACTACGTAGAAGCTCTGTATACAGACTTTAGCAAAGCATTGGATTGCATTGATATACCAATGTTGCTGTTTAAAATTGAGCCAGGACTTCTGAAGTGGTCTGAATCATATTTAGCAAACCACCTACAAATAATAAAATTCAACGGAATGAAATCAAATCCTATTCAAGTCACTTCAGGTGTCCCCCAAGGTTTGGGACCACTGCTTTTTATTCTATATGTAAACGATATTTCCTTCATTCTGAAAACATTCTATTCTTGGAAATAAGAAATCAGGAGGACATCAACATATCAGATCCAGAAAGAAATACATATATTCCACACATGGTGCTCGAAAAGCCTACTGCAACTAAACATAAAAAGTGCATTTTAATATCATCCAGCAGAAAACGAAACACACCAAATATATTAATTTCATTAGGAAATCAAGTTGTTGGAAAATGTGAAAGAGTTAGGGATTTAGGAGTTATCTTAGACTCTAAATTGAACTTCAATGACCATTATAACACAATTATACATAAGGCAAATAATATGCTAGGCTTTATAAAACGCTTTAGCCTCAATTTTGTTGATCCCTACACAATAAAAACATTATATGTTGCTTATGTTAGGTCTTTTCTGGAACACTGCAGTGTAGTCTGGTCCCCATTTCATAAAACGCATATTGGCCGAATAGAATCCGTACAAAAACAATTTCTATTATATGCTCTTAGGAAATCAAGGTGGACAACATTTCCTCTCCCATCTTATGAAGCGAGCTGTATGCTTATCAATATACAAACACTGACGCAGCGTCGTGAATTTGCAATGGTTTCATTTGTTACCGATATTGTTTCGCAGCGAATTGATTCAACTAAAATTTTATCAAAACTCAACTTCTATATTCCTTCTCGGCAACTTAGAAGTTGGAACTTATTTAAACGAATCATTATCGGACGAACTATGGCAAATATGGGCCATTAAATCAAATTATTACCACATAAAATCAACATTGCGAAACTATTGACGAAACTATGTCGAGGCATAACTTGAAGAAACATTTCAACACCATACGAAACAACACAAACTAATAAAATTGTATGAAAGCACTGTCTACTATGTAATAGTCTACGTTAGTTTGGCGAAATTTCCTCACAAGGTGACAATCACCGACGCCATGAAGATGACTCCACCACCTGGACCCTACCTATCGACTCTTGAATATGAGCCGGGACCAACGGCTTTACTTTCCTTCCGAAGGAAGACGTTACCAGATTTTTCCGACTCAGAAAAACCACCGACGTCGACTGGGATTGAACCCAGACCCACTGGGGTCCCAAGTAACAGTCACGCCTACCACTACACCACCGACGCCGGCGTTTACGATATTTTTTCTTCTAAGACAAGCTAGCTGCCTGTTGTGCCGGACCGTCATTCGCACCTAACCCATGCTATGTGGTGTGTATGTTGTTGCTGGGTTCACGTTGTTTATGACTAGTATCATTTTTATCACTTTCATTGATTACCCTTAAAATCAATGCATGTGTTGTTGTGGTTGGGTTCATTTTTATAGGTTGACATCTATTGTTTATTGATGCCGCATCGTTCGCTGAGCCAGTTAAGATCGCCTGGTCTCGTCACAGCATTCTTTGACTCAAAAGAGTTGCTTTTTCCCTAAAAGTGGTTTTGCTTCTTGTGAACATAGAGGAAGAGTGCGTAGGTGCTCGTGTTGGAAGGTGCAGGTTTGCGTGGATGCAACACCTGCATTTCATCTTTAAAACCATCGACAACGATTACTCATCCCAGTAATCCCCTTCGAACAAAGCAGTCGGTGCAAACCACCGATCTCAAGCTACATCACAACAGCAAGCAAGCGGGCTATTGTTCGACGATCGAGGTTGTTTACGTCGTCTGCTGTGTATAATATATAGCTAAGTGAACAGCTATTGTAGTGAAATTTTGCCTCGCAGCAGCGTGTGCGTCTGTCTCTCCCCCGTAGAGGGGAGAAACTAATAAAGTCAATTAGGGTGGTAGGCCTGATTGTCACCACTAGTGATAAGTTTTTTTTTTTCATTTTTTTTCTCTTACTTTTTCCTGCATGTATTTGCAAAACATTTTTTTTATTTTTTTTTTGTAAGCATTTAAATTAATTGATTGGTTGAGGTTTTTTTTTCTGATTGTGTTTTCGTTCCTTTGTGCATAATTATGGCCTCTCCTGAGGCTAAAGTTACACGCATAAAGCATAGGCCTGCCCCAAGGCTCAAGCGGTATTCAGCCCAATTGCAGCTTAATCTTTTGGGCAGAATCAATCGTTATCCTTCAAATACCTTGGGGTCTGGTTTGATTCAAAGTGCACTTGGAATGCCCATATTATTTATTTGAAGCAAAAATGCCAAAATTTTTGGCACATCATGGGGTGCTCATCCGGGAGACCTCATTACCCCTTATAAAACAACCATTCTCTCTGTTCTTGAGTACGGCTCTTTTTGCTTTCTCTCGGCAAGAAAAAGTCACCTTCTAAAATTGGAATTCAATATCGTTGTCTGCGTATTGCTCTTGGCTGTATGCACTCAACGCATAACATGAGTCTCGAAGTTCTGGCAGGAGTAAAACCCCTCCAGAATCGTTTCTGGGAACTCTCGCTCAGAATATTAATCAAATGTGGAGTGAAAAACGCATTTGTAATAGAAAATTTTGAAGAAATGTTAGGGCTGAACACACAATCTCGATTTATGAGAATTTACCACCACTACATATCGTCGGATATGTGCCTTCCGTGCTATACTTTTGACCGTACTCACTATAGCAGTTCCTCAATTCATTATGATCTTTCCATGAAACAAGCATCTCATGGGATTCCGGATCAACTTCGTTCTATAATAATTCTATAATAATTCCGAGTCTCGCCTCAATGGATCCACTGGCTTCGGTGTCTTTAATGAAAACTCTAGCGCCTTCCACAAACTTCAGGAACCTTGTTCTGTTTATGTTGCTGAGCTGGCAGCAATCAACTTCGCATTGGGGATGATATCCGACATTCCCGCAGACCATTACTTCATCTTCTCGGACAGCCTCAGTTCGATTGAGGCTCTTCGGTCGATGAAACCTAGTAGACACTCATCTTATTTCCTTTCAAAACTAAGGGATCGTCTAATAACTTGCATAAAACAATGAACTATCGGCTCCGTAAAGCTAACGCAATTGAGCCTGTCAAATAAATGAACTAGATAAAAAAAAATCTATTGTTTGTTGTTTTTTGTAGGTCCAATCTTCATTTTGAATCTTATGCTTTTCTTATATGTTCCCTATTGTATGCCATTCTATGCTTCCTCCTCCCCCCCCCCCTCCTTTTTTTTTTTTTTTTTTTTTTTTTTTTTTTTTTTTTTTTTTTTTTTTTTTTTTTTTTTTTTTTTTTTTTTTTTTTTTTTTTTTTTCCCCCTCCCCCCCCCTTTTTTTTTTTTTTTTTTTTTTTTTTTCCCCCCCCTCTCTTTTCCCCCCTCCCCTCCCCCCCCTTTCCTCCCCCTCCCCCTTACATTTTTCCCCCTTCTTTTTTTTTTTTTCCCTCCCCACACATTTTCATTAAAATTGTATTTCTGAATTTCAACTACTATTCCATCATAAATTCCATTCCGCTTGTAAGTTGTATCGGATCATATTTAAATATTTTTGTTTAAAGGTATTGTTAGGGCACTTCCCATAATATTTGAAGTTACCCTAAATGAATTTGTAGCTAAATTAAGGCACTCATACTCAACCTACTTTGAATACCACAAAACAGAGCAGAATGTTCGTAGGGAGACTTTCTCACACTCTATTTCGAGCAACACAATATCCTCTCTTCACTGATAACCCGTAGCCAAAGACCAATAGAGTTCAGTCAAATAAAACTACCACCGAGTGTACATCAAAACCTCTATCGCAGTAAATAAAGTTTCGAGTACCTTTCATTAGTGTTTCGCTAGTAGTTCGCGCGTTTTTTTGTGTAGCATATCCGACGGACATTATACCACAGCGAGTCCACCACGAATCCGGAGAACCAGCGCCCCAACATTTTATGGTCCTTCGAGGAGCCGGATTTGTGCGCTTTTAGGCGAAGAAAAGTGATTTTTTGTGCCGAGTGAGTGAGCCGGCTAGTGACAATTGAAACCCGTTTGCAAGCAGCGTTTGTATCGCATTGTGCTACAACTATTTCGGCGTCGATTGTTATATCGGCGAGTATATCCGGTAGGCCTGCCGGATTGATTTCTTCGGACCTGTTTTTCGACCACGAGACGGACATCCCACGCACACGGAGCATTTCGGCGTTGTTTAGGCGCATTTCGACATCTTCCTCCTGTACGTGGCAAATCTGGCGTGGCTTGGGTCAGCGAACAATAGATGGTAGCGTGAGTACACCGAGAACAAAGGTACGCACATTTCGGACGAGAAATATAGTTTGCATGCGAGTATCACTATAGTACATAAGGAATTTGTTTGCGATTTAAACGATTTTTGGGCAATTGACTACGCTACGTTTTTTTTTGGAATTTGAGTGGGTTTGCGATTGGGAATAATATCTCGACTACAGCATGGCGTCATTACGCGAATTAAGCAAGATTGAGCGGAGCCATCTTGACTCCATGGCAAATATGGAATCTTTTGTTGCACGTTTCAATGCACAGAAGGATCAAGCGAAAATTGCTACACGCTTGGAGCACTTGGAAACGTTGTTCAAGGAGTTCCGGGATAATCATGCTAAACTTGAAGCAAAACAGGAGCATGACTTACAACTGACTGCTGGCGAAGAAGGCAAGGAAGCTGCGCTGAAGAAAGACGTGGAATCTACTAACAGAAAAACTCGGCTGGACTTCGAAAATAAATACTTCGATGTGAAAGACTTTCTCACTTTGTATCGAGTCAATCCGACAGCTGTGGCTTCCTCTTCCTCTCCGCCCTGCCAAACCCCTATTTCCCGAGTTCACCTTCCAGTGTTCAAAATCCCTTCCTTTGACGGTAGTGTGAAAGATTGGTTGAGCTTTCGTGATGCTTTCCAAAGCATGATCGGCAAAGATGTTTCGCTTTCGCCGATTGATAAATTCAATTATCTTCTCTCGGTGCTCACCAAAGAAGCCAGAACGTTGGTGGAATCAATAGAAGTGACAGCTAAAAACTTTGATGTGGCGTGGCAAATGCTTGAACAAAGGTTCGAGAACAAAAAAATCATCACTCGTACGTTAATGGACAGTTTCCTGACCGCTGAGCCAATCAAACGGGAATCGTACGACGCATTAGTTGGTCTCATCGACTCGTACGAACGCAACCTTTTACAGTTGCGGAAAATTGGACTCGACACAGGTGGATGGTCTCACCTGTTGGCTCATATTCTCTACACCCGTCTCGATTCTGAAACTCAGAGGCATTGGGAGCGTGCTCATAGTTCTCGTGAAGCACCGAAATACGAAGACATGCTAAAGTTCCTGCGTGATCACCTTGCAACTCTACAACCTTTTGCATCCTCGAAGCCACGCACATCGGAGTATCGCCAGGACCATGGCCAAACGACGGTTAAACCCAAACTCGGTTCAACGCTCACAACAACTACAACGCAGGATCAAGCTTGTCCACACTGTCAAAAACCTTTCCATTCCCCTTTCAGATGTGATTCCTTTAAAAGTATGACTCCTTCCCAAAGGCTCGAATCAGTCAAAAAAGCTGTCTTGTGTCTAAATTGCTTATCCTCTTCCCATTTGGTACGGGCTTGTTCCAGCTCAGCTTGTCAGGTTTGCGGTCAAAAGCACCATACGATGCTGCATTTGCGCGGAACAAGCAACAATTCCACCCAAGAACAAGATCGCCAGCAATGGCTCCCAAAACCCGTTGTTCATCAAAGTCAACCCCCAATCGCAAGATCGAACAATTCCTCCGCTCTGCAATCGCAAACTTTCGCTACCACTCCCGTGCCCGAGAAGGCCATAGACTCTTCTGCCTCCACTTCCAAGTCAGTAGCTCTTTCTACTAGCGCGACTACCGGAAAAAGTGTTGTTCTCCTGTCAACTGCCGTGGTAAAGATAGCTGACTACCACGGAAACGTACAGTTTGCTAGAGCTCTGCTGGACTGTTGCTCGGAACGAAACCTGCTAAGTGAACGTTTAGCGCAGAAATTAGATCTACGTCGACAGAATGACCCGCTCTCCCTTCAAGGTGTGGGACCTAGTGCTACTACATCGAAGCAATCTGTGATGGCAATCATACGTTCACGACATTCGGATTTTGCTGTCGACCTCAAATTCCATATCTTGCCGGAGTTTAAGCCTATTGTACCCTCAAGTCGATTATCGACAGCAACCTGGAACATTCCATCGTTTGTTCAGCTCGCCGATCCTCGTTTCTTCGAACCCAATCGCATCGATGTTATTATCGGAGCTGAAGTATATTATCGGCTACTGCTGGAAGGTTTCATCGATCTCGGACCCGAACTTCCCTACTTGAAGGAAACAGTTTTCGGGTGGACAGTGTCCGGAAAAAGCGAAACAACGGATTCAACTCCCTCTGCCACTGCACTCGTGTGCAGCAATGCTGATTTGGATAAGCAGCTTGCTCGTTTCTGGGAGATTGAGTCGTGCCACTCCAACGAGACCCTATCCGTGGAAGAGCGGAAATGCGAGACTCATTTTGCTGCTACCACGACCCGCGATCCAACCGGGAGATTTGTGGTGTCATTGCCGAAGAATCCAGATATGCTCGCCAAACTAGGAGAATCACGAAGCATCGCCATTCGTCGATTTTTCTCCCTTGAACGGCGCCTTCATGCTAATCCTCCACTCATGGATGCTTACGAAGCGTTCATTCGAGAATATGTTCAGCTGGGACATATGACACCGATCGATACCAGTACCGACGTCGTGAAGCCTGGTGAGAAGACCTATTACATGCCTCACCACTGCATCGTTCGTCCTGACAGCGTCACGACCAAACTTCGCGTCGTCTTTGATGCTTCGTGTTCCACTGATACGGGTGTCTCGTTGAATGACGCCCTGTGGATGGGCCCAGTTGTGCAAGACGAGCTGTACAGCATCATTCTGCGCTTTAGAATACCTCGCTTTGTCGTAGTCGCCGATCTGGAGAAAATGTACCGTCAAGTGCTGGTAGATCGCATTGACCGGCTTCTCCAGCGCATCGTATTTCGATCTTCTTCCTCGGACCCGCTACAAACCTACGAATTACTGACCGTTACTTACGGTACTGCATCGGCCCCATACCTTGCCACCCGTTGTCTCCAGCAACTCGCCTCTGACGGTGAGTTACCCCATCCAAAAGCAGCTAAGGTTCTTGCTAAGAATTTTTACATTGCCCCCAAAAAAAAAAAAAATTTTTACATTACGACTTGCTGTGTGGGGTGGCTTCCGAAGAAGAAGGCATTGAACTTTGCCGGCAACTGATCGACCTTCTACAATCGGCGGGATTTAAGCTGCACAAATGGGCATCCAATAGCTCGACAATTCTTCGGAACATTCCGGCAGAGCTTCGTGAAGAACGGAATCTTTGGAACTCGATTCATCATCCTCACCAGTGAAAACTTTGGGGTTGCTGTGGCAGCCCGTTGATGACGTCTTTCGTTTCAAAATACCTGCTTGGTCTCACGACGCTCCGATAACCAAACGATTGGTGCTTTCTGAGGCAGCACGCTTGTTCGACCCTCTGGGTCTATTGGGACCAATTGTGCTATGGTCAAAACTTTTTATGCAGGAGTTATGGAAAGCGAAAGTGCCCTGGGATAATCTTTTGAATGATTCCCAACAACAGTTCTGGAAGGAATTTAGGAGTGACCTTGAGGTGCTCGACTTGTTCTCTGTCCCACGGTGGGCGGCTCCCTGTATTGATCCAGTCAACGTTGAGCTCCATGGGTTCAGCGATGCATCCGAAAGCGCATACGGTGCGTGCATCTATATCCGCATCATGTCGTCTCGCGGACTCGTCTCAGTGCATCTACTTACAGCGAAGTCGAAAGTTGCGCCAAAGGGAACCGAGAAACTTGATCCTACTATTCGCTTACCGCGTCTAGAGCTCTGCGGAGCGCTTCTTTTGAGCCACTTATTCGAAAAGGTAGAAAGCAGTCTACAAATTCAAGCCCGTCCGTTCTTCTGGACGGATTCCACAATTGTCGTCCATTGGTTATCCGCTTCACCATCTCGCTGGAAAAAGTTTGTTGGCAACCGCGTGACGGAAATTCAGCAAATTACCGCTTCTGGGAGTTGGAGACACGTCCCAGGTATCGAAAACCCAGCAGATGTCATATCCCGTGGCATGCCAGCAGTGGAGCTCGTTGAACATATGCTGTGGTGGCAAGGACCTCAGTGGCTGCAACAATCCAACCGGTTTTGGCCCAATCTTGTTCGAACGTCCGATGACCTCTTCAGCACTGAACAACTCCAGAATAGACCTACGGTTTCGCTTCCTACAGTCGTGCAAAATACCATTTTTGCATTGAAATCATCTCTCTACAGTCTAGTTCGCGTGGTTGCCTACATGCAACGGTTCTGCCGCAATGCGAAGAAGCATGATCACGGAGCTAGGAGTTTGGGACCCCTATCTACGGGTGAACTGGAAAACGCTCTAGTCAGCCTGGTCAAAATAGCCCAGCAAGAATCCTTTGCGGAAGATCTGCACTCTATCCGCACCACCGGTCAAGTGAAGTCAACGTCGAAGCTGAAGGCACTATCGCCAGTGCTCGTAAATGGGGTTCTTCGCATAAGAGGGCGTCTCAACAACGCAGCACTTCCGTATGCCCAAAAGCAGCCTATGATCCTGGATACCAAGCACCCATTGACTTTACTAATCGTTCAGTACTATCATCGTAGCCATCTACATGCGGGACCTACGCTCCTTACAGCTATCGTTCGTGCCAAATTCTGGCCTCTCCGACTGCGCGATATTGTGAGAAAAGTAAACCACGACTGCGTTTCGTGCTTTCGCAGCCGACCAACTTACGCCGAACAGATTATGGCGGACCTACCTCCCGTTCGAGTATCCCCAACGTTGCCGTTCCTTAATACTGGAGTGGATTTTTGCGGTCCATTCTATCTTCGGCCAGCGACTCGAAAGGCTGCTCCGCAAAAATCCTTCGTAGCGGTGTTTGTTTGCTTATCAACAAAAGCGATGCACCTTGAACTCGTTGGAAACCTATCCGCGGATTCGTTCATCGCTTCCCTGAAGAGATTCGTGGCACGTCGAGGAGTACCACGAACAATTTATTGCGACAATGCAACCAATTTTGTCGGAGCTCGACGCACGCTGAACGAATTCCTACAGCTCTTTTGCACGCAACAAAACCGCCTGGATGTTACAAGACAGTGCCCTGCAGAAGGAATCCAGTTCTCTTTCATCCCTCCGAGATCACCTCACTTCGGCGGCATCTGGGAAGCAGCGGTTAAATCCCTAAAGACGCACCTCCGTCGCACGCTCGCGAACGCCTTGGTCACCAACGAACAATTCCAGACACTGCTCGCGCAAATTGAGGGGCTGCTCAACTCCCGGCCTCTAACGCAGCTTAGCAATTCTCCCGAGGACTTGGACGTCCTTACACCAGGCCACTTTTTGGTTCACAGACCGCTAACTGCAATCCCGGAACCATCATACGAAGAATTACCCAGCAATCAACTATCCCAATGGCAGCTGATCCAGGAATACCTCCGTCGACTTTGGAAGCGATGGTCACTCGAATATTTATCGGGATTACAGCAGCGAACCCGATGGACCCATGAACGCGACAACATTCGCATCGGAACGATGGTATTAGTTCGCGAAGAAAATCTACCGCCGCAGAAGTGGCGTTTCGGCCGAGTCATCGAAGTGTTTCTCGGTAACGACGGACACATCCGAGTCGTCAACATTCGGACCAAAGACGGCATCTACAAGAGAGCAATAACCCGCATTTGCATCCTGCCTATTCCCGATAACCAACCAGCTGACCAAGAAGCAACATAGTTCCTGTTGTTCGAGGTTCCAGCAACACAAGCGATGTCGGATGGGAGGGGACCTCATGGTCCCCTCACAAGTTAAGTATCCATTTTGTTCTCTGCTGAAACTTGTCTTCTCCGACCTAAAGTCAACCGTATTGGCAGGAACCCTGGACGAACGAACGCGAGGATCGAGAGGTCGAGTGCCACCTGGCGCACCCCTATTCACAGAAGTTCACCGAAGTTCACCGAGTTCCACCCCATCGTCCAACCACCGTCGAGGAGATGAAGACAGCGAATGCAGAAGTGATTAAAATTATCAAAATTATTGTATTTGAATTCAATATACTAATAGTAGTTTGTAAAATGAACCCACCTTAGATAGGAGATAGGATTGAAATCTATATTTCAATGGTTGGAGGTATGTTAGGGCACTTCCCATAATATTTGAAGTTACCCTAAATGAATTCAAAGTTAAATTAAGGCACTCATACTCAACCTACTTTGAATACCACAAAACAGAGCAGAATGTTCGTAGGGAGACTTTCTCACACTCTATTTCGAGCAACACAATACCCTCTCTTCACTGATAACCCGTAGCAAAAGACCAATAGAGTTCAGTCAAATAAAACTACCACCGAGTGTACATCAAAACCTCTATCGCAGTAAATAAAGTTTCGAGTACCTTTCATTAGTGTTTCGCTAGTAGTTCGCGCGTTTTTTGTGTGTAGCACATCCGACGGACATACCACAGCGAGTCCACCACGAATCCGGAGAACCAGCGCCCCAACAGGTATTATGATTAGATATTCCATTTATATCAGATATCATCAAATCTGGCTCTTCGATTACTCAAATTGTTACCCTTTAAATGTATCTATAATGGCATAAAGAAAATTGTCTTATAGAATAATCTGGTTTGGTTTTGGTTTCGTTATTAAAGAGACTATCAGCCTCATAGAATAATCTGTTGATTCACAAAAACTATCAAATAACTTTTTATTGATGTGGATATGTTTTGTAAATAAATATTTTATATTCAGTTACGTACAATACATACATACATTCAATAACAAAGGGTGGGGGCGTACATGGTGTCAGACGAAGTGTAGGCTGGATGAGGGATTCGTGGTTGTCTGGTCCAAGTCATGGATGACAGTTGTAGCTTTTTACCATGGAAACTGTACACGTGTGTACCCTAACATTGTCCTGATGGAAAATAATTTCTTTTTTTTTCCTTAAAATCCTCATTAAATCGACATAAAGTTGTCATAATGTCAATGGCGAATATAAATATTTTCATCTTTTGAAGGTAGAATTTGAAGGTGAATGTGAATTATACAGCGTGCATCACAAAAAACGGTTGTCATGATTTTATTGGCTGACAAACCCACCTTAGCCTTCTTTGACGCCGTTTTACTCTGAGAAACCTGCTGACTGCTGTTTGGTCTCTGGTGTGTTGTGGTGGATCCATATTGCAGTTGAATATCACCAAACAATCCTGTGAAGTTGTCACACGGTTGCGTTTGTGATAATGCGGTAAGCTTTCTCATACCCAAGTGATCATTCAATGCAACCACAGGGCCATGTGAGAAGCCTACACACTTAATAATTTTCATCGGGCTCAGTTATTACAAATTACTGATTCCTCAATAGCTGAGCTCTCGATGGTCACCTCGGTAATTAATTTCAACTACCGATTCCTCGGTACTGCATAACCTTTAGCGATGTGGCAAAACAGTTTTTTTTTTTTGTAATTTACTACCGGCAAATCCGCAAAATTAGTGCGGAGCTTCTGTAAAATCAAATACCGAACGCGTGGTAATTTATACCCCCAATTTTTCGATGATAATAAAAAATATGTTCACAGGCAAGACACTTATTCTGAGTTCAATTTTTATTCGCATGAATTAATTCCATCAAAACATACAAAAGAAAACAAAATATTCACAATGCAGCTTACATCACAAAATTCTCAATCCATCCATATAACCCGGGATAGGCCTACAAAGGAAGAAGCAAACGATCGCATCAGCCATTTTGCTTTTGTTTCAAAAAAGTTAATAAAAATAAATCTTACGTTAACTTGCTAAACAACTCAGCAATGCTGTTGACCAATTTAATCAGTGTGTTTAAAATTACCTCCATTTCACAATGTGTATAACTTTCTACTTAGTGAAGAACAAGCGTTTAATCAGAAGCGTTCACTTAATAACTGAACTTTATAAAAATGGCGTCATATAGAACGTTGTATAAGCCAAACTGAGTGTTTGGTAAATATATTGACGATAGCTCGGTGAAGCACATTTTATGCTGAATGTTCGCTTCACAGAATTACTGAGCTTACGAAAATTACCGAGTTTTGTCTAAAACCGAGGTTATTCGGTTATTTGTATTACCGATATCTGCAGTTTATTATATTTTACAGAAAAATCGGAAATTATAATTACAGAAATTAGCAAATGTTGTACAAAAAACCGTCCTCTCAGTATAAATTCATTTATACAGAACAAAATCAGCAAAAAATATTACTGAGCTGAAATTAAGGATTTAAGTGTGTATGGCTTTCATATTTTCACCCACTTTCAATCTCATATCGGCCAACGCCATATTGTGATTTTTTGCAATTCTTTCGGATGTAGAGACCTCAACTGGGCGTCCGGAAAGTTCGGCATCTGCCGTACTCATACGGCCACAACGAAATTTAGTAAACAACTTCTTTACCATTGGAATATATGGTGAAGTGTTCCCAAACTATTTATTGCACTAAACCTTGATGTGAACGATGTTTTTTTTTTTTGCAAAGTAAAAACTATGTTTAATGAGCAAGGGACATTAACTTTTTTCCATTTTATTCTCAAAACATGTGGTAGTCTACTATCAATGGTTGTCAAACCCAAACAAGTTGACGCAGCTAGTTCAAAATTTGACAGGAGTAAACTGACAGTTGACTGTTGACAGGAGCAGTGTTGCCCTCTCAGTTAGAGGGCGTTAAATTTAATAAGTCACGGACTTATCAACCCACCCTGATTAGTTAAAACAAATTTGTTTTTTTTATAAGGAGTGTATCGAATATAAGCTATCCACATACATTTGCGTTGTACGCATGTATTTGTGATGGTTTTTTATGCTCTGAACACTGCATGCTGTGCGTTTGACTGTCAGCTTTCTTTTGTTTACTTGTTTGTGCGGTTCAAATTCTGCGTTTTCAAAATGTCGCGTATTGAAAAGGAAGTGAAAATTAAGGTTCTGGACACATGGCTAAGTGAGAAGGGTATTACTATGCGAAAATTGGCGAAGCGGTTTGGAATTCATCATGCGAGTGTTAAAACCATCATTAATAAGTTTGGGGAACACTATTCTTTGGATGAGCTACCAGGAAGAGGCAGAAAACCCGGTTCTTCCAACCAGAAACTGGAGCAGAAAGTGGTATCTCTAATCATGAAGAACAAATCAATGTCAATACGTGATTTGGCCAAAAAAGCAGGAACGAGTGTCGGACTGATCCAGCGTATCAAGAGGCGAAACCACCTGAAGACCTACAAGAAGCAGAAAATCTCGAAACAAAGTGCAGAACAGAAGAAGCGAGCAGCAACAAGGGCCCGGAAATTGTATTCGCGTCTTTTGAAGCGTCCGGATGCATGCGTTTTGATGGACGATGAGACCTATGTAAAGGAGGACTCAAAAACCCTTCCAGGTCCACAATACTTTACTTCCGTCGTTGGGGAGGATGTAAGCGATGCGGACAGGTCTATTCAAGTGGAGAAATTCGGTCGAAAGGTACTGGTATGGCAAGCAATATGTTCCTGTGGTTTGAAGTCAACCATTTTTTACACTAACGGAACTATAAATGCGGAAATCTATCGATCTGAGTGTCTCCAGAAGAGATTGTTGCCTTTATATAAGAAGCATAGTACACCTCCACTGTTTTGGCCGGATTTAGCGTCGGCTCACTATGCCAAAACCACTCTCAATTGGCTTGCGGAAAAGGGTATAGATTTCGTTGAGAAAAATATCAATCCACCAAATTGCCCTCAGCTTCGACCCATCGAACGTTACTGGGCAATCGTGAAGAGGGTTTTCAAGAAGACTGGTAAGGCAGCTGGGAACATGCAGGTGTTCAAAAAAATTTGGGCTCAAGCGTCCAAAAAATGCGATGCAACACTTATCCGGAACTTGATGAAGAGCATTCGATCCAAAGTTCGAAAATTCGTGAAGGAATAACTTAAATTTCATCCGGTCTTTATTATGTTCAAGTTTAACCTCGTACAATAAAGGATCAATTTTTTGTATGAATAAAATATCGGTTTTCAACATAATTTGAAAGAAAGTTTGTGGATAGCTTATTTTTGATACACTCCTTAAGATATAAGGGGCGTATATAAGATATAAGGAGCTAACCATATACCACGTGGACTGGATTTGACAGTTTTCTTACAGAAGAAATTATCAAAATTTGCAAAGAAGTTCCTGATCTGGCAGGAGTTGTGGGGATTTTGTAAAATATGCGGTCCATTCCCCACTTCCGCACAATCAACGGTGCGATTTATACGGAAGAGTGCCTTAAGAAGCGTAATCTTGCCATTCATAATGAAGCACATAGAATCAACGCTGTTTTGACTTGATCTAGTATCCTCTCACTACGCTCGAAACGTGTTGGAGTGGTACCGAGCCAACGGAGTCAATTTTGTGCCAAAAGATATAAGCCCCCCAAATTCACCGAAACTTTGCCCAATTGAAAATTTTTAGGCAATTATGAAAACGGAACTTCGCAAAAATCCCAAAACTATTAAAACAGAGCTGTAGTTGAAGAAAATTTCGGTAAAAACAACTAAAACACTGGGAAAATTGGTTATACAAAATTTGATGGGTGGAGGGAAAAGAAAGGTGCGGGTATTCGGGTTGAGAGATGAAATTGAGCAAAAAAAATGTAAATCATAACTCATTGGTAGTTTTTCATTCCCTGAAAATTTCAATAAAATCCGATAATCGGTTGAATTTTGGTGAGTATGTGTGTGCCATTTTTATCGAATACTATTTACCTTATAGTCTGGAAAACAGATTTCTAGGAAATGAAGCATTCCGGGAAATAAGTAATAATTTAATTATTATTTTCACTATTTTGTATTCTGCTTATTATATGTGTTATATGTATAGTGTATGTAAGATGGTTTTACTCGCGGCTAAATATCATGTTTCTAATTTGATTAAAATTGCTTGTATCGTGGCTAGATGAGTTAGAACAGAGTTAGAGTTGGAGTTCGTTACTCTTGCAGCTGATATTATCAAATCTAAACCATCTGGTAAGACGACGAGAAACCAGTGGTGGCTAGGCAGCCTATCAATAGGAGCCAGCGGTGGATTTGCAGTCACCCTGGTAGGCGCAACGTCAAGGTGAAAAATAAACTGCTGTTCGGTGTGAGTTGGCTGCCAAGCGGTGGCTTAAGCAGTCGGTTGCTAGTCAGCGTTGGAACCGGAGCTATGGATTAAAGCGATATGGAGTGGTGGATTTACCGCCAGCGGTGGCTAGGCAGCCTTGCAAGTCATAGATTGGCAGCCGGGAAGGCGCAACGACGAGAAGTTTAATAAGTTGCTGTTGATTGACCAGGTAAGTGATTGAGGAGTGTCTTCGTGGAGAAATATACCACTATCTGTTACTGTTTCACGTCTGACATGTAATGTCTCCAACGAATTATTCCTCAACGGCAAAATCATCCCACAAGCAGTATCCGACACGAATGCACACTTCTGGTGTAAAGTGTCGTAATAGAGGTTTATCGTTTTGTGCTCTTAGTAGTTTTTTTTTTCATAGCAAATTTTCTATTGAAAACCCACTGTGGCTTATTATAGGCTAGGTTCTAGTATAATAAGTGGCCTCTGGAGATTTATGTATGAGCATTTCCAGCTAGAATAGCAAGCCGGATGGACCCTACTCTCTCCGATCTGAATGATTTTTTTTTCCATATGTTGGTTTCTACCCAAAATTACGTTTACCATAAAAAAAATCCAAAACTATCCTGGACTACTGGATTTGGTAGATGTCGCAACCATGAGCAGCAAAAAATACCTTCAATAAGTTACCTGCCTAGCCCCTTCCAAATGATAATGTGACCCATTAACCTCGAGCTAGCCACGAGTAATTGGCACCCCATTTTACTAAAATTGAAAAATTATACACTGTAAATAACAATATTGAATATCGGCTCCGTAAAGTGTTACACACGCCTGGGCCTAACAAATAAACGAACTAATTAAAATATCCTGGACTAATTTTCTATAAGGGCGTAGTTAAAATTTGCATTTTATTTTTTCATCTGATCCAAATGTCGTATTAGAAAAAGTTGTAGGTAATAAATTGTTCTTCAGGAAAAAATACACTGAATCTAAAAAAATCATAAATTTAAGCTTAAAAAACATAAAACGTTGATTTTCTCAAAGGACCCCCCTTCGATCCTTCTATTTTTTTTTCAAATCTGAAGTTATGTCCTTAAAGCTGGTGAAAAGTTTGAGATGGTCACTTCTTTACTATTTTTATTTTTTGTTTATAAATATTTATAAATTTTCTGAAAATGTTGCAAATGATTCATTTTTTTTTCAATATACCGAAAATAGATTTAATGCATCATTTTTAATTAAAAAACACAGAAAACTTTTTCGTAAGCCTAGCCGTTCTCGAGTTATTGCGAATTTTAATAACAGAAATTTATGTTTTTGCAATTTTTTTGGCCCTTTTTGATTGTTAGTCGTGATGTCCACAACAAAATGTATTTTTCATAATAGATTATTGAAAAAAAGGCAATTTTTTCTCAGACACGGTGGCAGTCAGACTCACCCGTTTGGCACGATGGAAAAGAATCTAGTTGATGCTCTTGGATATGTATGTGTTACGGATAGTTTTGTTTAGGGAGAGAAGAAGCAGTATTTCATATAATGTTGTTTTTTGCTACTGTTGTTTTGAACTGGTACTGTGTCATGCTTTAAAGCATCAGAAATGATCACAAAACTTATGTGTTTTAGTGTACCGTTTTCTTTGTAATATGCTACAAATGGATGTATTGTGCATTGAGCATTATTCCAATGATAACTTTGCACTTCATCTTGAAGATAAAATGTGTAGTTTTCAGAAAAATCACAAATAACTATGACTTCACCATCTTCTAGTGTTTCCTTTTTTGTTTTAAAACATTTATTTTGCTTATTTTTTTATATAGTCATGATATATTAATTTATCAATCTTTTTCATAAAAAAGGAAGCAAACTCTTCTGATGGTAAAGTCTTTAATTCCATATTACACCTATCAGTCGTAATCCACTGTTCAAATGACACTTCTATAATTTCATTCTCTTCATATTTTTCTAAAATTGCTTTTCTGATACTGACGTATCGCAACAATTCCTGCACGTGCGAAGATGGCAAAAAAGTCTGTTCTAAATTGTGCATCGCACAGAATTTGTTCCATATAAAGACTGTATTCGATGAAATCTGGACACACAAAATAGGTCACCAAAAATTTTCCTTGAGCCCAATTCTTTTCAAACTTTCTGGAAATAAAGTACTACTAAATGGTTAAGTTTTGACATCATTGGTTTATTGAACCTCTTCTCCCCAACCCAAATGCTTGCACCTTTGCCTTGACCCCTCTCATCAAATTTTGGGCAATGATAGGACCGAGCTTGCTTACATTTACTTTTAACCACACTTTCTTTAGTTCAAGTTCATTTTCTATCAGTTTTGGAGTTTTAACGAGCTTTGCCTTCATGATTGCCCAACATTTTTCATTTCCCAAGTAACAAATTCAATTTTAAGGTACACTTGAAGAAGTTCTCAAGACTCATTTGATAAAACCACGCATAAAACTAGATATTCTACATAACATCGATAAAACAGCCATAAAACCCTCATAAGTTCAAAAAGGCCCATACTACAGGAGGTTCTCAAGACTATTTCCCAAGATTCGCTTAAAACTTGATAGTTTTATCGGTACATACTTGTAATGACATGCAGGACATGCTTAAAACTATGATAAAACTACCACAAGTTTCGGTAGTTTTATGATTTTCCTCTTTAAGAACACTTCCAGTCCGTCACAAATATGTTTCGAAGATTCCATTTTTGGATTCGTTCTGCTGAATGGGGACTTTTTTTAAGAGAAAAAAAAGCATCGATATACATATGATGTTTCTTTTCCAAAGTGGATACGTATGTAAATTAATTGTAAAATTGACCATAAATGCATGAGTTTTTTGCCTGCAATTGATAAATTTTTCATGCGACGTTCAGTTTATTGGTGTTTTATAACATAAAAGTTCGAAAATTTTAATGCGCCACGGAATCATTGCTAGAACATTGATTTATTTGAAAAATAAAAAAATTCTTGACAATTCAACAATTAGGTGACAAGGCTGATAAATTGATAGACCTTGAATAAATTGTGTCTTCAATCCATTTTAAGTTTCAAAATGTATTTTAAACAGCAGAAATTGTTCGTATCATTAGAAAAACGAGAGTTTGGTTGCATATATATGAAAATGGCTACCATTCGGAGGGAATCCAGAATAGCCACGCTCGCCATTTTTTCAATGGTTTTATCTAAAACTACCATAAAACGCATATAAAACTAATATTTCTTGCACAAGACTAACAAGATTTTTTTAGGAGCGCGATAAGTTCATCTTTACTTGTTCTATTCTTGAAAAAGAGGAGTAACGCTTGAATAAAACTTGTTTGAATTGCTCAAGGTAAACAAGTCTTTCGTAAGATAGCCATAAAATCAGTGTGGAGAAGGCACATTATAAACAAAGAAAATGTGAACGTTCAAATCAAAAGTGCCTATGCATAGTTGTTGTTCATAATTACAGCTTATAATTTGTTGTTTTTAATCACCAGCGTAAGGCGATTAAAACATTAAAAAAAAACTCTAACTTGAATATGCTAACAATGGATTTGGGAAGAAGAACAGATAATAATATTGCGTCGATGGCTGAAAAATCGATTTTCGCTCAGATGATACACTGATTTTTACTTGCAACGAGTATAAATATTGTGTAGCCTATTGGGAACTGAAATGCACGACTCGGGAGGATTCAACATTAACATAACGTTTGACAATCGTAATGCTCATTAAACCTTACGTCAAAAGTACTGCGCTGTATTTCCACGGTGGTGCGCCATATAACGCACTACCTGAGACGTTAGGTTTAACTTGCATAACTGGCATAAAATCAAATATCATGAGTTATGCATTTCGGTTTTCAACTGGCGACACATTGCACTATTTTATTTTATTCGTTTTACGCATAACGCATAGACCCTTTTGATAAGTTAGTCTCAGTAGGCTGCAAATCCAATGGAATGGTCAAAAAAAATTGTCGTTGGTGGCTAAGATGAAGGAGTGTTCAATATATTGAATAGGTTTTTATTGAATTTCCGCTTGAACGATCCGCTGGTTTTTAATTTCTTCCACCTGTGGGCGTCCATTGTGACAGTTTGTTTATTTTTCACATAATGTTCTTTCTCAAGAATATGTGCTCTTATTTAAAATCAAATGGTTCTAAGAGAGTTTTATGGCAGCATTTCCAAGATACATTCATCTTAAAGAAGAATGTCATAAAACTTTTACAAAACTTTTATCAGGTTTTATGCGAGTTGCGAAACGATGTCTTGAGAGGGGGATCAAGTATCTTATAAAACTACTGATAAGGTGAATTACACTTATAAATGATGTAGTTTTATGGAGTTTTCTTCAAGTGTTCTTTAATCACTCTTGAGAACTGATAATGAATTAAAACCACCTTAACTTGGAAAATGCCCTGATAAAACCGGATGAACTCCATAATGCTCTGATAAAACTACCATAAAACATGAATAAAACCAATTTGCATTTGAATTGCTACTTGGGCAACTTCCAAAACGTCAAATATATGACGCTTAACTCCATCCATAATTTCCTTGGTTTTTTGCTGGGGGTAGAAAGCACTTCTCATTTTCTTCGTTGAAATTGGCGATACATGAATTCCCATGATGCCATTGTTGAATGTCTCGACGATATGTAACAAACTGATTTTATTAACAATATTGTCTATTTAGACTCCGCTGAAGTCGATGAAGCTAGAGACGTAACGGATGGGATGGTATTGACTATGGTATCACTTCCCATATCTACAGGTCTGGTTGATTGCACACCACTGGTAGAAGGCACTTCCTCATCATTCGAATGTGGTGGTTTTTGTTGGGAACGATAAACTAGGGGACGACACTTATTGCAGATTCGCATCGAATTATCCAATGGTATCTTAGTTTCACCGACGGGTCCTCCCTTAGCTCAGTCGATAAAGGCGCAGCTACAAAGCAACACCATGCTGGAGGTGTCTGGGTTCGATTCCCGGTCTGGTCTAGGAATTTTTCGACTAAAATATATACTGGCACTAATTAATGAATATTTAGCAATAAAAATATGTGAAATCGCCACTAAATTATTAAACACTGTGCCAACGAAAAAATAACAATTTGCACTAGAAAAACTTAAAATAGCAATAAAAAATTGATAACTCACTTTCAATAATTCAAAAATGACCGGTAAAACTCTCAAAAATAGCAATGGAAATTAGTATATACGCAATAATAAGCTGATAGTTTTCCGTCATAATAATAAGTTCTAGCGCGCTACATGTGATAAAAGTCTTCAAATTTTTCAAATCTTTCGAAAAAACAAATGAGCAAGAGCGTGAGCATGATTGACCGCCCACGGATGCAATTCCGTTATTGCCAGATCAGCAGTATTTGCACAAAGAACCAACAGATGATGTTTGGGACAAACATACATCTTCAATGTGTAAAAACTGGTGACCCATTCTCAAAGCAATACCGGCGCCGGCCGTGCCCGAATGCTGGTCAAGTAGGGAATAGGAAGGAACGTGTTGACGTGATACTTGCTTTGAAGGAAGCCGAGAAATCCTCTGCACTTCCACGAGAAATCACTGGGATGTTGGATAGTTTGGGAAAGGTTAGCAGCAGGGTTCGTTTTGGTTAACGATACTCTGAAAGTACATACCTACACTATCCGCCAAAAGCAATAGACCGCTCCAATGTGACTGAAAATAGACAAGGATAACGAAAAACAAAACAAAACCAAATAGACAAAATAAAACAGGATATTAGATATTGTCTTGAAAAATATGGTAGAGATAAATTATTTGTTGCTTCGCAAACCAGCTCTCCTCGATGTCCTAGATGGCCAAGTCCTGCTGGACCCGCAGCTGCTGCCGTCGGCACTCACGTCCACATCAACTCGACCGTCGCCGACGTGTCGGAAACCTTTCGGTAGTAACATGATTTCTATCCCACCTGTCTAATACACTCTTCTTGCACCGATTAATTTACAAACTAAGCCTGCACACCGAATCAAAATTCACTTTGGTACAGTTGTGGTATTTTCCTCTAAAATCTAGTTCTAGATATTGGCACTTGGTTACAGGAAACAGACTCAATAAAAAAGAAAATAAACTCACTTATCGTTATGTGGCGACTTTATAACGAGCTTCAAAACTGCTAATAATCATCGATTCACTCGCGACAAAGCGCAAAAAACCCTCTAAACTAATAAATTATGCCCGAGTGTCACAATATTACCACTAATAACCAAAACTAAGCTGATTTAACTCTTCTTGCGGGTGCAGGGGCGAAGCACAAAAACAAACAAAAAACGAGGCCATCACTACCGACTCTCACAAATTTCGAGAGGGAATCGATTATATTCACTACGGCTTACACAATTTTCGCGGAGATTTTATGATTTCACTGTTAGCTCAAGTTAAATTACGAATTATTGTTTGATTTTTTTTTTTCGCGAAAACGACGCAAAGCAAAAAACTTAAAACACATTAGTTTCGAAGCTTTTTCATAATTTTGAAATGACATATTACAAATGGTTACATATGGTATAGAAAAGAGAAACGTTAAAAGAAAACATTGCTACCGGTATTGACCATGCATCAAAACCCTAGAAATTATCACTTCAAACTCTTAAACATCAAATGGAAAATAAACTATCCCATAAATGAGTTTAGCTATGTTTTCTTCGCCTAAATATTATCCTCGGTGGATCAACAGGAGTTTTGTCACTTTTAACAAGATATTAAATGTAATCTGTACTATGATACGTTCCATTGACTACCGTGAAAATTATATCCTTTTGGCTTGAAATAATCCAGACAAATACCCAAAATCCATCAATGTCCTTGGTATGTCATAGGAATCCGGTCATGCATCTTCAAATCTTGTGTTCAGGTCAATAAATTCTACCATGGACTTCAGCCCCTGATTCTAGAGTTTGTAATGCTACACTGATAAAAAAAAGCAATGATAATATCCACAGGGGATTGACAAAAATTTTACACTCAGAAAAAAATCTAAACTAATTAGCTTAAAATTCACACTAAATCGATATTCGCCTGGTTGACGCATAGCTTCGTTTAAACGGCCACTATACTCGCTTAGTATAAACTTGAAATATACGGGGCGCAGTATAAAGTTGAAATATACATGCGTAGTTTAATGGAGATTTATTTGAAACTAAGAATGAAATGTTTTCCCGCCCTGAATTTGTTTATGTTTTGTCAACTTCTAACCTACAAATTAATGACATCGACATTTCCTCAATCGGTCGATGTGAATAAAAACCGATTCACTGGATTGATTGGAATGTTCTAGTATATTTTTCAGGTTGGAAATGTGAAACTTGGGCATAAATTTACGTTGAGCATGCCCATGCAGACAAAGAATACCATTAATTATATGGATTAAAATAACCTATGTGATCTGATTGGAACTCTATTTCATTTCATATGAATTATTCCAAGTAGACAGCGAGATCCGATTTACTGTCATCGATTTATTCGAACATCGAATGCTGTTGTTTGGTGGATTCAGAGCACTGATTTCAAACCTGCAATGTTTAAAGCGCATTGATTATTTGATAAAATATCACACTGAACACAACTAGCAATTTATTTTCGAAAACCAATTAAATGTTTACATCATGAAATGGCAACATGATCGCGCTAAAAGAGGAGCAATAAAGCTATTTAGAATTCTCTCACGCACCTTGGAATAAGTTTAAACTTAATGAAACGTTATTATAGTTTTTATACTATGCGACTTGTAAACCCCGAAAATGATAAAAATGATTACTTTTATTCCATCCTGTCAAACTCGAACTTTGCCGCCATTTCAAAGTTCGAATGTACACCAGTTCTGTGGTTTGACGGAGCAGCCAAGAGTAAGTGCAAAAAATGGAGCAAATATTGCACAAAATAGGAGTCCTTGATGAAGGAGCAAGAAATATTTTCCGTAAGTAAAATTAAAATGTGTTTTATATTTCATTGCATATAGATGGAGCAAGAAGAACCCATCGTATGTTTTTTCTGCGGTCAGCCGATCCCGGGATATGTGGAAGGGCTCGGGCGCCATGTTAATTGGCACATTGAAAAGGGTCACATTCAAGAAAACTTCACGTTTTTTGATTGCACATACCCGCGATGTCAAATGCGCTATCAGCATTTATATTCTCTAAAGAGGCATATTAGGGAAAAGCATCCTCCGAAATCAGAACCAGAACTGACATGGACTGTGGGTGCACCTCCGTATTTCGCCTCAGAAACTAGTGAGCAGTTCCCGAACACAACCCGAACATCCAATCGGTCTACAACATTAGAAGAAATTCAACAAATAGCAGCTATGAGCATTTGTCGGCTCACAGCCAATGTTGGTATTCCACACAATAAAATTGCGGAAACTGTGAGCATTTGCCAGAATTTGATCAACCAAGTTTCCACGTATTTGAAGGGACATGTTGTTGAATTTCTGAAGGCTAACAATATTGGTTTGGATTCCGAATCCAGTGTTAGTGTTTTGGATACATTTAAATCACTCGATTTATTTGAAAATGTTAAGTCATTTTCGTGCCAGCAAAAATTCCTGAAAACCTTAACAGGGACCTATCCCAAGCCGGTGATGAAATGTGTCGGTCTCCGAGACGCTGTTCAGCATACAGATGGGATTGACAAAACTATTCACGTAAACGAAACATTTGCATATTTACCCATAATCGATACGCTGAAACTAATCTTTCGAAGTCCTCGGAATCGCGATCTCCTTCAAAATGAACATCTTGATCAAGGTACACCTGGCGTGAAAGAATATAGCTCTTACAGAACCGGAATGTCTTTCAAACAAAGTAACTACTTTAAAGCATATCCCAATGCAATACGACTTTCCTTGTACCAAGATGATATAGAATTGGGTAATGCCTTCAGTTCCAGAGCTGGTAAGAACAAAATTTCAAACATTTGTTTCAAGGTTCAAAACTTCCCCGATCGATGGAATTCATCTCCCAAAACTGTGTTTCCGGTAATATATGCACTTTCTAGTACTGTGAAAAAGGTTGGGTTCAATAAAATTCTTGAACCATTGGTGTCAGACCTTAAGAAGTTAGAGGACGGTGTAACTGTTCAATATGGAGAAGAGTCATTCGAGATCAGAGCAACAGTCACAATATTTTGTGGGGATACATTGGCAGCGCATGACGTTTTCGGACTACTTGGACCGGGAGCAAATGTCTTTTGCAGAATATGCACTATATCTCGTCCACTCTTCCATGAAGATCCAACCTCTACATATCCTATACGCACAACTAGCTGGTATCAAACGAGTTTAAATGCTGTTCAGGATGGTACCATGAAACCTTCAGAGTGTGGTTTGAAGGCTAGTGGGTGCATTTTAAACGATTTGAAGAATTTTCACGTCACACAAAACTGGGCGCTGGATGTTATGCACGATCTAGCAGAAGGAATTATCCCATTGACAATTCAACTAGTGCTAAGTTCGTATTATAAACGGAAAGATATGCAGTTGACGAAAAGTTTCATCAATATGCGCATTAGCTCGTTTAGCTACGGTTTCATAGACCGAAAGAATCGCCCTTCACCCAACATAACAGTTGAAATGTTATCTGCACCTGACAAGCACAAATTTAAACAGACAGCTGCACAGCACTTCCTTTTGTTGAGATCATTTCCGTTCCTTTTCGGTGATAAAATCGAACGGAACTGTCAATTTATGGTGATGATAGGACATCTCATCAATGTAACCCGAATACTCTTATCACCAGTAGTTTCCGAAAATATGCTTCTATGGTTGAATGAACACACCCGGCTTTTCCAAGACTTGTTCTATAAAAACTTTTCGAAACGCATTAATAAAGGACACCATATGTTGCATTACGAGGAATGCATAAGGCGAAGTGGTAATGTTAAGCAATATAATTGTTTACCCTTCGAGCAAAAGAATAAACCTTTAAAAATCCAGGCAAGTGCTTGTCGTAACTTCAAAAACATCTGTAAGAGCCTTGCAGAGCGCCAAACCCTAACCATGGTCATAGATGTTTTAGACAATCCACTATGCGATAAAACTGTATACAAACCTGGTCAAAAGATACATAAAACTGACACAATTGCTGGAGATCGTTTGGAACAAAATTTTGATTACGTTTTCCATCCAAAGACTGTCTTGTTAAATGGAGTGGAGTTTCGCAGAAATCTGCTCGTTGGATTAAAACAAGGAAGCATACTTTTCCCATCGTACGGGATAATCCAGGAGATAATCGAAACCAACGGAACATTTCTCATTTTGTTAAAACTGTGCGAAACAGTCTGGTACGATGACTTCCTGCAGGCATATGAAGTACGAGTAACTGAAACTGATCAGCTGGTCCACTTGAAGCAAATTTTTCAGCACACCACTTTTGCGTTTTGGAAACCATTTGGAAGCAGCTCAAAATTCATCTCACGACGGTTCTATAATCGCGATTACTAGTTTTTATAGTTATGTAAATCAACCAAAACTTCCGAATTCAACTTGCAGCAGAAAGCCAAGGTACTAAACCGTAAACATTACAATTTTTTTTTCTTAAACATTCTCAAAACCTGTCAGAGAAGATACGCTACGCTTAGGAAATAATACACATTTTCTGACTACTTTTACCCATTATTGGGTAAAATTTATTGAAGTTTTCGACCAACAATAGAAAAGAACCCATCAACATTTGTAAACAAACACTTCTGAGCCCTTTTCTCGCTATCCGTAGGCTACACACGCAAACCTGCAGCATCATCGTATAGGAGAAATTTTCCCCAACATGATTATGGTATTGGTTTGATTGGCCTACGCTTTGCGATGAAAAAGGCTCAGAAGCGTTTGTTTACAGATTTTGATAGGCTCTATTCTATTGTTGATCGAGAGTTATTACTTCTCAGGGGAATTTTTTTCCCCATTTTTCCATAAACATGGATGTACTCCTTAAATGGGTAGAACCATGTTAAGGGAAAATGGGAAAATCCATTAGCGGAGTAATAGTTTAGTTACAAATTGAGCATACAGTTTGACAACAAAAGCTGTTATCTAGCGCTCTATATTTTAATTAATGAATACAATGAATGGGTTTGAAGCTGGGATTTAATGACAACGAATGCAAATAAAGAGAATCGATCAAAGCAGATATGCCCCTTTGAAAAGAGTGTCTAGATTTATTTGTTTATTTTTTACTTCAAAAATACATTTTTCGTTGTTCTTGTGTAACTGTCCACAGAGGCTGAAGGAATCACCGACCTTACAACATTTTTGGAACTCAACGACGAGGACTTTACTCGTTTGAGATTGAAAACAAACATCATCAAAACTGTACAACGGATGCAGAAGATATTTCTGGAGGAGACCACTTTTGAAGAACTGGAGGAGGAAAGGCTGGACGAGGTAGACGAGCAAGAAAACCATTCCGGAGCAGCAAATGTCATCATAGGTATCAGTTCACCCAGTGTCTCAATTTCGACCAATCCATACGAAGGGATTTTACTCGAAAAGGTATGATTTGCGTTAACTTTAATAGTATTTGCCATTGAAGTTATATTTCTTTTCTTCCCTAGGAAATTGACATTAACACGGTATTCACTAGGACTCGCGAAGGCAGAGCTATTATGGAAAAGTTGATAGAGGGATTGAAGCCAGACGATAAGTGTTTGTCCAGTATCAAGAGGATTCTGTGTGATTATTTAAAGTGGACCTACGGATTGTGAGTTATAGCTCATACAGTCGTGGTGTTAGTATGAAGTTTACGTTGAGGTTTGTTTTTCAGGCGCCCTTTACCGTTCTATAAGAATGTATTAGCTATTTCTCTGGTAAGCTCATATCCTATTCTGGGATCCTCAACACCTGAAGTGCGCCAAGCGTTATGGTTCCATCCTCACGCCAGAGGAAAAAATAAACATTCTGGAAGAATCCATTACCATATGGAGTACTTGGCACGTAAATCCGAGGAACGAGTGAAACTTAGAAATGTAGCAGGCGCATCGACGGTCAAACGACAAATCGAAGTATGTGCGATTCCGGAAGATGAATTTGAAGATTTGGTGAGTAGTACTGGGAGGAATAGGGTTACTGACAAACGTTCTCCCAAGTAATAAAAATCTAAATTTCTCGCATCTAAGCCGGTGAAGTCATTCGCAACCCGCAAGAGTAATACAAGATTTTTATGATATTACCCTTTGCGCCGAAACTTTACTGTAATTTCAATGCCATCCGGTACGAAGGAGTTGTTGGTTGGTTGTTTAATCTTGTTGGTGTCTAGGGCATACACTTCTTTATGATCCAAACAATAGATCACCGAATATATGAACCAATTTAAACAAACCACCGAAGTGGTGCAAGGGATGGCACTGAAATTATAGTTAAATTTTCAGGGCATAGGACAATACTTGCGGTATGCGAGTGGATTGCGATTTTATCCGATGATTCGATTAATTTCGCAATTGGAAACAAGACCGGTCATATATTTTTGAGAATCGTTAGGTAGTGTAGTGTTTAGAAAATAATGAACTGAATTATTTCAGAGAGGAGAACTGAAGTATCTGTGTCCGGGACCAGCAACTCTAGTAAGGGCCGAGGAGTTGTGGGCAGCAACTTTTCGGGACCGTAGCCACATTCGCCAGGCAGGGAATTTGTTGGTTTATCTTAAAGATCATCCGATTGCTGCAGCGTTTGATGGAAAATTCGTAAGATATTTTAAGTATTGTTGAAAAATTGTTTGCTGATACATTGTCTTTTCTTTTGCATTATAGATAAGCATGGAGTTCATACACATTTTTCCAAATGCTGCTAATTTTAGTGAACGGTTCGGAATGCATCAGGACACAATTCTCACCCGGTATCACGAGCTCTTCCATCATAATCAAAACGGTAATCAAATGTTTGTTTGTCTGATTATCATATTTTGCTTATTAACACACATATTACAGATTTCTTGAGAACGTTGGCAATAATACGCCACAAAAATCCGAGCCGTGGTTCTAAACGGCTGAGAGACTCGACTGCAGGCCGGGAAAATCCTCTTCAGGGAATAATACAGTGGACGCAGGTAAATATGAATGATAATATTTCTATTAGGAAAAATGTACACCAGTTCTGTTGGTTTTTGAAAATAATCACTTCTCAGCTGATTTCTCATAAATATAAGCCCACAGATTAGCTTTTATTCATTAGAAACAGTAGCTTATTTCATTGGTTAGAAAAGCAATTATTTTCTTTTCGACTCAATTATCTAAACAAAATTTTAATGAATTTCGTTTTCAGAATGACTTCAACGCTCTTCCAAAGTGTGAAGTACCGATTTTGTTTTTAAAAGGAAATTTAATGGAGGATGCTTCGGATGGATGCATTGCTTGGAACGGTTGGACAATATGTATTAAGAAAGACGTTGAATATTGTTTCAGCGTACTGTGTGAGTGCTTCGCTGCTTTTAATGTTGATTGCAAACCTGAGGACAAGCAGTTTTTCTTATTTATTTCCGCGGTTTTTCGAGGTGTGGGAAACCTTACAACTACGGGGGAAAATTTTTTGACAAGCCTCAATTGACCAAATATCATCACCAATTGTACGGTTTTAAAGAATAATCCTCATAATGACCAATGAAACGCATATATATGCAAAAAAAAAAAATATTCATTTATCTTAATTTTCTTAAATGTTGAAAGCAAGAAAGAAAATCAACAACAAGAAAAAAATGTTTACAAACAAATCTGTAAATTTTGATCAGCAGCTGTAAATTTTTTACATTATTTTCGGTAAAAATGTGACAGCGCGCGTTACCAATCGTTTGTCAATATGTACAGAACGTTTCGGTAAATTTTGACAGCTCAGTAGCGAAGTTAAATTAACTGAACGTACTGTAAAACTTAAAAACTACCGAATCGACTACCGAATGTTCAGCTGTTTCATATTCGGTAAAAAATTACAGTATACTGTAAAAAACTCTAAATCCCCTGAGTCATTACCGTCTGAGTCCCAATCCATGGACCTCAATCGTACCAATCGCTCAGCCTAGCTATCAGCACTGGATGCAGCTGCAGGGGTGTCTATGTGCTGCACAGTTCCTCTCTTCTCCTGCTTCAGCTTGTAGCACTTCCTTTGTACGTGACCCCTGCGGCCACAGTAGTCGCAAATACGTTGATCTACCAGCTGCTGGTCGCTCTCTCTACTTTGCCGATGGGACGGACCCGGTTGATTGCTCACTCTATTTCGCTGATGGTAAGAACCTGCTGACTGGTCCATACACCTAGCTATGTGAGAAGGTAAGTGAGGCCGCGATGACCAAACCGATGCCTTCATTGTTCGATAGAGCCCTTGTGTGAGTCGCAGCCATCTCCCAAGTAGCGATAATTCTTTCCGCCTGCTCAAGCGTGAATTTAGTACTATCATAGACAGTAGGTCCCGAACAAATACGATATTTTTCTTGGCTCAGTCAGTACTAGCACATCGGTCCCAAGCTCGGTCCCAAGCTCAATGATTCGCCCCTAACAACGTAGCTCACACCAACACATTCTCAAATGTTGTGTCAAAATAACATAGTGAATCAAAACAACAACCAAGATACTAGTACCGGAAGGTACCGAAAAGCGCAAGAATTATTGCAAGGTGCAGACTGCAAGGTATACTTCGGACCTAGGGGTTCTACGCCAGTGAACCAATTTCAAATCGCTAGTTGCACATTGATTGTTGGTACTATCCTCCGTAAGAAGGCGATGTTTCAGATTGCTGTCCGATAGACCAACCAGTATCCGATCAAGGATGAGTCGATTCTTTTGAGCATGAGCATGAGCATGAGCATGATTGACCGCCCACGGATGCAATTCCGTTATTGCCAGATCAGCTGTATTTGCACAAAGAACCAACAGATGATGTTTGGGACTAACATACATCTTCAATGTGTAAAAACGGGTGACCCATTATAAAGCAATACCGGCGCCGGCCGTGCCCGAATGCTGGTCAAGTAGGGAATGGGAAGGAACGTGTCGACATGATACTCGCTTTGGAGGAAGCCGAGAAATCCTCTGCACTTCCACGAGAAATCACTGGGATGTTGGATAGTTGGGGAAGGGTTAGCAGCAGGGTACCTTTTGGTTAACGATACGCTGAAAGTACATACCTACACCATCCGCCAAAAGCAATAGACCGCTCAAATGTGACTGAAAATAGACAAACATAATGAAAAACAAAACAAAACAAAATAGACAAAACAAAACAAAATAGACAAAATAAAATAAAATAAAACAGGATATTATATTGTCTTCAAAATATGGTAGAAATAAATAATTTGTTGCTTTGCAAACCGGCTCTCCTCGATGTCCTAGATGGCCACGTCCTGTTGGACCCGCAGCTGCTGCCGTCGGCACTCGTCCACATCAACCCGGCCGTCGCCGACGTGTCGGAAACCTTCCGGTAGTAACATGATATCTGTGTCTAATACACTCTTCTTGCACCGATTAATTTACAAACTAGGCCTGCACACCGAATCAAAATTCACTTTGGCACGGTTGTGGTATTGTTCTTTAAAATCTAGTTCTAGATATTTGCACTTGGTTGCAGGAAACAGAATCAATAAGAATAATAAACTCGCTTATAACCTCTAACTTAACACGGCAGCTAACAATACACACTATCTTCCCTCACAATACCCGCGAACGACGACACTTTGGACCTGAGCTCGGTTGAGGAAAAATCACCAACACACCACAGCGCAATTGATTGTATGCAGTTTTTTGAAAGAATCGCGAGCACGGCGCGATCCCGCTACACGCAACACTCTTCTAACTTCAGCTCACCGGAACCGATTGCACACGCATACTAGTAATTCGCGACGCAGAACAACGCGACGCGCGATGAGGTGCTACTGCCGCAGTCGTCGTGCTAGATGATAACGTTTTTTTTGTTGTTGTTGCCACCGATGCGATGCAAACTACTGCCAACACACACAACCACCTACCTCTCTATCTTTACGTTTTGATGAATCGCATCCAGGGTGGGCGAAAAAAAAAATTCAATCCATCAAACTCACACCAACACCACTGCGCTTCTCCCACAAAGTGCAAACGCGAGCGACAGACAGAGAGAGAGAGCTATCAGTTCAGCGCGAGAGGGAGAACATTTTCAGCAAGAAAACTCCTCTTCACTGCCAATGGAGGCTGAGAACCAAGCAAAAAAAAAAAATATGTTTTCACCACTTTTCCAAACTGTTTAGCGACGGAAAATATCACTTCCACGACGTACGCGATTGCTGCTATCCTGGAGAACACTTTTCAGGCGCTTTCGAGTGCGATTTCACCCGGAGAACGGACTTTTTCGCGAGCACAATCTATCCCGACCGAATTTACTCACTAACACTCAATCTTCCTCAAGGATGAGTCGATTCTTTTGGTCACCAAACTCGCAATTCTCCGCTTGCAGCTGGAGCGTAAACATAAAATCGCTTGCGGTCTCACCAGACTGCTGAACCTTGGTGCTGAAATTATACCGCTGCAGAAGGACTCAATCGGTCCTATCAAGCCTCTCTTTAAGCTTTTGGATTAGAGTCTCATACTCCACCTCATCCATTAAAGCTTCCGTTGGATATAGCTTCTCCGCGACACCGAACAAATAGTCGCCACCGAGAATGAACATTTGATTCTTTTTGTAGATATCCTTGACCTTGTTCACCCGAAAATGGACCGCTAGACGCTTGATCCAAGTGGCAAAAGTTTGACCCTTTCGGTAAGGCTCAATGTTTGGGGCTACAACGAACGACATATCTGCCAAAATCTAAGCAAAAAGACGATACACAAAATGTTTAAAGCCAATACACAACAAAAAATTGCAAATAAAACGGTAAAATGGTTCAATGTCTTCCAAAATCTAAGCAAAAACGATACAATATAATTTCTTTTTAATCCACTTCACAACACAAATTGTAAGAACAGTGAAATCATAAAATCTCCGCGTGCATTGTGTAAGCCGTAGTAAATACAATCGATTCCCTTTCGAAATGTGTAAGTGTCGGTAGTATTATTCCCCCGTTTTTTTTTATTGTGCTTCGCCCCCGCACCCGGAAGAAGAGTTACATCAGCTTAGTTTTGGTTATTAGTGGTAATATTGTGACACTCGGGTATAATGTATTAGTTTAAAGTGTTTTTCCGCTTTGTCGCGAGAGAATCGATGATTATTAGTAGTTTTGAAGCTCGAAATAGAGTTGCCTCATTGCGGTGATTTGCATTATTGGCAGAGTGTGGATTGTAAAAAAAAAGAAGACTGGTGCAATGTAGAGAACGGCCATTTGCTAGTCAGAAGCAGCTAACGAAAACAACGCGCATGGACGGGTGAAAAGCTTGCACATAATTTAAGGTGCATTCACCACGGGGTGTACAGAATTTTGTTATGCAAGTTGCAGATCTAGCGGGCGGTTTCGCAACGTTAATTTTTGCGCATATTTAATCGCGAGTGCAAAAAATTAATTACGAATCAACGACATTTTTTTTATGAATGAACAAGATAGTGTGATTCAGGAGGCGGACATGGGTGAGATGTATCTGACTATAACTATATAACAATAATCTTATTTTCAAATAATACTAAATACGTGCCTGGTTTGGAAATTCAAAATTTCCAAATCTGGAAGTGTGTTGCAGTGCCCTTATCCAAATGTTATCGGCAATGTTTACATGCGGGGCTTATTTTATGTGAAAGTAACCTCGGAATGGGCGTGACTCTCCAGACATTCTGAAATGGGTTGCTGGATCTGCAGTAGAGCTATCACTTTCTAGCTCCCGGATTAAAGCTGCGTCCAATGGTCACTTGAATGATTGTTGTAAACAGATTTCTTCCATAATACCATTGCCGGCCGATGGGTGTTAGATTGGACACACACACACGCACACACACACACACACACACACACACACACACACACACACACACACACACACACACACACACACACACACACAAAAAAACACATACACACACACACACATACACACTTCACAATACAAATTGTAAATTAAGTGATAAAATAATAATGTTCACTCTATGACAATAATCACAATTCAACTTCTTTTGCTTTGTGGTGTCTACTTTCTTTGCCCAGAAAAATAATCTTGAAACAAAGCCACTTATTGTTCACTTATTGTTCTAAAACAATGAGACAAAAGCGTGCCACTTTTCTTTTATTTTTATTAAATGCGCCGCTTTTCTTCAAATGAGCGAAAACTAAAAAAGAACAATTTACAATAACCTTGAAACAAAGCCAAAAACTATCATTTACCATTCACTCATTGTTTCAAAAAGAATAGAACAGAACCGCGCTAAATCACTTCCTCTTATTAAAATTGATTGCACTGCTTTTGTTGATTTAAGCGAAAAGTAAAATCACCACAATTTAAATTATATCTCAAAAAATTCTATCAACACGCCACATAATTTGCGCAACTTTATAATAAATTACGTGTCTTTTCTTGGCAACAGCGAAAAAATAAAATATCAGAAATACCAATGAAATGTCTGTCACTCACCGCTAAATGATATTCTCACCACGATGCCAACCAAAAGCACCACAAAAGCGCTCGGTGGATGGGAACGGCAAACCAAGTTCCGAAGCTGATTGCCGTCGAGGAAAATCACTCCGCTAAGCTCTCCAAATTGAAGAAAAAACCAAAAACAAACAAAACGTTAAAACAATAATAAATTTGATAATTTTAACCACCAAAAACAGTTTTGTATCAATTGCAATAAAAAACTATTGTGCTCCAAAAAGGACGCCACCAACACAATGGCGTTTCAATTAAATATAATGAAACCGGCAATGATTGCCGTGAATTACACTCGCGCCAATTTTCGCACCGATCCTCTGTCAACTTTGTTACCTCTTCCACTTAATGCAGTGATTCACCCAGTCACCTAGATGTTAAAAAAAACCTGCTTCCACTTGAAGCCAGCAAATAAAGACTTCCGCTTCCAGTTGTCCTCGTCGCCACTTATATATTCTGGATGGCACTGCTGGGAAAATGCACTATGTTGCGATTGGGGTATTTCTCGGGGAAATAATTAAATGTTGAACCGTCCTGGATGAGTGATCGATCGGAAAGACCTTCTGGTCTTGTTTATTATTTTCTCCTAAACTACGACAGTGTTGCGCGCAGCGCAGACCTGTCAATTCGTAAACACGCTAAGGTGTAAATAACCGATTTCGTTTATAAATTAGTTCAGCCTAGTATACACGCTTAGGTGTAAAGAGTCAATTATGTGTTACAATCTACATCGGCCTTAACGAAAAACAATCTGCTATATAGTCAAAACTATATTTCGAATTAAAGATATATTATAACATTTTATAGTATTGTTATCAAATAGTTAAATCTCGCTTTCACCATACAACCTCTACATTAACAAATATTGTTAATGTATGCCATATTGTCATTGAAAGGTTTTTTATTGTCTGCGCTCGATCTGGATTATACACCAACTTTTTGGCATAGAGTACAGCAAACATTTTGTTCGTGAAAATTGTAATTTTTTTATGGTAACCTAACTGAACCGCCTAATCAGCATATTGTTATTTGGTCTTTTACCATCTGACATATTCTTGAAACTATATAAGAGATTGTTAGTTTATAGTTGTCAACTATAAAGGTAAATGTCGTAACATTAACGGAAACAGTCGTCAACATTAAGGGAAATGGTCCAGGAATGGTTTGTGATTATGCGGGTTACCAATTCAATAATGCTACTTTAGCAATGTCTTAAGGCATTTCAGAAGATATAGCATTAGTTCGATCTTGGTGGGGCCGTTTTCAGCATTATTCCAACTTCAATGATGCACTAGACGTAATGCATATGCCCTATATATGCATGCTATTATAGCGTCGTGGTTACTTGGGTTCTCTCTTGCCTCGTTCTCTTTCAATAATTACAGCGCCATTATAAAACTAAAACGAAACTAAAGCCAAACGAAAAACGTGAAAATGATTTAGCTATTGGTGAAAGAGAAAGTAAACAGAGAGAGTCTCTCAATTGTAGATTCGCCCTAATGAAAAAAAAAACCTAGACATAATCTTTTTGAATTTACAGCATATTTCTCTGCAAGTAGTACAATTGGTACAATTGTAGTTCAAAGATGTTGAAGTACTTCAACCACTTGCCAAAATTTGAAATGAACCACTAGCTATTTTGACATTTCAAGTCCATCGGTTGTAACATCTGAAGTGCAATTGAAGTACGATTGTACTAGGACGGGAAGTACTATTGAAGTAGGGAAGGGGACTTGGCTACTTCAATCGTACTTCAATTGTACTAGGCTCCGCTATCTGCGAATTATTTCGTTCAGTGATGTCACTTACACTCAGTGAAATAATCTTTCGATATTCATAAGATTGCATAATGATTATTTGCTGCAATAATTCGTTATGGATTTCATCAATTTACCTCATGAAATATAATGATGTTGAAAAAATAAAAATATAGAGCAACCTGGATTCAAACATTGAACGTTGAGGTTATGAGTCCAGTGACTTAACCATAAGTATAGGCCAGTATCGCTTAAAAGGTAAAGAGGTTACGGAATTTTGTTGATATTACCAAGCGGAATTTTGGCAATTAATCTGCATGGAACGAAATGTCACCTTCACTTATGGAAACATTGAGCGGAATATTTTTCCGAAAGTGAAATTGACAGCTCCCATTAGTTTGCGTGGAAACCTTATAAATTCTAATATTATTAGGCGTATTTTTCAGGTGGATACTGCAGCAGAAATTTCTTTTAGATTCTTTAGTTTTCCGTTTCAGTAAACGAAATAAAACATGGGATTGAGATAGAAAAAGAAATTTCTTTCGAACTCGATACCGACCTTATATCAAAACTTGTGAACAGGAAAGCTTAAAGGTCAGTATTGACTTCAAAAGTAGAGTGGTTACGGAATTTTGTTCAATGTTACCAAGCGGAATTTTGACAATTGATCAGCATGGAACGAAATGACAGCTTCACTTACGGAATAATCGACCGGACTATTTTTCCGAAAGTAAGTTACAGCTCTCATTAGTTTGCGTGGAAACCTTACAAGTTCCAATATAATTTTTTGTTCTTTTCAGGTGGATACTGCAGCAGAAATTTCTTTTAGATTCTTTACTTTTCCGTTTCAGTAAAGGAATTTAACATGGGATTGAGATAGAAAAAGAATTGTATTTCGAACCGACTTTAAATGCGTACAACAACAACGTCGTGTGAAATAAAATCTATTCAGAAGTCAGGCTTATATAATTTTAAAGCATCCCTGATAAAAAACTACCTTAAACGAACGATACCGCAAATCGTCCAATCATTTCTTTAATGGTTTAGATGATACTCCAAATAGGTCGTTAAGAAAAATTATGAAATTCTAAAGATTATTGGGCTGAATGTACACAATTTCACCATCGGTAATCTTTTAGGCTTTTTGAGGTTTAATCTCATTTCCTTTTCTGGCTGATGCAGAGAAATTATGGATTGTTTTCCTCCAAAAGATTTTCCTTCCTACTTGCACTCCTTTGATCTCATTGGCGCTGTAGTGTGTGTGCGTTGGACGTCACTTAGGGCCAATTTCTTCACCTCCGCGTAGAGCTTAAATCATGTTTAAGCGTATGGGTAAGCCCTAAGGGCCAATTTCTTCACCTCCGCTTAACTCCTAAGTGGTGCTTACCCATACGCATAAACATGGTTTAAGCTCTAAGCGGAGGTAAAGAAATTGGCCCTAAGCGTTAAACCGTTAGAATTTGAGACTTTTATCGTTATACCGACAATTAAATCATGGTAAAGATAACTATTGCATATAATGATAACAATGAACAGGAGAATTGAAGAATAACAACAGTAACAATAATAACAAGGACTATTTCGACATTATATTCAATGTTGAATCAACTTTTTTCAATTGGAGTTTTAACCATGATCATAGTCGGTTCAAAATCACTATACTGCAATAGTTGTCCTTACCTGGGGGTGCGACACATCTAAATCCAGATTCAAGATGATCGAAAAATCTCACGCTAGCGAATCGATCTCTGAAAAATCTTGTTTTAGCTTGTGAATCTTAATCCATCAACTTGCATCGTGCTCCATCTTTTTGCAGTAAATCTTTAAAATCTTCATCAATCTTCTTTCAATCTACTAAGCGTGCGCACATCGCACAAAAGCAAAACGAAAATTTTCCTGCATCTGGGATAGAGTCGCACCCCCTGGTCCTTACCCCCAATAATGGTAAAATTGACTATCAAATTTGTCTCTGTGTATCATTCATTCTAATACGCAAAGCACAACGCTCGGCAAATAGTGACGACACTATTAACTCATATTCGGTTTACCAATTCAAATGCATTTTATGTTTTGGGTTACCTTTATCCTGCACATGTGTTTCTCAGACTTACACGGTAGGGATCGAAAACCATTAATGGGTTAAATTTCACCTATTTTACTAAACTATATGCAGCTGTCAAAAAATGGGTAAATACAAAAACACGAAAATGTGTAAAATACTACCCATTTGGAAAATTTGTCATTGAAAAAATATGGGTATTTTTTAATATTTCAACTTTTCTTTTGTTTGCACCTGCCATTCACCATCCATCTTACCTCTCATGACTTTCCCATAAGGGATTAACTACGGATTGACCTCGGCCCCGATTTTCAGATGTTCAGAAGTTTTAGAATGCCTCGATCGAGAGGCTGCAGGGTAAGTAGGACTAGGTGTTATACATAAGTACGGTATTGCGGCGATTCCACCTCCATAGACCCCTACGCGAGAATTATTCGCGTGAAATTTTTTCCCGTGTCGCACACACATACGCAACAAAGCAGTTTGACGTTTCATAAACAATAACAATAAACAATAACAATCCGATAGCATCTGTTAATGACAAGTGAAATTTGAATGTATTAAATAAATAGTGTGCACGCAAGAAATTTTTGTCCCGAATAAAGATGCGTCGGAATCTAAAAATCGTTGAGACGGGCAATATAAGAGTAAATTCTTAACATTGCAGGTCTGAAATGTCCAGTGTCCGGCTACAATGCCTTCTGCACGGTAACGTTGTTGAACTCAAAGTTCATGTTAAACATGACCATGACTTGAAAACGAGTCGTAAGAATCCGATCCAATTTATTTATAATGAGAAATAAAGCTTGAGTTTCTTAAAATTGTTGCTTGCGTTTTTCCCTAGGAATGCAAAACCCATTAATGGGTAAAATTTTACCTATATAACAAAAAAAAAGAGTATCCATAAAGTCGGTTTATCCATTATTGAGTAAATGGTGGTATTTTTAAACTCATTTTTCACAAAATTTCATGTCTAAAGATCGGTTTAAAAAATACCCATGTTTTGACATTCATGTCATTCACTCCCGCTTCATTTTACTCAATTTGTAAGAACAATTGTATACCATTTCTTTTTCTCTCACGGAAATGTTTCTCAATTTTAGTAAAAAGTGGATCTACTCAATTTTATGAGTAGATCCACTTTTTACGAGAATTGAGTAACATTTCCGTGAGAGAAAAAGAGCACTCAAAAAAATACGTAGTTATACCAATACAAAAGAGGAATCAATTCAACTAAAATTTTGGTTTGAATATGGACCAATGAAACTGATGAACTAATTCAACAAAACCTTTGAGTTGAAATAAAACATCATGCTTTATAGAATTGAACATCGTGTTTTTTTGCTCAAAACAAAATGTTTTCTTAAACCAATTAAACGCATTTGTTGAAATAATAAACAATGATGAACTAATTCAACAAAACCTTTGAGTTGATATAAAACATCATGCTTTATTGAATTGAACATCGTTCAAAACAAAATGTTTTCTTAAATCAACTAAACGCATTTGTTGAAATAATAAACTTTGATGAACTAATACAATAAAACCATTTAATTGAAATTTAACTTCATGCTCTATAGAACTTAAAGTCGTGTTTTATTGTTTTTTCAACAGTTACCGCACCATATTCCCCCAGCAGAACGGCGTTTCGGAACGCTAGAATCGGACTTTGCAGGAGTTGGCATCGTGCATGTGGTTGGAGCTGAACTCGGGAAGAAATATTGAGGAGAGGCAGTCATAATGGCAGCTTATTTGCAAAATAGTCTTCCTTCGGAAGTTGTGCTGTTTTTCCAGTTATCTGCAAAGAGAATAACTCATTGATAATCTGTTTAACAAATTATAATATATTATGTTTAAACTTACATTAGGAAAGCAGAGGTCAGAGGTATATGGCTGCTATGAAATGTCCGCTCATACAACTGTTTTATTAAAATAATTAGTTAAGCATTTTTGTTTAAAATAAATGTGATTGTTATATATCAAATATAATCAGCGGTGATTACTTCAAATAATTAGATAGGTTTGATTTGAATAAAATTTTGAATTGATTTAGAACTTTTTTATGAATTGAAATAAATAGAAATCTTGTATTGAATAGCAGCAACATGTTTTGTTGATTCAAAACAGAGTGATTTTTTAGGGTGAAAAAGTATTTTATTAAAACAATAAAATAATCATTTGAGTTTAAAAATAAATGTGATTGTTATAAATCAAATATTATTTACACTTATATCACACAGCATTGATTACTTTAAATAATTTTATTTGTTTGATTTGAATGAAATTTTGAATTAATTTGGAACTTTTTTATGCATTGAAACAAAAAGAGACTTTGTATTGAATAGCAGCAAAATGTTTTGTTGATTCAAAACAGAGTGATTTCTTAGGGTGAAAAAATATTTTGTTAAAACAATAAATTAATCATTTGAGCTTTAAAATAAATGTGATAGTTTTAAATCACACAGCAGTGATCACTTTAAATATTTTTTTTGGTTTGATTTGAATGAATTTTTGAATTGATTTGGAACTTTCTTATGAATTGAAACAAAAAGAAACCTTGTATTGAATATCAACAAAATATTTTGTTGATTCAACACAGAGTGATTTCTTTGCGTAGACTGTATACAATTCTAGGGTTTTAGGGTGAACTTACAATTGAGAGATTCAATCCGGGCTCGCTCTCTTTCATCCATAAACCAATCACCTTTACGTTTTTCATTCTACTATTTGTAGATTATGCTAGCCAGCACTGTTGTGTTTCGATCTCCGAATAAAAAAGTATGATAGATTGACAATAAAATGTATAGTAACCATACAATAGAATCAATAGTATGTACAATTGATCGTATTGTTCACAACAATAAGATAACATTAGGACTTACTGTTTCTACAAAGGAAGCTATTGTTAATTGAGGCATCAACAATAGAATAAGGGGGTTGTTATGTGTCTTAACAATAAAAAAATATCACTTATTTCTGAACAGATTTGAGTTAATAACTATAAATTGTATTGTTTCACTATTGTTGAAAATTCTAGCATATGGGGTGTATAGTAGATCTATTATAATTACAATGTGCTTTTTTGATTTGTCTGATACATGAACAGTAGGATTCATGGTCGGCAATTCATTCTGTTGTTATTGTATCTTATTAAATTGTTATTCTTGGGTTTTTTTTTTCATTAGGGCGAATCTACAATTGAGACATTCTCTCCGGGCTCGCTCTCTTTCATTCATTACAGCACAATTATAAAACTTTCGAGGGATTCTTTAGTGCAGATCGAAACACTACGGTGCTGGCTAGCATACTCTACAAATAGTAGAATGAAAAACGTAAAGGTGATTGGTTTATGAATGAAAGAGAGCGAGCCCGGAGAGAATCTCTCAATTGTAGATTCGCTCTAATGATAAAAAACCCTAGAACTGTATCGTAATTTTTATCCGGGTCTGTACTAAAGAATCCTTCGAAAGTTTTATAATGGCGCTGTATTGCCCGTCTCAACGATTTTTGATTATGACGCAACTTTATTCGGGACAAACATTTCTTGCGTGCACACTATTTATTTAATACATTCAAATTTTACTTGTCATTAACATATGCTATCGGATTGTTATTGTTTATTGTTATTGTTTATGAAACGTCAAACTGCTTTGTTGCGTATGTGTGTGTGACACGGGAAAAAATTTCACGCGAATAATTCTCGCGTAGTGGTCTAATGGCTGGCCCACAATTGATACGTTGCGGATGCGTTTGCGTGAATTTGACAGTTTTCCCAAAGGTTTTCTGTCAAATTTACGTCAAAGGAACGCAAACGTATCTACACAGAGAGGAATTTGATGGTCAATTTTACCATTATTGGGGGGTTGGGTTTCCTTTTCCGTTTTTTTGTTTTGCCCCCCCCCTTTGCCCGGGCCACAAACCCACATAAAAAATATTTGATCCAATTTTCCCTATACTCAGGGATTGCTTTTTTTCCCATGACCATAGCCAAAAACCCCATGCCCGGTGCGAATTCCCCCATTTTTATTGTTTTTAACCCCTTTATTTGCGATCCTCACCCCGCCCCATTTTTTTTTTTCGGTACAACCAATAAATTTTTCTCAGAGTATGAGCCTGTGCACGCTTTAAAAAAATTGACTTTCACTGTGAGCCATGTTTTCAAGCTTCTTGTGAGAGTGAGTGAGACAACACCAAAACACGGCTCACAGTAAAAGTCAAAAAAAAAACAAAACAATTATAGCAGCGTGCACAGGCTCATTGTGGGTGACCCTTAAGGAGGTGGAATCTCCGCAATAATGAATGAAAGAGAGCGAGCCCGGAGAGAATTTCTCAATTGTAGATTCGCCCTAATGAAAAAAAAACCCTAGAATTGTACTTCATAATTGAGGTAATGTAACCCATAAATGAGCAAATTGAGTTTACGCATTTCATGGGTTGACTCCATTTTATGGAAATGGGTGAAATTATACCCAATAATCGGGTTTTGATTCTTACCGTGTATAATGACGTTATTAACGTCGATGCAAAACGTCGACAAAACGAGAAACGTCAGTCAGTGTTTTGTGAAAAGAGAAAAAGTTGAGTGAAAATGGCGTCCTTAGAACCACTTCAAAATAAAACATGGGATTTATCCTTAATCCATAATACGAATGGACGCAGGAATATAAGGAAAATAACAAGTTAATAAGTTTGAAGTGAAGTGCACCTTAGATATAGTTGAAAAGAATAGAACAGCAAATTTTTTTTGAGTCGATTATTAATTCTAGCACCATCCAGCCCCCCCCCCCCCCCCCCCCGTTCTGTAAAAATCGCACGATCGCCCTTCTGAGCAAAACGTCGATTAAATGGCGTCCTTAGAACCACTTCAAAATAAAACATGGGATTTATCCTTATACGAGCTGCATCGGACGCCCCAGGAAGCTATAACGGATAATACAGAGATTGCTGTTTCGCCCCGTAGTTTGCACAGTGAACTTATGTGTCCTATTTGCTTAGATATGCTGAAAAGAACTATGACAACAAAGGAGTGTTTGCATCGTTTTTGTTCTGACTGCATCATCACAGCTCTCCGATCGGGTAATAAAGAATGCCCAACTTGCCGTAAAAAACTTGTATCGAAACGTTCATTACGTCCGGACCCCAACTTTGATTTGTTAATATCAAAAATCTATCCAAGTAGAGATGAGTACGAGGCACATCAAGAGAGAGTTCTAGCTAAATTCAATCAAAGCCATTCACAGCAAGCACTCGTTCATTCCATTAACGAGGGCATTAAATTGCAGTCACAAAATAGACCAAATCGTAAGCAAAAAAGTGAAAATGATTTGACCGCAGCTGCAGCAGCAGCTACAAATGCATCTACACCAGCAGCTACGTCTTCTGTGAATATGACACCAAATGTAGCAAACAGTAACGGAAATGTTGCTGCAGCGGTTGCGGTTGCGGTGGCGGTTGCGGATACTGTAAATCGCGAAGGATCTTCCAATAGCCAAGCCGGAGAATCTGTACCTCAATCTTCAAATCCCCCATCAGTGAGAAGTACACCGTCACCGGTTCCTTCGAATGTAAGTTCAGCGAGCAAAGCAAAGCGCGCTCGGTCGGTACTTACTTCTGAAAAGTCAGAGGAATCAGAAAGTAATAGTGAAATGGATGGAAGAACTGAGGAAAATGATTCCAATTTGGACACAGAGGGAGAAGGAAATTCCGAACATGGTAGTGACGAAATTGAACTCGTATTTAAACCACATCCAACAGAAATGGCTGGAGACAATCCATTGCTAAAGGCGCTTAAGGAAAACTCGGTTCGCTACATCAAAACCACTTCAAATGCAACAGGTAATTCTTCTGGGCAAACGGATGGGAAATTTCTTTTCTCGATACAAGATTTGTTGGACTAATTTTGGTTGTAATCAACGATACATTGAATAAGTAGTAGGCAACTAGTTCAAATACAATTATGAAAGCATGTATTTTTTTTGGTATTTACACGATTGAATAGGTTTCATGAAAACATGTTTAACTATACACATTTTGAACGTAATATTATATTATGGTATAATACCACATTAGTTTCTTGCGTGCTGTATACTAATCCGGAACGTCTCGATTATTGAAAATATATTACTATATCCTAAATATATTGCTATTAAATTATTGACATTCTGTTAGATAATGAATTGCGTTCTAATACGTGATCAGAGAGTTGGCAAGCCTTTATTTTTATTTTTCTAAAATTATCATAATGTCAAGTTCTTCTCAAATGCTTGGAAACTTCACCCGTGTGAATCTATTCACACAGCTAGGTGGTAGAATTATCCGAATTTTGACCGCGGAACTTTAGGGATAAACGCGTCAGATATCTGACATCATTAACACCTCGCGAATCTCGCAGCACAAATATCCGTAAATATTGCTCTGTTGTAAAGTATTGTTTGAGAACGCGAGTTTGGGGATCAAGAATTTAACCATGGAACTCTGAGCCGTTTAAGTCAATATAAGGTTTTTGGCTCAGGATGAAACAGGATAATATAGCAAATAAAGCATGGATCATTATGCCAAGCAGTTTTCCAAAGAAATAGGACCCAATTTGTTCAAACTTCATTAAAGAAAATTGTGTTGTGTTCTAGATTACTTTTATCTTTCTCACAACCAACTCAAATACACCATTCCAATCATATTATTTACACAATTAGCTTATTGACTGCTCTCAACTTAATGTTCTTAGAGCACTTTCGCTGTAATTGATTGAGAGCTTTAGATAAGCTTTAGATCACTCCAAACTAGTTATACCCAGATTTACCTTCGGACAAAAAAGTTACACACGGATAAAAATGGTGCATTTTTTTAGAGTACAGGCCTTATATCATGATGCTTGTTGGTCTTTCAGGACATTCATTGAATAAGTTTGAATACGTATCATATCATTGTATAGCGGATCAAGCTATTGTTACAACAGAAGAGCTCAAGTTCTGAACTGTAGGACAGTTTGTTCGGTATAGTATTTCCCAATATTGTCTCATAATGTCTGTTGATCTTCCAGGACATTTATTTAATATGCACTTGAGCACTCGACACTGAAGAAATCTGTAAGTCGCAGACGAAATAGATAGTTCCGTTAAATAGAATTTAACGGAATTTGCTCGCGTTCACTAGTAATAGTTTGAGAAAGTGTTTCAGTTTTTTATTTTTTATTTTATTAAAAAAAAAGATTAATGTTGGGGGGAGGGGTATTTTTCTTCACTTATCTCGACAGCAAACACAGTTTTGCGTAATGTAGGCTTCAAGCTACAAATTGGAGGAATTTATTAGAATCACACACCTCGCTGTGTGCTATCTAAGCTATATTTTTAGGTTTACTCACAATTTTAGTGTAGAAAGTTCGAAAAGGCAGAAGAATCCTATCTGTAATTCATAGTTTTTAAGTTCATATGTTTACATTTAATTCCACTTACAGTAGTTAGCATGATAATTGTTTAAATATCACTTACTTTAGCTAACTTTAACTAGATTTAATAATCAATAATGTATAGAAAAGTTTAATTATTATCGAAGGCAATAACAAAGGCGTGTGAAGCTAACAACGATGATTTACCAGATTTCTTTACTTCTCTATGGTTTGACGTTTCTCTCCGTTCGCAGTCATATGTATTAGACCGTTCGTGGTCGGGTTGCCAGAGTGCCTGGAAGTATGTTGACACCGTCGGCGCAACGAGGGGTGTTGTCGTCACAAAGCCCCGCCCGTAAACCTAGGTTATGTTCCTGGAGAATCTCCTGAAGACTCCAACGGTTTACGTTCCACTCCGACGTCCAACACTGCGAGCTTGACTGCAGCTCGCCGTAAGACGCACTCGGCGTCCGCACTAGTGCTTGGCGAACTTTTCCGTCGCGGCCGACGAAGGTTTCCTCAATCCGTCCTCTGATCCACTGATCCCTTCCGGTGCCGTTCAAAACGAGTATAAGATCACCCACCTCGAGCTCCTTAACTTCATCGAAGTTGCTCCGGCGGGTTACTGGCAGATACTCGTTGATCCATCTCTTCCAAAACTCGGCTACAATATATTGAGCCATCTTCCAACTGCTACGGATTGTAGCACGAGTGTCGATGTCTGTAGCATGTTGGTTTTTGTTACCGCTTGAGCTGCCTAAGAGGAAGTGGTTTGGTGTCAACGATTCCTGGTCCGGACTCCAGCGGAATGTACGTAAGTGGTCTGGAGTTGACCAACGCTTCTGCCTCGTATATGATGGTCTCCAATGTCTCGTCATTGGGTTTCCGAGGATGTTCCACAGCTGTACCGATAGCTAACTTCACGGACTTCACAAGACGTTCCCACACTCCACCCATGTGTGGAGCTGCGGGTAGAATGTACTTCCACTCGGTTTGCGCATTCGTAAAGGTGGTGGCTAGAGCCTCGTTTCTCGTTGCTGTCTCCCCCTTTAGCTGCCGATTCGCACCTTGGAAACAGGTGCCGTTATCCGAGTAAATTACTCCACGTCACCACACGAATCTCCGGATAGTCATAACGTACGACTCTGTAGACAGACTGTGCACTACTTCTATATGCACGGCGCGAACGGTTAAGCAGGTGAAAAGGGCGATCCAACGTTTCATCTGACAGCGACCCACCTTGACTAGCACCGGTCCAAAATAATGGGAGAATAACTGGAAATTTTGTTTCGAATGGTAAGAAGTGTGCTTCCCTTCTGGGGAACCACGTGTTTCCTCAGGTGTGGCTCTCTCTTCCGGGTAGGATTCCGCTTGCACCATCTTCCAAAGAAGAATCTCTGCACGCGCGAGTTCGGATTTGGTGAATATCTCCTTCCGTAGAGTTCGTCCCACATTATTTCGACACAACCCAACTAACATCAATGTTGAATAACTGTTTGTTCAATCAAATTTGGAGAAGTTGTTCAGCTTTTTCTTCTAGCAAGCTGAATAACTTCTCCAAATTTATTTGAACAAGCAGTTATTCGACACAGATGTTTGTTGGGAAGCTGTCAGTGAAGCGGATGACGTACGCTGTAGCACACTGCAGTTTCGTCCAGCGTCTAAACCTGGAGTAATCGATGAGTGGCAGTGGCTTCCAGTGCACATGAACGCGTCGTATTTTTTCGTGAGTTGTAGTCGTCGTTGGTTGTTCTGGCCACGAATCTTCCCCATCACGAAGAAACTCGGGTCCTTTAAACCAAGGGCCGTTGGAGTCCAGATTAGCACCATTCTTCCCCTTCGTGGCATCGTCGGATACGTTTCGTTTGGATTTCACCCATCTCCACTCCTGCGGATCGCTCAGAGTCAGTATTTCGCCAACTCGGACTGACACGAACTTGTGGAACTTTCGATGATCAGATCGGATCCACGCCAATCCTGCCTTAGAATCGCTCCAGAAGAATCGCTGAGATACTGGAAGAGAATGTTATTCTAAAACAGCCGTTAGGTATTGCACTCCCAGAACTGCAGCCTTCAGCTCAAGCCTTAGAGTTGACAATGTCTTGAGAGGTGCCACTTTAATCTTAGCGCCCTAGTATCATCTGAACACAGCCATTATACACCAGCCAGAAATACACCGCTCACGAATAGGCGATGTCACTGGCGTCTACGAAAGTATGAACCTGCAGGTCGTCAAGGTTGGCCGGAAAGGTCGAGAAATAACATCTTGGGATTCTCAGTTTATAAAGCTCTGTGAATAATGCCACCCATTGTCGGGATTTTTGGAAGAGCTCGTCGATGATTGGTTCATCCCCAAGAAACACCTGAAACATCTTCTTTGACAAGAATACAAAAAGTTTGTTGTAAAAAAGTCGTGAGGATGAAATACCAAACATGTCTGGTCTTGAAAACGTTTTGAGAATGTTTTTCCACACATATTCGGTTCAAACGTGGTACCAGAACAGCGAACACATTTTTGTTCTATTTTTGTTCGATCAACTTAAATTTTACTTCTTGAAAACATTGGTGACTGTTTGTCATCTTACCACTACGAACTATCTTTACTCACTTTTGAGTATCCATACTTTTGACTGATTTGAGTCAACCGTACTTCATTTTGGATTGTTTGGAAATAGCGTGTATGCTAGATGTTTGTAAATATGATAATAGGTTGCATTCAAGATGAATTTTAAACATGTTTTTAACATCCTCATGCAATAGTGAAATTATTCAGAAAAGATTGTTAATCCAATACGGTGACGGCTGAAAATATGTTTATTTGAAATACTGGAATAAAAACAAATACTACCTAAATGTAAGATTGTGATGCCACTCACTGATTCAAATAGAAGCCAAATTGGGCATAGGGGTTTATTCAAATGTAACATAAAGCAACAGTTTGGGAGATTGTTTAGTATTTTTTAAATAAATTGTTACGCTTAATTTGTTGGGGAGTCTTTTGAGATGTAGCTACGCACAACATAATAGAAAAATTGTATTTGTATTTTCATTCATACTGACATTACTCGGTTCAATTTCACAGCAAATAACGCAGAAAAGAAAAAAAGAACATTTGAAAATCAAATGTGTTGCCAATGTTTTTACCCATACTGTAGGACTGTAGAATTGGAAAATGGCCATGTTGGTTTTTGTGAATTCCATAAAGAAATCTCACTAAAATTCATTAATTTATTCGGGGTACCTTCTACGTTTTTTAATCCAATCGATGGCGCATGAAATTAGGGAAGGTAAATCGGAAAGTTGCACTGCTAACCTTGAGCCACATATACAATTTTGATACAACTTCCATGCGTAAAGCACTTTGAATTTCCTATTTGAAAAAGTTATAAACAATCATCTTCAACGGGTAAAATACGATTAGCTACGATATGGTTTCGCCATTAAAAAATCTTGTTTATATTTTTTTTTTACTTTGTTCATACCGTGCTTGCTTTGACAAAACATATCATTATGTTATAAGCATGCTGTTGGAAGCATCCATAGAACATAATATTTGTCTTATGGATGTTCTACAAAACATCTGGTATGACCTAAAAGATGTTCAAAAATGCCACATTTTTTGCGCTTTTTCGGTTATATGCGTGTATGAAATTAAGTTATTGACGTTAGAAAAAAAAAAACATGAGCTTGGTCTAAAACGTGTATTATTAACATGAATACGACAAGTGGTGTTACTTGGGTCCCAACCTGTCCCGGATGCCCAAGTTCCTTGGATGATAACCTTCCCGTGGATGAGGAAGTTCGAAACGAGTCCTATGTAGTGGGTCGAAGAGACTCATTACCTTGAGAACTTCTCGCTTAGTAGGAACGTCAACTTTCTCTAGGATTTGACGGACATCTTCTCGTAGATTGAAGTTGTAGGAGAAGCTGTCATCTGTAGGAATCCAATTCATTCCAAGCACGGATTCTGATACATTAGCGCTTTCCAGCATCAAATTCTTTGGTTCATCTACAGTCGCTGCCCCTATTTCACGGAGAAGTTTCGCCGAGTTTTAGCGGAAGAGACAGATCTCAAAGCCTCCTTTCGAATGAACCAATATAACCTCCTTAACGACCTCAACAGCTTCCTCGACGGTCATAAAGCTGTCAAGGTAGTCATCCACGTAGTGGTTTTTAACAATTGCCATGGTCGCACGTGGATACACTTCTAGGGCAAATAATCTCGAAGTTGATTATTTAGCTAGTGGTCAGGATCGGCTGCGGCTGCTACATGGAAGTGAACTACAGCTCGTTGTGTTGATATATCTGAGATACAGCCATAGATGCCCCAACCCAGGCGGCTCTTCGCTGCAATCGGGTCTTGGGTCCACCTTCGCGCAACTTCAAAGGCACGGTGAGAGTAAGCTTGTCCAATCCAATCAGTAACTTTGGTAGAATTAGATCATACACTTCTACAGGGAGCCCCCGCAAATGTGGATATCGTTTGCCGAGTTCCTCGTACTTCATCGTTTGGGAAGACAACACTAAAGAGCTAACCGTTCTAACTCCCCAGAGCTTGTGCCAGCTTAGACGACCTCTCCCAGAAATCTCCAGCTGCACTCGCTGCGACCTTGGTTCTTCACGAGTTACCATTCCCGACCACAAAGCCAACGGTTCCACCGTTCCGGATACACCCAGGCGATCAGCCGTAGCTTGCTGCAGGAGTGTGGTCGATGACCCTCATCAATGAAAGCGAATACTACCTCTGTCCGCGCCCCCGCATATACACTGATAGGCAAAATAAAGTGCCCACCTCATCGTTTTTTCAATTTCTCTCATTTACTTGGTTCAAATTAAAGTAAACACTGTATTTTTTTTTATTTTCTTATTTTTTATATTCTTTTTAAGTTTCACTTATGGAATACTGAAAAAAAAGGAGTTTTACTTAAAGAAAAAAAAAATCAATTTGTGTTGAAAAAAAAAACAGTGACAAAATAAAGTGCCCACTTCATTTAGGCTACAGAAAACATAAATTAAAGTAAAATAAAAGCATTTCAATAATTGATGTGTCCTCCTTTGGCCTTCAGGACCTCCTGCAGGCGCTTCGACATGCTCTCGACCAGGTTCTTTAGGTGCTGTGGATCTAGCTCTTCCCAGGCGCGCTCCAGGGCTGCAAAATAGTTATTTTTATTGGTAACACCAGTTTTGTCAACCCTGGCATCGAGAATCGTCCACAAATTCTCAATGGTATTGAGGTCCGGGCTTTGTGGAGGCCATTCCAGCAGTTTGATCCGACAAGACCGGAAGAAAGACTTGGTCTTCTTGGCAGTATGCTTCGGGTCGTTGTCCTGCTGGAATACGAACTTCTCTTCAAGGCCCGTCTGTATCAGCGAAACCTCCAGAGCCACTGGGAAGCCGAAGGAATCGATGAATGGGCGAGAACCATACCTTTTTCCTTGGACTTTCGCTGATCAACCTTGAAATTTCGGCTTGAACCTGGTAGCTCAAACGACACATGACTTGATGCTGTCACCAAACCTGACATGAAGTCGCCGAACGTTGTCAATGTTGCGTATGGTTGCTTACTCATTTAGACAGTCCATTCAATTTTTATGGAACCAGGAAGCTTCTCCACGAGTTCCTGCATGAGAACCGGGTTGGTCAGGTGTGTGAATTAGATTTTCTGCGTCCGTGTACCCACAAGCTGCAGTTGATTGCTCGAAGCTGCTGACGAATAGTTGCCAATCTTCGGGATTGCAGGAAAAAGACGGCAGTTCTCTTCCCATCAGCTGCCTGACTCCTACTCAGTGACGTGGGAAATGCAGCTCCTTGATGCAAGTTCCAGGTTTGACCCATGGGGATACTCGATGGGACCAAAGGACTTGCTCCGTCGTTTGGTAGATCCAACAATCAATGTGCAACTAGCGATTTGAAATTGGTTCACTGTTGTAGAACCCCTAGGTCCGAAGTACACCTTGCAGTCTGCACCTTGCCATGCACTCGTGCGCTTTTTAGTACCTTTTGGTACAAGAATCTTTGTTTTTGTTTTGATTCGTTATGTTATTTTGACAGAATATTTGAGAGTGTATTGGTGTGAGTTCCACTCGCTGGTAGATCCGTGTATTGGTGCGGGACCTGTACATTGAACTGTAGGTTCACGACCACTTCGCTGGGTGGACGTTGTTGATTTGGGTCATCCTCATATTGTTCTGGACCCGACTACTGCTGGGTCGCGACGACGCATTGGCGGATGCATTTTACCGTTGAACGGAATCGACTGACTGGGCCGAGCAGGATAATCTGCTGGATTTGCCGTTTTTCGATCCTGAATCGGGTAGGAACGAGTTGGATGCTGATCCGATTGTCCTCGGTCAGTAATGGATTGACGATTCATTGGAACGTTGGGTTTTGCTGCTGGGAACGTTTGTGCAGAATAGGAAATCAGGTGTCTGGCTGACTGCTGGCTGACATTGGCTTTCTGTTGGCTTTGCTGAATTCGGTCTGACTAACGGTGTAACGTTTCCAGAAAGCATCTTCGCGGGAACATTTTAAATCGCGAGTGGTTCGGGAGAACATTACCAAAGAAGAATGCTAAGATGGAACAGTTGGTTCAAAGACCAAAGTACCTTGATAACAAGGTAAAGTATATTGCCTGTCATGTTATTCTCACATACACGCTCATTCGAGCTTACGCAATCGTATTTTATGAATTTGACTTATTGAAAACAAAAAAAAACTCAATTTTGAGATAGCTACATATTATTTTTTTCCAATAATATAAAATGGGTCGGATAACGTCTTTGTCAATTTGCGGTTCGGAAGTTAATTTAAAATCCAAATCGTATTCGAAAATTTATAACCATAGACATGGAGCAGATAGCAGCCACTTCTTTTCAATGTTGCAGCCAGCGATCAATGAACTCAGTGCCAACATTAGATTAGGGCGAATCTGCTTTTGTAAACGGTGGCTTTCGTAGTCATTTTCTCTTGAACAAAAGGTCACAAATACAAATTAAGCACTCTTTAAGGAGGAGGAGCTTTATCTCTATCCGATGACATATTCAATTTGAAGGAATTGTATTCAACTTCTGATAAATTAGCAGACAAAGTGTTATTTATAAAAGCAGATTCGCCCTAATCAAAGGTTGGCGCTGAACTGAACAATTACCCACCCACACATTATTTTTTTCGCGGAACCGATGAAGGCCGGGCCATTGACTCCTGATTTCTAGTTTTTGTTTTGGTTGCTAAATAAAATGAAATTCTTTGGTTTTTTTTTTTCAAAAGGACAACAATGTTTTTTATAGCTTCTTTTGCGGGGGCAAAATAGAAAAAATACTCATTTTCAAAATATTTTGTTTTAATGTTTATGAGTAAGTTCGACTCAAAACTAAATAAATTTCAATATTAGAGGATTTTATTTTACTATCTTACAGGTTTGATCCGAAGGGTCTCAGATTGTTATGAAACTTTGTCCACTCGTAGAGTTCATGGAAAAAAAATTGTGAATAACTTGTGTACTCAGTGTTCGGTATTCAGTGCATATTCACCGATTTCCACTGGAGGTCTGCTTATTGAGCTCAAGATAGGTTCCGCTTCCCTAGTACAATTTTTTTTAATGAGAAAATATAACCTTAAAAAAAACCCTGCAAAATTTTCCAAAGTAGAGAAAAATTTCTTGTATAAGGCCAGTATGTAGCTCAAAAGTAATGTGCATTAGCATAGGACAAGTAATGGTCAAGAAATGCTTTTACTGTCAGGATATCTTACCTTTTATGCTAATCTAATCTAATCTAATACAAACGCAGCCAGTACGAGAAAGCATCCTGGAAATAATTGGGTTAGATGACGCCCAATTATTTTTTTTGTTAATATTGATGCTTGCAGCATATCAAAGACATGATACAAGCGTCAAAGCGGCCAGGCCTACTGCGTTGCATTTACCGCAAAAGATGATTCTGTAAAATGAGTTTGATTGAAATAAATAGATTTGAATTACAACGCATTTTGTGAATCTACAGGGGAGGAAGGATGCGTGGACATACCGTACCATACGCTCCGAGGTCGGGATATCTTACCTTGTATGCAGTTGAAAAGTAGGGAAACTGGATACTGTTTCATAACGCCAGTAATGCCTGCTCATGTAAACTAAATGGGGCTGTCTCTTTTTCTCGTGGAATAATATTCACTATGTGTAAACATTTTTTGCTCTGGAGATATTGAAGGTGACAGCTATATTGAAATTCCAACGACCCATTTCAAGAATGCTTGTTCATGCACGTACATTCTGAGGTCATCTTCATATTTAATCAGCCCGCATGAAAATCTTCACATTTCAAATGGATATGTGAAGAGTTTTCACACTTCCAGAATCAAAAATGGAAATTCTTGATCCTGGCATGTATATAGTTAAGGTAGATTTTTGATAATATAAAACAACCTCACCAATGTTCCTTATCTGTTGTTGGAAAGCTCGTCCGGATGCGGGAGCGGGGCACTAAAACCAAAAAATGGGTAAAAACTACCGACGCACATTTCATTTAAAAAAACACGACCATAACACACTATGAGAGGGATTCCATTAACAACGTCCTACGCAAAGCACTCGGGGAAACTATAATTTCACCATTCATTTTAGTTGAATGAAGGAATTTGATTAATTATATTTCCGCGAAAACGACGCAGCAATAGTAAAACTCGTCATTTTCAAAGCACGGTTTGTTGCCATCTTTCATATTATATTTAGAGGGCAAACTATTATTTCTAAATTAGTAAAATGCTTATTCCACAGTCTTAATTATCACAACAAATAATCAACGATTATTATTGAGGGTTATTCCGAGAGTCGTAGTGACATTTGTCACTTGGTGAGGTGAGAAAAGTCACCTCGCAGTGACGTGACTCTCCATTTGATTTGCCCAGAAGAGTCACGTCACTGCAAGTGACTTTTGTCACTTCACCAAGTGACAAAAGTCACTTCGACTCTCGGAATAACCCTCATTATTGTTTTTAGTTCCAGAAAACGATGAACGGATTGCCTCTGTCCAGAGACTTTTTTTCGTCGAGTATTGCAAATTGCAGTTAATACTGAAATCTAGAGAGCTCTTGTTTCCTGGACATAAGGTAAGTATTTACTTTTTACGAAATTAATTTAGTACGCTTTTTAGATTTGTATTTAATTATTTAGATAATAATTCTGGATAAAATTGCTGGGAATTTCAAATCATTTATAAGTAGGGGTATGCAACAAAAAAAAAAGATTACAGGCGTGTTAAACACACGCACTAGGGTGGTTCAAAGTAGCAGCTACACCCTACTAAACCGACACTTCTTTTAAAACTTGAGCTCAATTGGTTGTGAACTCGTACTACGCTGGTCTTAGGAAGTTTCTATGGGAATCACTATGGAAATTACAAACGTTTAGTTCTAACCCCCCTTGCTATTTTTGATATAAATAGCAAACGAAATTGTTTACTATCTGTGCATTTTTCCAGCTTCAACTCTGCCTAAGATCACTCAATTGCACATCGGCGTAACTAGATATTAGTTAATTAGCGAGATGATGTTCTTGAGCAATGCTTCGTCACAAATCAAGGCTACTTTGCATGCTGTTTGCCTAGGAAGCTGTGGATCATTAATATTAGAAAGTTGTTGGCGTAGAAAACAATTAATAATTAATCAAATTGACGTCCAACCAAAAAGTGATTTTCGCTAACGTTGTCGATAGGAATCATTCCCACGTGTAATTACGTCATACAGTTACGAGTGACAAAAAGATTAGATTTCCCATAGGAATTCCTAAAGAAATTTCAAAAGGTCCGATGCAGCTCCAAGTAGGAAGAAGTGTCAGGATCTGATTTGGAATTGATTGGGTGTGGTGGAGCTGAAACGATAATTTGAACCATCATAACATGCACAAACGTGTGTGTTTCCAAAATAAAGAGACATCAGCGAACTTGAGCCAACGGTTTTGATGTAAACAGTGTACATACGTTCAAATTGTGCTCTAAATCTCTAAGCAGATAAGTCTAGAAATCTAGTCGATGGTGAACTAAATTTTATGTTTATGATGAAACCCAATAATTTTCTTCTTTATTTCAGTTGATCACTTGAGCAAATACTTGGCAATGCGACTGACATTGGACTTGGAAACGGAACTTCCCGAGGCCTATCGCTTGGTGAACTTTTGTATCTACATTGCTCCGCAACCATTACAATTAGTAGTGTTGAGCGGCAATCAAACTCTTTCGCAGGTCAATGAAAAGTTTTGGAAGGTAGTAAACGTTAGTTTGGACTTTTTTACCGATTAAGATGATTTTTCGAAATACTGTTTTTGTACTTCACAGGTCAATAAGCCCTTGGAGATGTACTACTCGTGGAAAAAATCCTAGGGAACCGCCTAACATCCGAAGCGTAGTGGGTGATAGAAAGTAACACTCGCACTAAAATTGGTAGTGTGGGTTGTTCCGACAGTCGAAGTGACTTTTGTCACTTGGTGAAGTGATAATGAGGGTTATTCCGAGAGTCGAAGTGACGTTTGTCACTTGGTGAAGTGAGAAAAGTCACCTGCAGTGACGTGACTCTCCATTTGATTTACCCAGCAGAGTAACTAACGTCACTTCGACTCTCGGAATAACCCTCAATAGTCACTTGCAGTGACGTGACTCTTCTGGGCAAACCAAATGGAGAGTCACGTCACTGAGAGGTTACTTTTCTCACTTCACCAAGTGACAAATATCACTTCGACTCTCGGAATAACCCTCAGTATTAATGCATGCGTTCAGTGTGGTGCATTGTTCCGTTTTAAGAATTGAAAAAAAAAAGTTCGTAGTTTATTGACAAACTTTAAGTACATTGTATGCAATGCGGAACAAAATTCTTTAAGATGACAAGGGTGTTTATTGTGCACTTGGACAGTTCACTAGTATAGGAAATCCGTTTTACAATTCATGTTTGCAATAAGGATTTCCAAATAAATAAATAATACCTACTACATTTGAGGCATCTAGAGCATTTTAAATTTATTGAGAAAGCCATGAGAAAAAGTTTATAAAATTCCATCGATTTAATATTTACAATTCTATATTACGTACACTAAGGGAATCTCCAAATGGTAAATCGTATTGCGTTTTAATATTAGTCCAGTCCACGCAATGCATTCGTTTGCTGCTGACGCCACTCGTTTCGAAGTCTGATCAAACAGCCCACGTTATACGCATCCCTTTCTTTGCCACGTCGTAGAATGTTGAAATAAAGACTTAGGCATCATGTTGTCATACTGGTGGGCTTTACCACAACTTACTCTCAATGAATGGAAACGAAAAAATCCGAATATTGACAGCTTAAGGGGGGGTAGGGTTAATGCGTACAAAAAAGGCCTGTTTTTGTGAATTGTATGTGACGGCACAGCTGAAATCTCTGTATTAAAAGAAATGGTACATTTCAGTATGACATTATTTGAAGAATATTATGCGAGATTTTCACGAAGCAATATTAAAAAAAATACGGCAGCTATTATTCGGACGTGCCTCGGAAAAAAATTGAATTACGGTGTCCATCATAACTTGGTGCTGGATCATGCTGAACTCAGAAAAACCAAGAGCATTTTTTTAACTATTAATTTCCCCATGTAACGCTGGGCTGGGTTTTGCGAAATTTCAATTTTTCACTTTTTTGGAACACTTTGAAGGGAAAAACCCGAGTTTTTGCGGAAAAAATTGGCTAATTAAATATTAAAAAAAAAAAATTATTAACAAATTCGAAAAGAAAAACTCTCCCACGTTACCTCACAAATTATGTACAGAAATAGTGTTCTAAATTTCAAAACGATCGGTGCAGTAGTTTTGAAGTTCTGAGGGACACCGACTTTGAAAAAGTGAGTTGCGGGGAAAACGCTTTGGAGTTTTTAACACTAAAAAGTCTGGTATAAAACGTTCATATGCGAAATTTGTATGAGGTACTGAATCATCAATCACCAATGTTCTATAAAGGACGTTGCTATCATCCATGATGTCTAAAGCATCTTTTTGCTCCTGTCTACGACGAATTCTGCCTTCTTTAGTTTGGCTTTCAGCTTCCTGCTCTGCTCGACTTATACGTATGGAATCAGCTGATCGCGCCCAGTAGTAGCGTCCACTACTAATTCCCATGTATTGCATAAAGGTTAGTAAAGCAAAAGAACCTTCATTGAAGACACTGGCTGCCACATAAGCTGCAATTGCAACGATAACAGAGGTTCCACTCAAGTGCTTTGGTGAGATTTTCCAAATCAGTTGTTGTTCTGCGTGAAGCCTCCGACACATCGTTTCAGGAGTGCATCTTTGCTATCCAAAACAACCTCGGGAAGAGCACTGTACGTGTGTTCGAACGAATTCAATGCATTGGCAGCTGCAGCCTTTTGCCATACGCACCAAGAGTCCGCGCCGCTCGAGCATTTTTTTTATGCTGTGGATTCTCGTTCGTTGAACTGTAGTGGAAGAACGTTGCCCAGATAGCATTCTTCATATTTTCCACGGAATCAGAGTAACGTCTAATAGCCAAACCGTACTATACGGTCAGTATATCAATGATTTTGGCCGCAAGCTTCCCTTTACCAGACATACTCTTTCGTCTGATCTTCATTCCAACCTTAGCTTTAGTATCTACAACGGTCTTTTTGACTTAATCGCGTAGACGAGTGACCATTCTTTTGACGTAGGACTTACGTCTCTCTTTTCTATTCCTATATAGGGGCGCCGTTCTAAAATTTCTGAAATCGCAAGCGTTACGCGGGTTTGGAGACTTTGAACCATAATATCTCCTCTCTGGCCCACAGAAATTTTACGATAAGTATTTCATTCGAATAGTAGAACATCAAAGCTGAATGCCGGTTGATAACTACATGCATTACATTTGTTTAAACTAATTAAAAAGTACTTTAAAGAAACATTTTTGAATGCACAACGCTATTGGTCGAAAATGACATCATGCTTGCGCCACGCTCTAATTGGTGCATACTGCCACAGTTACCGTGCCAACGAATATCAAACATGAGGGGAGGACCGACCAATCATCAGTTCTCGCTGTGCATCCGCATGAGACAGACGTGTTCGGCGAGCACGTTGGTAGAATTCGTTGCCCGTGAAAACAAGATGACCCGACCAAGAAGAATCATCCACGTCACCTGCAGCTAGCCATCCGCAACGACGAGGAGGTGAAAAAAAAAATTTCTCCGGTGTGACCATTTCACAGAGTGGTGTCCTGCAGCCCAAAAAGACTGAAGAAAATTTCAATCGCGAACCAACCAACTAAAGAGTATGTTTGATAGAAATTTCTTTTGAGCTCATCGAAATTTTCATTACCACGCACCGGCTCAATATGGCGTTGAAAAAGCCCCGTCCCGGAGAAAATCGCCAAATCAATCGCCCACATCATCTTCGTGGTCAAGTGGTTAGCGGTGTCGCCCGTCGTTCAAGCGGTTGTTGTCATGAAGTTGAGGGTTCGATCCCGCTCCAGCCTGTGGAACTTTTTGCAAAACGAAAATGTCCAAACTGGTCTACTTGGTCTTAGGTTAAGTTGTTCGTAATTCGCTCTACACCCAAACTAAGCAAATAAGATTGTAAGACAATTTCGCTTGATTTTGTTCCATTCTTGCTATTGATCGTAACTTGGATGAAAAATCTAATATTAGTTGTGGGCAAAATAGCAACAGCAATTCGCAATGAAAAATTGAACGTGTGCGTGAGGTTGTGCGCAGTGATATTTAGTTGATGAGTAAGAGATGTGAGTCCCGAAAGTCAGATGGCTCACCAAAATATAATATACCATTTACGAGATCAGGATACGAACCGTGAACGTCAGCGCGGCGGCTCTTGATGGCAACCATTCAGCCACTTTGACAAACTAAGAGATGGAGAATAGAAACCCTACGGTTAGTTCACTTGGCGAGGAAGCAAATGGACATATTTTGTACCAAGCTATGTGCAACCTGTCGCTAACAAACTTGCATGGCATTGTTTATTTCATAAAATGCTTTGTCGATGATCAGTGAGAACCAAAATAGAACACTTGACGGCGGCAATAAAACCATGGCCAATAGCGTTGCGGCATTTTGTGATATCGACTCATCCATATTGTATATTGATATGTTGGTGATGATTGAATAAGGATCCTACAGCGATAAATTTGTTTCGAGCTATTTTTGCTTGCCAGTCGCTTGCACACACTTGCATGGCTTCATTTGTATCATAAAACGCTTTGTGGATCAAAATGGCAAAATTGCCTTTTCTGAATCATGCGGATTTCTCAAGATATGATTGCAAAACTGCAATTGCATTTTTTGCCACCTTCTCAACTTTTGGGTGTATGTTCAATCTTCAGTCCGTACAATCTCGAGTTGAAGACGGTGTAAATGCGTAGTTTTATCGTAGTATCACGTGCCGCCAAACACTCAGGCTGTCCTGCACCCCAAGAAAACTGATAAGAACATTTCAATCGCGAACCATATTTGTTCCCTCCGTAAACACAGGATCCATTTCACACTTACAAGCACGTTGTACATTTCAGCGCCAACATTTGATTAGGGTGAATCTGCTTTTGTAAACAAACACTTTGTCTGCTAATTTATCGGAAGTTGAATACAATTCCTTCAAATTGTATATATCAGCGGATAGAGATAAAGCTCCTCTTCCTTAAAGAGCGCTTAATTTGTATTTGTGACATTTTGTTCAAGAGCAAATGACTACGAAAGCCATTGTTTACAAAAGCAAATTCGCCCCAATCTAATGTTTGCGCTGATTTAACAAACAAAATATCATTAACAGTAAATTCGAGCCCAACTGCAGTTTCTATAAACTTTCGTGGAGAACCAATAGCAGAAGAAGAACCGGAGCCTCACACACCAATAGCAAAGGGTTTCATGGTTCTTTAGACTGAATAGAATATAGTAGAAATTTATTAATTCGATGACATCAATTTCTTCACATCAACAAGCAGTCCTACGTCAACTTTGCAGTTATGTCACTGACATAACTCACCCTTTTGTTTTTTGAATATGTCCTACACATTCTTTTTTCACGATTGAAAAATCATCACCATGAGGTTTAGAATTCACCAACCCGGAGTAAGCTTTAGAGTCACTGTCTCCGTATAGTTGCGATATCGTACACCTTTCATTACCGAGCGTTGAAACGTGGTTTTTATCGCTTCGACCTCCATATTTCCACCTGCACCACTATGGTTTGCTTGAAAATTTCCAGCATTGACATGAGCTTCACGCCATTCATCATATTTGACGAAAATGTCAAGAACTTTACCAGTTTAGGAACCAATTAACGAGGTGATACCGAATAAAGATGAGAAGCCTTTTTTTTCATGTTCCGTCGCCTGATACAGTGAGTTCATCGGCATCTTCTTTCTCTTTTTTCTCTTCGGCTGTTGCTGCTTTTTCATCTTTTGTAGCAGATAAGAAAAATCGATTCGCCACTTCTGTTACAGTCGATCACATTTTTTTAACGCAATTATTGTAGGTCGATCATGATAGAAACCTACACACTTAATCACGGCTTCCCTGTTCAGTATTTTTTTTTACAGTTTTTGCACCGTAAAACACTTATATTACTGAACAATTGGCTTTTCACTAAAACAAAAAACATTTGTTCAGTGGAACTTTAAGAAAGAGTACCGAATTGTCCGTAAAATAAACGTTTTACGGGACATCACAAAGTTTCAGTAAACATAATACCGAAAATTCAGTATTTTTGTGTTGTATTGAACTTCAGTTGAGAAAAATAATCCAAATTACTGAACCCATCAGTACCCTGAAAACCATGACTTGTCAAATAATTAACATGTGCAAAATGGATTCAATCATCGAGCATCGTTTGGAAATCGATGTAGAGGATCAGGAATTATTTTGTAGGTAAACTTTCCCATTCAAGTTTGTAGTTTGTTTTAGCTTTAATAGGCTGAACAAAATATGGCGGACATGTGCCGACGATCTGTACTCGAATTTACAAATTCGTTATTTTTTCAGCACGACGAACCATTCCCGATCAACAAAAGCGTCAACTCCATACTCCATATGAAAGAAAATTTTCCAGAGGATAACTCTGAGGCAGCTATTTCATGGTTTGTATCCTCTAAACTTATCATTAAACTTGAACTGTACGCAAATAACTAAAAAGAAATTAAAGCTAAAACAAGTTCCAAAACATTATTTGTTTTGCCTCCTTGAAAACTTATTTTGTTTTTAATAAATCAGAAAAACAACTGACTTTACCGAAAGTAAGAAAGGAATACCGAAAAACTCAGCAGACCAAAGGCAAACAAAGAAATTACCGAAAATCTCAGTAGTTGTGTTTGACTGTTCTCGGTTTGCACTTTTACGAAGTTTTCAGCATAGCAAAATACAGCTCAGTTGATTACTGAATTCTCAGCTGTTTGAAAACCCAGTAAAATTTTACCTACTTCGGTAATTAAAACTCTGTGTGTACTCGACAAATCCATCAACCCGCAGAACTTTTCACAGCCAACTAATCCAAGGCCTAACATCCTCATGATGAAAACAAACCGATAGTTAACTTCGTAAATACCAGAGTTTATTCTTGCACTGGATGGAACATTTTTAAACGGTTTACTTTTACACGATATTTTGATGTTAAATTCAAGGCCTTCTTTCTTTGTCGAATGAAAATTTACTTTTCCATCATATTTGACGAGCAATTGTTGAAAAGACCAATAAAAAATCAATTACCTCATGTTTTTTAACGCCTCCGTAACTTGATCTGCAACTTTTATTATTTTAGCTGACGCTCTACTTGTTGAAACACGTTCGCTTTCACGTTTATGCGGAGTTACAATTTTTCTAGGTCGACATAATTTCGAGCCAGATGATCGTCTATTAGATCTTTTTACTTTTTTTAGGCATTTAGTAATAATGTCTGTCACACTCGAAAAACTCTTGTGAAACCAAGAAATTTGTGCTGTTTGACGGCTCGGCTTCTTTAAGTCCCAAACACAACTGCATTCGCAGTGGAAGCGATATATGCACGCGCGAGCTTAGAAGTTCAGAAGTGATTGTTTTTTTTTTTGTTATTTTCTATAATATTTTGGGTTTGGTCAACTACACATCTTCCATGATGAGCATGATGCACATACTGTTATTGGAGTTACCGGTGCTCCGACTATCAGCTTTATTAGTTCATTATTGTTCCGCATGAGATTCTATGTGAACAGAGCATTAAGTGCGTCGTCATTACTAGTGCCACATCAAAGCATGATAACAATAGCTCGCTCGGGTCGGGTAGGTATAAAAATCCGAAGGTATAAACATACTAATAACTTCGTCAATTTTGCTCCAATAGACTTGAAATTTGGACACAATATTCTTGAGTTATTATCCATTTGGTATCCAATTGAAAAAATAAAAAAAATGCAAAAAAAATATTTAAGGTGTTTTCCGTTGCACCAAATGGCTTGCAGTTTTCATGAGAAGCATGAGCATGATGGACCGCCCGAGGTTGCTACTTCGTCATTGCCAGATCAACTGCAAGGGTGACCACAGAATTTTTGTCATATGGCAGGTACCATGCTTACACCTTTATCAAATTGATGATTTAAGTAGAATATGTGTTCATTTCCCGGCAAACTTGAGTAAACAAGTTAACATATTCAATGTATGATAGCTCTCATAATACTGTCGCCGTTTTTGATTAGATATGTTATTCGCTCCACTAACACATTGAGAAAACGCGAGGCTCGTTGGGCTCGAACCTTTTGTTCAAAGCCCGACGGTCAGACCGACGAACCTGACATTTTCTTTGAGGGAATCCGCAGTTCCGCGCGCGAATAGAAACGTACACTTGCAAACAGAAATAGATAGATTGCCTACTCTTTCATTCTGAACTAACATTAGCTAATGAAAGAGAATACAGCAGCCTGTCCTACGAATTTTTTGAACCTTGAACCATTGAGTCAAATCATCATTCAGTTTCTGACGGTGATGTGATTCAGTTGAATAGAAAACAACATATATTAACTTTTTACATTGGCAAGTGCGCGATCGACAACGTATTCTTCGCCAGCCACGAGAAAGGAAGGATAAGGTAATCAGCGGGAAATCAACGTTCGGCGTACTAAGGGACAATTCATAAACCACGTAGACTTTTTTCTTTTGACCAAACTTTACGCTCCATACAAAATTTCGAAAATTTGTAAGGAAAAAAGTGTAGGAGGGGGGAGGGGGAGGGGTGTTGAGATTTTCATAAATGAGTCTACGTGGTTTAAGAACAAGCCCTAACCTCTAAATCAGTTTTTTTCCATCTCGAAGATACCAACCAACGATGATAATTATAGTCATGACATCAATTGTGAATCAATAGGTGTAACTGCAACGGTAGATTTCCATAACGATTTCATCCTCGTTAAGAAATAGATCAATTCTAGGGTTTTTTTTTCGTTAGGGCGAATCTAAAATTGAGAGATTCTCTCCGGGCTCGCTCTCTTTCATTCATTTCAGCGCCATAATAAAACTTTCGAGGGATTCGTTAGTACCGATCGAAACACAACAGTGCTAGCTAGCATACTATACAAATAGTAGAATGAAAAACGTAAAGGTGATTGGTTTATGAATGAAAGAGAGTGAGCCCGGAGAGAATCTCTCAATTGTAGATTCGCCCTAATGAAAAAAAAACCCCTAGAATTTGAGTAGGTACTTCCGCTGTATTAACATCTTCTTACCCATAGTGTGTATAGAGCACCATAATTTTTGTTTTGAAAATTCAAGCACAAAACAATTGTGTAATATTGTAAAGCAATTTTTGGAACATGTTTGTAAGCTTATATCATTACTAGTATAGCATTGTGGAATGTGGTTGTTCAAACTGGGTTGCCTCAAAACCGGCAATCTAAGCGAAGGAATTTGCAAAAAATACCAACAAACACGTTTTGGCATTCCGCAACGACTGTCGACCTTTTAACTGTGGTTTTTTGAAGAAGCTACGCAACAAATCTCCATTAACATACCGTTTAACGCGTCACGTCACGTGCATTAACCCTGATGTTATAACCCACATCACGGACATATCTAAAAGTATCTGGAGCTTTCTCTGGAAAGGTTCGTAGATAAAGACCATATGAGCGCTGCAGTTGGCAGGCAAAGTAAAAGAAGAATTTGTGTAGCTGTGCTTGATGCCGTCTTCAAAGACGTCGCTTGTCGGATTCCAGAGAAAAGAACAGCGTTGCTGTTTGCCAAATTTGAAAAGATTTGTTAAAAAGGTGATGATCCTGTCGCACGGAAATACAACGATGGAGCGAAGATTTTCAATAAATGAAAAAAAAAGTGAAGGAGACTTGTAAGAAAAAGTAGCGAGAATGAAGAGAGAAGCAGAAAGAACAGTAAAAGGTAAAAGAGCTTGAAGCTATTATGTTTTCAGTTGAAACCCGAATTTATCGACTAGCGACAATCGATTTTACTCTCGTTCTGTACGTTATACGTAATATCGGAAGTATGAACTTCCGACATTAAGTACAAAGTATGGATCGACAGTAAAATTGATTGTCGCTAGTCCATAAATTCGGTTTTCAACTGAAACGATAATATGTAGATGAAGCTTTTTGCCGATGCCCAGAGAGGTGCAAAAAGTTGCTTCAAAAGGGGACGTAGATACTTTACTGATTACAGATTTTGATTAAAAATTAATTAAGAATAAAAAGGTACGTAGGTGGCATACGGCGTCAACGCCATTGCTGGTATATATTACAGTTCCATGTTTATTTATTGCTGGCGATGTTCCTCTATTTTCATGCCCATTGAGGAATTCTTACAGCCAATTTTTAATTGCCTACCATCAACTCGATTGTGAACTTGATGGAGATCGCCTTTGTAGATGCATGAACCTGCGTCATATATTATTTGAATTTCACACCGAGTTTATTCTCCATAATTTTGTACTCCAAAACCTCAAATGTTTACTATTTTTCTTCGACGTTTATGCTTCTAGAAACTTGAAATATCAATAACTTATATAGAGTGATTTTAACTCTCGTTTGCAAAATGTGAGACCAAAGCGAGGTCCGCAATACACAAGAAGACCGATTTGTAGCTGCTATCCATCGTTTTGCCTAATTGAAACACGTCAGAATTAAGCATTCCGGATTGAACAATTTCCTCACACACTTCAAAAATTTGTATGGGCTGGTTCGTTTTGGTAAACGATAAGCTGAATTCACGCAGCGTCTAGTAAAACCTTTAAATATGTAACGTTACCCACCAACAGTCAGGATACTATTGGGACCTAGACTATTTTTTTTCGTAAACTTTTAATTCGTACAACTGCACTATACAAACTATTTTACTACTGGAACTTATATCTGCATCAAGTAAGTTGAACATTCTAAAGAGAGCAATACATGCTAATCTATTGAATCGTACGATTGATGGGTTTGGTGAAATAAAAGACCTCAGAAGCATTTCGTGCCTTCTGGCAACTTTATATTTCTATTGATTTTCAAGCTCATCGTTTTAGCACCAACTAGGGGAGACTTGGTCCTGTACCAAAAGGTTTCGTTATCTCCAATCCTCTCAACCAATCGCAATGTTTTGTGATATTGTGGGCGGAATATTATAATTTGAGATAACTCAATGCTGACGACTTCTAAATTTGGCAGATCGACATGCAAATCGGTATGAGGTACCACCTGGTACCTCATGGCAATGTGCTTACAGGCGGACCGGAAGATTTGATGAGCTACCTCCCCCGGCTTACAATTTTCAGTTACAAGTTCATTACGGAACGTCCCCCCCCCCCCCCTTGTCACGTTGTTTGTATGGACCTTCAAATGTTTTTGTATGGATTGTTACGTTTTCCCAAACCCCCCTCCCCCTTACTGCGTGACATAATTAATGGACCTTCCCTTAATGAATAAGTAAAGCAGTAAAGAGAATCTTAATTGTATTTTTCTTATCTTAGGTTTTTATTGATTTATTTCTCATTTAAGAAAATAACATTATTCTTTTTTGACGTAGCACTACGTCAGTGTTTTCAATACTGGGATAAACCAGGCAACCAAGCGTTACACGCTAAAAAAAAATTATATTTTCTTACCCATATTGCATGTTTTGTGCATTCAATTAAAACTTGGGAAAAGATAAAAACTCAATTTTGGGTAATAACATCTTAGAGAAAAATGGTTAAAATATACCTAATTTTAGGTAATGACTTTTCAAATACCGATGGGTAAAATTTACCTACTGTTGAGTAATACCATTTCAGAGAGCAATGGACAAAATTTACCTAATTATTAACTTTCATACTCATACTGTATAGTAAAGTTCATTTCGAGAATAAAAATGACAGGTTGAAAAGTGCAGTCATATTAGAATCAAAAATATATAAAACAAGATCCCCCATGGTATGAGGAAATTTTCTTCAGAACAGAAAGTTTGTTCAGCTCCTCGTCGTTGAGAATGGCTAGCTGCAGGTGACGTGGATGATTTCTCTTGGTCTTACCTTACCTTACCAATCAGACTAAGGCCGGTGTGGCCTCTGCTGTACACAGAAGTTGTTTCCATTGTAACACGTCTGTTGCTTGCGGATGCACAGCGAGAACTGATGATTGGTCGGTCGTCCCCACATGCTTGATATTCGCTGGCACGGCAAATATGGCAGTATGAACCAATCAGAGCGAGGCGCAAACATGATGTCATTTTCGACCAATAGCTTTGTGCGTTTAGACATTTTTCTTTTAAGTACATTTTAATTAGTTTCAACAAACGTTATGAATTAAGTTTGCAACAGGGATTCAGCTTTGATGTTCTACCTTGCGAATGAAATATTTATCGTAAAATTTCTGTGGGCCAGAGAGGAGATATTATCGTTCAAAGTCTCCAAACCCGCGTAACGCTTGCGATTTCAGAAATTTTAGAACGGCGCCCTATACAGGAAGAGAAAAGAAAGACGTAAGTCCTACGTCAAAAAACTAATTTTAAGTACCTACTGACGAGCTTTACATCGCTGCCATCATCCAGCCGATTTCTCAATGCTTCCATAATTTGATTGTTTTTGGAGGGTTGAATTCACGAGATTTCGTCAAATCGACGAGCACACTATGCGTTCTCAAGACCAGACGAACAAAAAAATGACAATCGTCAACAGGGCCGAGGAGTGCTATGATTTTCAACCAAAATTAAGTTAAAATTACTCAACCGTTTATTGCACGAAGAGAACGGGATGGTTGAGTAGCTGCAACATAAAATTGCGTTATTTTGGACATAAATTTCAATCGAGATTTCAAACTATCAATGGGTTGGATTTAGAAACATTAGTATTCAAGAATTAATGTTCCACATTAATTTTGCAAATATTGTTGATAATATAGATCTGTAAGTATTGTAGTTTAGGGCAAAAGCAAACCAGTCAATTAAAATATTTAAAGTGGTATCAAACATTGAACACAAAAACAACCTGAATTTGAGTATATCTGTCTTTTCTGACTAGATGGGTGAATTGAACCTGCATCAATTTTTAAATTCATCCAATAGTTAACCTACACTAGTGCAAAAAACCTATAAAAGTTCATTAAAGAACCGTATGAAAATTAGCCACAAGGAAACGGTTTGAATTTCATAACATTACCTTATGAAATGCTATGATTGTTGTCATTACCATTCCTAATGACTAACTTATGGCAACCGTTTGAGTTTTATTGTACAACCTTATGAAATTAATTTGAAAGTACTATGGAACTCATTTGCGTTGGTTATGCTAATTGATCTCATATTTTATGTGTTTCGTAATATTTTTCTATTGAATTCAACTGGAATTTTCATTTTACATAAACTATATTTGTGTTTATAACATTGAAAAAAAAAAAAACAAGTTACAGAAGTATTGGCGCTCGTCTTTTTTCGTGAGTGCCAGCCGCCAGTCTGGAGCTCTACCGGACATTACACCACGGACTAAATGGGTCCTTTTGGGGTCCATGATTACACTGCTGTTGGGGAAATGTGAAAATTAATATACGATAAAATGGCAAATTTTGTGGAACTTACGTGTCCAGGGATGGTGTTTGGAAACGTCGTGCAACCCATTTTGGTTTGTACTGGTACGCAAACATGAAAAAGACCCTTTGATACCCTTCGAGATACGATCGAGGATGAGCTGTGCGTTATACAAAATAGAAAAAAAGCCTAAAATAAAATTCAATTTTCCTAAAATGTTGTCATATACCTAGTTCAACTTTAATACACAAACCTCACCCATACATCCCTGAATCTCCTTGGAGCTGGAATCGATCAGCGTCAGTGCTGTGTATTATTTCATTGGGATCAGCAGGCATAAACACAAAGCCAACGATTTGAAGACGTGGGCCAGGGGCAGAGATCCGATCAGCACGTCGTCCGGGTAGACCTTGAAGATGTCCAAGAAGTCTTTCGTGGTTCCGATACAATTGATGTTGTTTCCCATCGTTCAACCAAACCAGTCGGGAATTAATTTGTCTAGAGGACTCAATTCGACGTGCCAGTGGAGTCGGATGTGTCGTGTCGTCTGTCAGTAATGAAATACCGGCTAAATAAAGAAAGCGAAAAAAATAATTAATCAAAAATAATGCGTGTCAAGATGCGCGTTCAAGTTTTCACGTGATTATACATCCCATACATATACAAATAGGATCAATCACTGGAAGCAAGGAATAGTCACGTCTAAGAAGGGATTATGATAAATTTAATGGACATTACCTAATTTAGGGTTTCCTGGTTGGTTGGTTGGTTGGTTCACGTCGTCCAATTGTTTCTCCATACATTTATGTTAAGTTTATGAGCTTGAAAATATCGGGATCCATACCATAGGATGATCAGGATACAGAATTCATCAAGAGTAATCATAATAACAATATGCGGCTCAGTTTTTGTTATTTCATACATATACCTTATGATTATTATGCACAAACAACAGTCATAAGGCAGTTTTATGAAAATGATACGAATGACTTGCGAAAATCATTATTATTAACTGAAACGACTATAGTTGCACACATGGATGTCATAAAGGCCTTATGGAATCAAAATACAGTGCGCTCATGAAGTTTCATAAGGCAAATTTTATGAATTTCGAATGTTTTTTTAAGCCAGTGTAACTTGACACAAGTCAACGTTGAGTTTTTTTTACTTAATTTTGGGTGCTTTTTTCTTAGCATAAGGATGATGCAACGTGGAGTGGTATGAACGGTATGAGCATGTCGGGTTCACATCATCGCCACTTGTTTATGTGATGCTTGTATTGCTGACTAATGCATTGTCGCACAATATTAGCAAAGATATGACTGAGCCATACGGCAGTCCCAAAAAGACCGGTCTAACTTTGACCATTGAAAATCCGTCCTTTTTTGGACGACCATGTCATATTTCCCACAGTTCGTTTGATTAAAATTTATCTAACACATCGTTCCAAATTCTTGTCAATTGGCAGTAACCGGTGGCTAAAATAGTTTCAGCTTTCCTCTCGTCACATACCTTAAATCTTGACTTCAATTTCAAACACGGCTGGGAAATTTAAATAATCTCTATGTTATTCCGAAGCGCAAATATAAAGACGGCTGGAGAAGCGTGTCTAATGAAAAAAAAAAAAAAAAAAACAAATGTCAATCGTTGCCGGCGTCGGTGGTGTAGTGGTAAGCGTGACTGCTACTTGGCACCCCAGTGGGTCTGGGTTCAATCCCAGTCGACGTCGGTGGTTTTGACGTAGGACTACGTCTGTGTTTTCAATACTGAGGTACACGTTCGAATTGCGAAAAATTGGAGCGTCACGAAAAATATATAGGTTTTGAACGTTAATAACTAAGTCATTTCACGATCGATTTACAAAATGTTTTCACCAATCGATCGGGATATTTTCTACGCTTCGATTCCAATATTTAAATCTATTGATTTATAACATTCAACTTTTGAAATTAACGCAAATATAAGGTGATGTCTTACAATGTCGATTTTTCAGAGTAAATTTACCAAATACACAGTACTTTTCTAGCACAGATTTCATATTTAAGTAAGGAACGTTTCCTAGGCAGCCATGAATGTTATATAACGGGTACACCTTCGCATTTTGAATTAGTTTTTCGGTGGTTGTGGAGCTGTGCAGAGTACGATCTGCAGTTGGATCGTAGCCGGCAGCAGCACTGGCGAGCAGTCGTTGCCCAGAGAGGCGTTGGTGCAGTTGGCTATTGTTGCCGATGCTCCCGTCAACCTCGCTGCCAGAAACATGGCTGCCGAAGCCTACGATTTGGCGGGAAAAAGCCGCCCGTGACAAGGAGACATGAATCAACTATCCCACGTCACCTGAAGATGGCCATCCGCAACGACGAGTAGCTGAACCAAGAATACCAAGAAGAAAGCCCAAGTTCAATCGCGGACCATGTTTCTCCCCCATCAACTAAATCCGTCCTTTTCAGGACAACCAAATAAATTTTCCAATTAAAGAGTTTATTTGGTTAAAATTTTCTCTTGTGCTGTTTCAAATTAATTTCAATCACCGTGCCCCGGCTGAACATAGCATTAACGCCGCGTCCCGGAGTAAATGACAAAGAACGTTGAACAACCAGCGAACGAAATTCTAGAACGGATAATTCGAACCGAACGGCGACACTTCAGACCGACCATGTGGTTGAGTTCGTTGTAGTTCCTAGTTGTGCATAGTGGATTAGTTGCTGGTGATAGCAAGTAATTAAGGCATATTTCTGTTAAGAAAATCATCCGTCTAGCGTGCAGTAATTAAAACTAATTGTTGTGGCGCAATAACTGAATTTCGTCCCCTTTGGTGCAATTTGTAGCACATTGCCTTTGTTGGTACCGCCTTCTTTCGTGCACTAGCATCCGACCCCTTTACCTCATAGCTCTTAGCAGAACATTTTGATTCAGTCTTACGACAGTCGTTAAGCTGTGCAGTGTTCTTAGGATCGCAGTTGGCGGCGGCGAGCAGTCGTTGCCCAGAGAGGCGTTGTTGCAGTTGGCTGTTGTTGCCGATGCTCCCGTCAACCTCGCTGTGAGAAACATGGCTGCTGAAGCCTACGATTTGGCGGGAAAAAGCCACCCGTGACAACGAGACAAGAATCAATCATCCCACGAGATGAACCAAGAAAGAAAGCCCAAGTTCAATCGTGAACTGTTTCTCCTCCGTCAACTAAATCCGTCCTTTTCAGGACGACCAAATTAGTTTGCCAACTGAAGAGTTCGTTTGGATGAATTTTTTCTCTTGTGCTGTTTTAAATTTCCATTACCGCGCCCCGGCTGAACATGGCATTGCTTTAAACGCCGCGTTCCGGAGTAAATGGCAAAGTGCGTTGAACAACCAATGAACCAGATCCGTAACTATCTTCTACGCGTTAGAGATAGTGGCCATCGCGAACTACAACTGGGGCCGTATCATAATTAAGAGCCACCAAATGCTTTCTAAAGAGTGTACAATAGAATTTTCTTGGCCCTTTTCAGGACTGACTTAAATCAATTAGCGGATGGCCCTGACGTGTATGGGAATTCCATTGCTGCGTAGTCCTACGTCAACTTTGCGTACAACCCCATTGGGCTGTCCCTTATAGTTTTTCTGAGGCGAAAAAATCTGGTCACGTCTTCCTTCGGAAGGGAAGTAAAGCCGCTGGTCCCGGCTCATATTCATAAGTCGTTAGGTAGGGTCCAGGTGGTGGAGTCGTCTTCCTGGCGTCGGTGATTGTCACCATGTGAGGAAATAGGCCGACGTAAAATAAAGAAAAAAAAAAAAAAAAAAAAAAAATGTCAATCGTAACGAAATATTCAAACATATGATTGTAACATTCATTACATATTCCTACACGCTCATCTGGATTTACCCAAAATTGAATAAAGGTAACCCAAAATCATAAAAATTTGAACAACTCAAAATTGGGTTACCAGCTTGAAACCCAAATTTGGGTAAACCTACGATTTATTTGATTTTGGGTTAGCTCTACCCATTCTTATAAAATATAGTTTTTATGGAAATTGGGTAAAATATTGAAATAAAAAACACCCCAGGCTGCTATATTTAGGATTTTTCTTTTTTATTCTTTTGAGAAAAAGTTTGTCAACTTTGTAGTTTTAATATTTTATTTGTGGTTTGGTTATTCATGAATAAAAAGTTCACATGTGATAGAATTTGCTTAAAAATATATTTATTGGAAGAATTGGATATTGTACTAATATCGGGCCGGAGTTGGAAAATCACGTTCATCCTTTCATTCATTTTTAAATTCTTTCATAAATACATACATGTACACATACAAACATACAGCGAGCAAGTTGACCAGATAGTAGCCCAATCCGTGCACGGCACCCACCAGCGAAATAAACGAAGGGTAGCTCTCCTCCAGCAGTTGATCATCGTCAACACTCATCGTGGTGGCCAGAACCCAGTGCTGATGCGCATTCTTCACGCATTCCGGAATTCCTTGGCCGTCAGTCCGATCAGCTCAAACATTCGCTCCTGGAAGTGGTTGGTTAGCTTTAGCTGATCGAACAAATCGAATTTCGAGAATAGATTTTTTTTGGATAGTTATTGGAAAACAGAAAAAAAAAATTATAATACCTTTCAATTCGCAGTACGTTTCCGTATCCACTGCAATCTGCTCCATTAGCTGAATGGTCCTTTTTTAAATTTGTTTTTATTAAATTTTACACCTTACTTTGGAAAAATGGCGACTGACGCTGCCGGGTATTCACTATAGTCTAACAGTTTAATGATGGATTGAACCAGATTTATGAAGAACCGAGTAGGATTTCATATATCGCCTTACCCATGGTTTGACGTTTCAGCCTGTTTTATGAAAATGGGTACAAGTTACTCAATATTGGGTAAATTCGAATGAGCGTGTACGTAGTCATACACAGAGAGGAATTTGATAGTCAATTTTACCATTATTGGGGGTTAGGATGACTATTGCAGTATAGTGATTTTGAACCGACTATGATCATGGTCAAAACTACCATTAAAAATAGTTGATGCAACATTTTCCATAATGTCGGAATAGTCCTTTTTACCATGATCATAGTCAAAAATGCCATGAACGTGGTGAATTCGACCATTTTCATGGTTATTGAAACAATTATATGCGATAGTCATCTTGACCATGATTTAATTGTCGGTACAACGATGAAATTTTTCTCAGAGTACGCCAACTTTTCGTGCAACCGTGCAACCCCATTGGGCTGTCCCTAGTAGTTGTTAATATTGAAATTTGGTTGATGCACTTCGCTTTTATTCATTATTCGTTTCGCGTCGCAGTAGTTCGTCAAAAGATTGTGTCGAGCAGCGCAAAATCAGTGGCAAAAGATCGAATTCCGACAAAAACAGCGAAATAGGTATCCACGTCAACGAACGCGCGTGTAATTGGAAGAGCTTTATCGAGTGCATTGTAATAATTTTTATACATTTTGTGAGAATCGATACGTGAAGATAGCGGGCGAGCTTCCCCGGGAGACGTGAAGTCCAATAAGATCCGAATTAGCGGAGTGACGGACAACCACAAGCTTGCGTTCCGGTGGATACGACGATCGTGGGAAAAATCTAACCTAGAAAATAAGTGCCAGAGAGAAAAATAATTAGAAAAGTCAATTAAAGTGAAAAAAAAAATATTTATATTAAGATATAAGAAAAGTGAGAAGAAAAGAGCGCTATCGTAGAGAAAAAAATACACATACTATTGAGAGTTAAAAAAAGATTAATCTAAGAGAAGAAAAACTAGAAGTGAAGAGAAAATCACGAAAATCGAATATAAGAGAAGAAAGAAAACCATTTTTTTCCGCTGAAGAATGTGAAGAAAACAAAATGAGCAAGATATCGCAAATCGAAACAAGGAAGCAGTACAAGAGCAAGGAGGCGACAATGGCGTCAACGGCAAAGAACAAAGCAGGACAAGGATCAACGGCACCAAAAGTGGGAGGTAAGCAACCAAAAACTACAGAACAAGGAAACAGCTGCACCCAGCAAGTAGAGCTGCCCTGCCCGCAAGAAAACCATCTAAGTGACACGGTATACCTAGAACCATGTGATTACGAGAAACCCACCATCAGACATCCAGTAGGCGTAGGCAAAGCGCTGACAGCAAAGGGAATAAATACCTACACGGAAATAACAGCGGTTGGCAAGTTCCGGTTCAAGGTAACGTTTAGATCAGCATAGGAAACCAAGAAACTCGTAGAAATCAACATGGAAGAGCAGAACCTAAAATGCTACTTGCCGACAATCCTCAGACAGACAGTAGGTTTGGCAAAAGGAATCCTGAAAGAGTACAGTGAGGAAGAGTTGAAACTTAATCTGCGATCGGGGGTCCAGATCACAAAAGTCGAAAGGATGAAGAAAATGGACAGGAACATGAAACTGAACGAGACAGAAAACGCAAAAATTACATTCACAGGGAAGGAACTGCCAGACAGCGTCTCACTGTACGGATGCAGGTTCAAGATTGAACTATACCTATTTCCGGTTAAGCAATGCCAGAATTGTTGGGCATTCGGTCACCGAAAAGAAAAATGTTGGAGAACCACTAAATGTAAGGATTGTGGAGAGGAACACACAGGCGACAACTGCAAGGAAAAAGCATGTATCAACTGCGGAGGTCCGCATAATCCTACGGACAACAGGTGCCCCGAAAAGGAAAAACAGGTACGAATAAACGCGGCAATGCAAACAGAAAAAAACAGCTACAAGGAAGCGAAGGCGAAGTGGAGACAAGAAAACCAGTTCGACCTACTGTCGAATTTTGAAGAGGAGTTTCCAGACATAGGAGAGCAAGGACATTCACACAAGAACTCAAACAGTGGACAATACAAGTTCGTGTGGAAGAAAACCAACAGAGCACAACAACAACTAACGACAGGAGCTAGACAAATGACATACGCAGAGAAGGTTAAAGAAAAACAGTACCAACCAGAGTTCACGGAAAACCCTCACAAATCATCACTGTTGGAGCGAACGATTATGGAACTAAAGCAGTTCTGGAGGAACCTAAACTTGGTGAGGAAGCTTATGAGACTACAAACAGCGATAAACGCGGAAGTAGTTGGACAGGCAGCGTCGGAAATCAACCTGGAGGAAATATTGATAAAGAGAAGCTCCACGTTGGATGAAATAATACAGGAATTTACAGAAGACTTTGCGGAATATGTGGAATCTCCCAGCAAGGAAACAGACGAGCCTAACACACCCATCAATGGATAAATTCAAAATTATGCAGACAAACATACAATCACTAAGGCCAACGGAAACACGAGAAGAATTAACTGTCTTTCTTAATAGAGAAGAAGTAGGAATAGCAAGCCTGCAGGAGATCTGGATCAAACCAATGGAAAACTACAGGATCAAAAATTTCAACATGGTCAAAAAATGCAGAGAGGAAGGTTACGGAGGTGTGGCCATTCTTATCAGAGACAACGTTGCATACGAGAGACTCAAGATACCCAATTTTCACCATATTGAAGCAGTGGCCATTAAAACTAAAAATTTAAGTACCAACTTCACTATTATTTCTATTTACATCCCACCAGACCAGTCCCTAATTATAAGCGAGATTCAAAAAATCATAGAAATATTCAACTTCATAGAAAGAATAGACGGAGAAGTGATACTAACAGGTGATTTTAACGACAGACACCCAATATGGGACCCTAAAGCAAAACCATGTCAAAAAGGTAAAGCGATAGTAGAAGAAATGCTGTCGTCCAGAATGGTGTTACTCAACGATGGGTCAGCAACTACCATTCCTCGACTGAACGCAGAATCAACGGCAATTGATCTCGCAATGGCATCAGGATATATTGCGGGAATAACAGAATGGGAAGTAGTAGAAAAGGAATTTGGGAGCGCACATCTGAGCATAGTAATGAAAATACAACTAGAAGTACCTAAAGTGTCCGGAAAACGAGTCAAGGTGAACAGCCAAAAAGCGATAGAGCTCATAAACAGCATCCAGCCGCAATACATGTACAGCCCTAACGAGATGCAAGATACATTTGAGGAATATGTAAACAAAGCCAGTTACACCTTAATAAACAAAAAAGCTAACTATCTCAAACGATGGTGGAACGACGAAATACAAGCAGCATACGACAACAAAAGGGAACAACTGAGGTCCTACAATCGGAACAAAACATTGGATAATCAACTCAAAATGCAAAAGTCTAGAGCATGCTTTAAAAGAATAGTAAGAAAAGAAAAAAGAAAACACGACACGGAGCTAAGGGAAAAAATCGACGAATCTACGCCACCTAAACAGGTGTGGAATATCATCAGAGGACTGGATTCAGCCTTAACCGGCAATAAAAAGGGAGCGGACGCTAACCCGCCTAAAGCGACAGCAGAGAAGTTTATAGACATAAATTACAAACCGAAAAAAACGGAATAGAACATGAACCAACCAACACAATTAGGCACAGACAAGGACGTAGAAGCCCCACTACAATTCACAGAATTCATGATGGTGCTTAAAAGTAAGAAGGATCACTCAGCGGCCGGTATGGACAATATCTCGTATCGTATTCTGAAAGGATTAAGATGGGACATTCTAGCGGAAGTCTGCACACAGCTGAATCAAGTCTGGAGAACAAACAACATACCAGATAGATGGAGACAAAATAAACTAGTAGTTATCCAAAAGCCAAACAAGGACCAAAACGATATTGCGGCAAAACGGGGAATAGTGCTCATGAATGTGCTACTAAAAATAATCAACTCAATTGTAAAAGACCGTCTTTACAAATATTCCGAGGACCATAGCATTATTCCAGAGCTTTCTTTTGGTTTCCGAAAAAACTACTCCGCAATAAGCTGTGTCAACTATGTGGTCAATTCGATAAAGAAGTCCAAGCAAGCAAAAAAGTACGCTCTAGCGATTTTCTTAGATCTAGATAAGGCATATGACTCTGTCAACTGCCAAACTCTATTAAATATATTGGCACAGATAAAACTACCTTCAAAAGCTTATGAATGGATATTTGAATACCTCAAAGAGAGACATTTGAATATTCTATCGCCAGAAGCCACAGTCTCAGTAACAGTCAATAACGGACTCCCACAAGGATGTCCACTTTCTCCGTTGCTGTTTAACATCTATACAGCTGACCTTCACAAGACCGAAGAGGATGGAGTGGTCTTAGTACAGTTTGCAGACGATTTCACAGTATTTGTAGAAGGAGAAGGTTCGGAGGTAATCGGAAAAGCAAATAGATTCTTAGTAAAGCTGACATCAAAACTCCACACACTAAATCTTTCGGTAAATCCCTCGAAATGCGCGACGATTAACTTCAGCAAACTTAAAGATGAAAACCCTAGTTCCGAAGTAAACCTTGTAGTCTGCACCTTGCCATGCACTCTTGCGCTTTTCAGTACCTTTCGGTACAAGAATCTTTGTTTTTGTTTTGATTCGCTATGTTATTTTGACAGAATATTTGAGAGTGTATTGGTGTGAGTTACGGTCTTAGGAGCAAATCATTAAGCTTTGGACCGGTGTGCTAGTACTTCTTGAGCCAAAAAAATATTCGTTTTCTTCATGACTATCCAGTCGCTGATCGTGAGGCCAAACTACAATCAAAACAACGCCAAGACGTTTGGCGTGGAGCCAAAGCTAGTAAGGTGAAGCCAGGTGGTACAGTTATTGTAGTTATCGCGGCAAAGGTGATAGCAGATTCAGTAAGAAGCGCTTTACGGTGATGCAAGAAAGAATCGGTAGTTTGACCCTTTGCGATCCAGATGGCCAGCAGCTGAAACGTCATGTATCGCAAACGAAAAAGGTTCAGGAATACCACTTGTCCGACCAGTGATGACAGTGCGCGGCCCCAGAGAGAGAATCAGCCTCCTTTTTATTTGTCCGACTACGCCCGAGCGGTTGAAGAAAACATGGAAACTCAATAGTAACTAAGTGTGGTTATAATATACCTTGATTAAATTGAATACCATATACTTGAACTATTCAATGCAGTGTTGCATTTCTTCAGGATAAATTTTTAGATCGTCGGCATACACAAGGTGATGTGAATTCAGACGGTGGCTCAAGTCGTCGACGAACAGAGCAGTTAGCGCTCAACTTCCGTAGAAGCCACACGCAAGCTATTTTTTCGGATTTTCGGAATCGCAAGTGTCTAAAAGTTATCGATCCTTTCCGCGTGTTCAATTCACTGTGAATAACACGTGATGAGTGTTCGACGCGAAAACACGTTCCGCATTGACTATGCGAACGTGCCTAAGAAACCATCGTATGATGAGCTTCATGACTTTGTTGCCACGGTGTTGGGCTTGTCTTATGAACAAGTTCTGCGCCTCCAGCCAAGCAAAGTATTAGGATGTGCCTTTGTGAAGGTTATCGACCTAGAGCTCGCACAACGAATCGTTGCAGAACACGACAACAAGCACGAGACCAAAGTTGACGACAAAACCTACAAGCTTCGTATCACATTGGAGGACGGGGCGGTAGAGGTCAAGCTGTCGGATCTGTCCGAAGATATATCGAACGAGCAAATCGCCGATTTTCTCAGCGCCTACGGTGAAGTTCTCTCCGTCACCGACCAACTATGGGACAGCAAATATCGATTTGCGGGGCGCCCGACTGGTGCTCGTATCGCACGAATGATGGTAAAGCGAAACATCGCGAGCTACATAACCATCGACGGACAGACAACAAACGTGACGTACCTCGGTCAGCTACAGACATGCCGCCACTGCGGCGAATTTGTACACAATGGCATCTCTTGTGTGGACAACAAAAAACTGCTCGTGCAGAAAACGTATGCCAATGTGGCCAGTCAAATGGGGTCAAAAACTACCGCTCCGAAGCCTTCTGCACCGAAGCAGAAAACGCCGTTCGTGAAACCGCCGGCGCCGAAACTCACTGTTGGAGAGAAGCCACTGACCCAACGATCAATCACAAACTTTCCTCCACTCACAGCTCCAAAGCTGTCCGTCCAAAACTCTGGCGAACCGAAGCAGGTGAAAACAAGCCAACCCGAACACGCTGCCTCTCTCATGGCACCGCCGGTTCTGGTAGGCTCAATTAGCCGAATGATCACACGCAAGGACACTCGCAACAGCGATGGAAACGATACCGATTGCTCGTCAGCTTCGGGAAGCGGCAGAAAGAAGAAAGGGTGTAATCCACCCAAGAAACAGCGATCAAACCTTGGTGACGAAGCGTATGAGGAGATGGATAGCGAAATATAATGGCTCTGACCAGTTATAACATCGCCTCTATAAATATCAACAACATCACCAACCCGACCAAGCTCAACGCACTTCGGACTTTTCTTCGGACAACGAACATCGACATCGCTTTCTTGCAGGAAGTAGAGAACGACAAACTCGACCTGCCTGGCTACAGCATTGAATGTAATGTGGACCACGCACGAAGAGGTACGGCAATAGCACTGAGAGAACACCTGCAGTACTCGAACGTCGAGAGAAGCCTAGACGGACGTTTGATAGCACTACGAGTGAAAAACACTACAATTTGCAATGTATACGCTCCATCCGGTACGGCTCTACGGGCGGAGAGAGAACGCTTCTTCACCAACACTCTTGCTTACTACCTTCGTCATAACACAGAGCACACTCTGTTAGCTGGTGATTTCAACTGTGTTATACGGCAGCGCGATGCGACGGGACAAAACCACAGCCCCGCTCTCTTTGCCACCGTCCAGCAACTACAGCTCCTCGATGTTTGGGAACAGCTCTGCCCGAATACCCCTGGGTACACATACATCTCACAAAACTCTTCGTCTCGCCTGGACCGTATTTACGTCACGCAGGGTTTACGCAACATGCTCCGAACTGCCGATACACACGTATGCTGTTTCTCCGACCATAAAGCTATTACATCGCGAATCTGCCTTCCCCAATCTGGCCGTGAGCCTGGTCGTGGCTTCTGGTCTCTTCGTCCCCATTTGCTGACACCAGACAACATGCAAGAGTTCCAGATGCAATGGCAGTACTGGACCCGCCAGCGACGAAACTACCCATCATGGATGCAGTGGTGGTTGTCGTACGCTAAGCCTAAAATCAAAATATTCTTCCGTTGGAAATCGAAAACTGCTTTCGATGAATTCCACCACCAACATCAGCGCCTTTACATGGAACTAAGGCAAGCGTACGACGGCTACTACCAAAACCCTGCGATGCTGTCCACAATCAACCGGGTGAAGGCAAAAATGTTGACTCTCCAACGCAATTTCACGCAAGCATTCGTGCGCATAAACGAGTCATTCATATCTGGCGAATCTATCTCAACGTTCCAGCTAGGCGAAAGGCGCAGGAAAAAAACAACCATCACACAGCTCCGAGACGACAATAACCAAATCATCGACGATCCGGATGCGATCGAACGGCACATGCTTGGCTTCTACCGAACACTCTACGCTGTGGGCGTAACAGAAAGAGACGAGACAGACACGTTCGAATGCGACAGAGTGATCCCAGAGAACGATCCGGTAAGTGAGTTTTGCATGAATGAAATAACTCCTACCGATATTATCACAGCCATCAAGACTAGTTGCCCAAACAAATCGCCCGGCGGTGACTCTCTGCCACGGGAATTTTACCTAAAAGCGTTCGACATTATCTGGAGAGAGCTCACGCTCGTCATTAACGAGGCACTGGCAGGCAACTTTCCAACCGCATTTGTTGATGGTGTGATCGTTCTCGTCAAAAAGAAGGGGAACGAACACACGGCACACTCCTACAGGCCAATCTCGCTACTTAACTTCGACTATAAAATCCTATCTCGTATTCTCAAGCAGCGCCTGGAGAGTGTAATGAGTACCCACGGTATTCTCACCGAGAGTCAAAAATGCTCCAACTCCGGTCGCAATATCTTCCAGGCCACTCTCGCTTTGAAGGATCGCATCGCTCGGCTGGTCAAACATAAACAACGTGGTTTGCTGGCATCATTCGATCTCCGGCATGCTTTCGACGTCGTTGATCGATCGTTTCTTTTCCGTACCATGTGCTCGCTCGGGTTTAATCCGAACCTTATTAGTTTATTGAGTAAAATCGGAGACCTATCATCCTCTCGTCTGCTCATAAATGGGCGCCTTTCGGTAGCTTTCCCCATCGACAGATCGGTACGCCAGGGAGATCCTCTCTCCATGCACCTCTTTGTTATCTACCTGCACCCATTACTCAAGCGGCTCGAGGAGATATGTGGATCGGACCTCGTCGTCGCGTACGCCGATGATATTTCGGTGATCAGCACGTGCATGGAGAGAATGAATCAGATACGTGAAGCCTTCAAGCTCTTCGAAAAAGTCTCTGGTGCAAGGCTGAGTCTGGAGAAATCTGCTTCAATATCAGTGGGTTACACTGACGTCATGCCGCTCACCGCTCCGTGGTTGCCGAACGTAAACACCGTCCGGATTTTGGGAGTGACTTTCGCTAACTCCATACGGCTGATGAACAAAATTAACTGGGATGCGCTTGTGGTCTCATTCTCTCGACAAGTCTATCTCCACTCGCTACGCACTCTCAACTTGCACCAGAAAGTGATCTTGCTCAATACATTCATCACGTCCAAAATGTGGTATCTCGCATCTATCCTCAAACCGACAGCTGCTCATACGGCGAAGCTGACGGCGACGATGGGAACATTTCTTTGGCGAGGCATCGTGGCACGAGTCCCAATGCAGCAGTTGGCGCGTAGCAGAGCAGAAGGTGGCCTGAATCTACATTTGCCAGTTTTCAAATGCAGTGCGCTGCTGCTTAATCGACACACAACAGATATCAATTCCCTTCCCTTCTATTTATCCTTTCTCACCCAAGCAAATCCCACCCCACCCGCAGATTGTCCTTGCCTAAAATTCATCCTCTCAAATTTCCCTACTCTACCTCCACTCATCCAACAAAATCCTTCCGCTGTTATTATTCACAAGCATCTAATCAACCAAACGGAAGTACCGAAAGTTACTCGCGAGTATCCAACGGCCGACTGGAAAAACATCTGGGGCAACATAAAAATGCGACAGCTGAACTCGAGCGAATGATCATCTTTGTTTTTGTTGGTCAATGAAAAGCTAGAGACGAGAAAACTGATGTTTCGGATGAACAGGGTTGACGGTGAAAACTGTTTGTTCTGCAACATAGCCTGCGAGACTTTGCAGCATAAACTCGGCGAATGCGCTCGAGTCGACCAAGCATGGCGACTACTGCAACGCATGCTAAACGTTCTATTCAATGGATGGCGAAGACTCTCGATAGAGGAGCTAGTGAGACCTCAACTGAAAAACATTGACAGAGTAAAGAAGACTAAAATTTTGAAACTATTTATAAGATACGTCAACTTTATTATGCATACTAATAATGTGATTGACGTAGCTGCTCTAGAATTTGAATTGGCAAACGAAGTTTGATTAATTATTTTGTAATTAGTTTTTAACATCGGAAGAATAAAACAAATTTTACAAGTAAAAAAAAAAAAAAAAAAAACAGAGTAAAGATCAAGGGACCGAGGTGGCTACCTTGTGGCACGCCAGATAGTGTTACAAAACAGCTTGACTTCAAGGAGCTAAGCTTCACGTAGGCGTCTCTGTCTAGTAGGTATGACCGTAACCACATGATGAGCCAATTAGGAAATCCTAGTTTCTCGAGCTTTTTCATTTATAATTCGTGAGGTACTTTATCAAACGCTTGGGAAAGGTCTACGTAGATACTGTCAACTTGCAGTAGAGCGATTCTTCACGAAGCCGTGCTGATATTGTGAGATTATGGGCTTAGCAGCAGAATACATCCTCTCGTGAATCAAAAGTTCAAGTGTCTTGGCTAAGCAGCAAAAAATTTGAAATAGGTCGATAATTCTTTACATTATGGATGTTTCCGTCTTGTGTATGGGTGTGACCGCAGACAACTTCCATACATCCGGAAAGGTAGTCTCGACGAGGCATCCATCTTCACTTCATCTTGAATTCGGAAAATATACTCACGGAAAGAAGAAGATACACATTCGGCGTATTCAGCCTCGAGCCTGCGAAGAATTGAGCTGTTTTCAGCAGTTCGATGACGCAGAAACCGGCGGTGAGCATTACGAAGAACGTTACGCCGATGTCGATGCTCAGTATTCCACCATGGTTGATTATTTGAGCGACGAGGATAACGTCTGCGGAGAGGTCAGTGTCTGCTTATGGTTCTGAAAATCTCGCCGTAGAATGTGACTGAACTGAATCGTAGTCACATTCGTTGAAATTGAAGTCGAGGTCCTCCGTAGTTGCGTAAATACTTACTAAGGAACTTCGCGTGTTCACGCGTAAGACGAACGGCTTGTGGTGACGGTCCAAGGGTAAAATTAAGAATGGTGCTTCGAACAACTCAATTTCAATACTATTGCTAGCAGTCTTCCGTTGATACTACGCACATCGCAAATCTGTTGCACTAGCAATCATTTTTTCGGTGAATACAAGCTCCTGTTCGGTTGATGTATTTGTTGGTAGGTACAAGTCCAGGTCCTTGTCGACTGACCAGAGTAGATGAGGCAGATTGTAGTCGCCAACCATCATCACAGAAAGGCCGTAGGGCACTTTATTCATTATTTATTTATTATTTATTTATTTATTAATTTATTGTCGTCAATCAGTAGTAGACCATTTGTTTAATTACATTACATTCTTTACATCTATATTCGTTTCACTTTTTTACATTTTATTATTGACTTGCTAGCCTCGAAAAGATTTTTTTTTCAGTGTATTTCTGTCCATAGTAATATCTATTAATTCACATTATGTATTATAGTATGACATCATTCTATTTTCTATGATTGTTGATATAAAACAAGTTTTTATTTCTTAGGCCCCCAATAGGAGCATAAAAGTTCATATTTTCGAGAATCGCCAATAACATCGTTTATAAAGGCTACTATTGCAAACTCTCTTCGGTTTTCAAGTGTGTCTAAATTAATAAGCATGCATCTTGAATCACGTGACAATCACGGGTTTTTCCTCAGCTCAGTCGGTAAAGGCGCAGCTACAAAGCAACACCATGCTGGAGGTGGCTGGGTTCGATTCCCGGTCTGGTCTAGGAATTTTTCATTCAGGAAAAATTTTCGACTCCCTGGGCAGAGCGTACTTGCCACACAATCATACTTATGCAAAAATGGTAGCTTCGAAAGCTCTTAATTAATAACTGTTGAAGTGCATTTAGAACACTAAGTTGAGAGCAAGCAATAAGCTAATTGTGAAAGCAATAAGCTTCAAATGCTAAAGAAGAAGGAAGCATCTTGAATCATAAGACGGCAATGTATAGCTCGCCCATCCTAACTTCCGTAACGGAAATAACAAAAATCTCTTTTTGTATTGATTCAGTACGATTGACATGCGAATCGTGATATGGAGACCAGAGTATGCTACAATATTCAAGGATGGGTGTAACATATGCAATGTACAATGTTTTGATTATGTAGGGATCCTTGAAATAAAAACTAATGCCTTGTTCAGACTACAGAGTTATAACATGCTATAACGATTGTCAAATAGTTTCAACAAGAAATTCGTCATCAAGATAGGCTTATAACATGTTATAACTGCTCAGTCTGGCCAGTGTTTGAACCTCTTGATAAAACCGAGCATGTTGGTTGCCTTGTAGATGATGTTTTTTTTTTTTTTTTTTTTTTAGCTCTTTATTTGTTCCAAATTTATTCATATTTACATTTCATGTTAATCTAGGTGCTCCAGCTACTACCGTCACGTAGCACCTAGATTAACATGAAATGTAAATATGAATAAATTTGGATTTCGCAATTCCAATTCATGTCTGATTTTTTGTCGCATTTGAAAATCGGCATCAGAAAGGATTCCTTGCACACTGACGGAAGAATACTAGATTCAAGGGATTAATTGAATAGCCAAAACAAAGGTTTCACTAGCTCTTTCGATACTGCTTTTAGAAAAGCTGCTGGCAGACCATCTGGTCTAGCTCTCTTGGAAGCATCCAAGGTATTTATAGAAAGTAGAATTTTGTTAAGTGATATGTTATTAACTGTTACATCTCTGATTGGTTCAGAAAGGTACGAGAAATACTGATAATCTCGATCATTGACTAGTCATGAGTAGTGTAAAAATCCTTTAAGAAGTCTGCGAATAAATTGCTGATTTCGTTAGCGGTTTTGCCTGTTTTACTGTCTAATTGCATTTTTGATTGAAAGTTATTCGACTGTTGTTTGGCCTCAATGAAACTGAAAAAAAGATTTTGGATCTAACTTTATATTATTTTCTTCTTCAATTTTTTATTTTAATGTTCAGCTGGTCTCACATGGTTAAATATGTTGAAAGGTTTAAATCATTTTTATCTTTTTTGTAAGCTTTATGTGCTTTCTATTTTTTATTTTTTACCATGCTGGAGCTTTAGATTTGTTTGATTTTTTCCTTTGCTTCTTAGGTACTGTCGTCTCTAAAATCTCGTATATTAGGGTATGTGTCCCTTGACTCAGCCTAATATGCAACAATCGATTACATTCTTTACTATAACTCATAAAGTATTTGAGCTGGAAGCGATATTTAACTAGTTATACAGTTGCTTAGATATGGTCAATATGCCATTTGGTAGTATGTATCACGAAAAGTTACACAACTAATTTTATAAAGTCAGAAACTTTCGAGGGATATGGATGTAATGTCGGTCTATAAGCGCCAAATTGGGTCTATTCATGGATGCAAGTTCGTCCCATTCGACAGATTTGTTATTAAATGTTGTCTTCGTACGATTTTTTTTTTCTGATTTTCTGATTCAATGCGTTTCCAGCTGTATTCGCTCTACCCAACAAACAATTTCATAAATCAAACTATACTAAAACTGCTAAGAAACACTTAACTAATTTTCACATACGATTTACCGACCATTTGATAATCAAAACATTATAATTCACTCTACACAGATTTTGTTCCTTTAGTTTGTGTTAAGATGACCCATATGGAAAACTTTCAATCGAAACTCAGACATTTTTATTGTAAATTTTATCAATAACAACATTTTTACTACGCTTTCCATATAACAGGCCATAGTTGGGAACGTGGAAAAAAAATATGTTCCTAACATTGGGTCTATGGTTTTTTGTTAAATAATTGTTATTTTACCTATGTGACCTGTTAGCTTATAACGTGTGACTATTTTCTGTACATCTTGGTTGTATTATTCGGTTTATAGGTTCAATTTCTGCAAATTAAGATCATTCGAAGATCGTGTAGATAATCTGTTCAGCTTAGCCAGTATTGTCTAAAAAGTTGAGGAAATCGAAAATTACGCGGAAGTGAGCAACTAATAATTGATTGATAATGTCTCAATTGCTTTGAAATAAATCGGTCATCCTGATAGGAATATAATTTTGTTGATTATCGGTGAATTAATGATATTTTTGGTACATAGGCCGAATGAAGGAGCTAGGCTGACATTACATCCCGTTACCCTACTTGGTAAAACTTGTACACAGCTAGCTCTATGTTCAAATTACGAATCAAATTTTGCCAATCAAAAGAGATAAGTTTGTTTTTGATAACATCGTATTTTGCATGTCTAAAGTCATAATAGGTTTCGGTTAAATCGCCATCCATTAATGTGGTGTTGTCATGTTTAAATATGGAGGATTAGATGACGGTGTGGAATTCTTAATTTTTCCATAGCGCATCGGATGATTCTGTCACGCAGAAATCATCGGTCATATTAGTAAATAACAAATCTAAAAAAAACAGTTGTTGTGATTTCTTACATGGTTTATTTGATTAAGTCCAAGCTCTGAACTTTTGTCAAATAGAGCGCGGAGCGCTTCATTATCTCCCACAATTGGTATCAAAAGAAATTCATTTTCGTCATCAACGATAAAATTTGCTGCCCGTTGATTAAAGTCACCGTAAATGTGAAGATTCGTTTCAGGTTCAAATTTTGAAATTATGTTAGCAGCAGTACAAAAGAACGTTTTATATGATATGGAGGAAAATCACAGCCGCAAAAATATGCACTTGATTTCCAATAAAAGAACCCAAATATGGTCAAATTCCTTGCATTTATGTGGTTCAGTTTGTTCCAATTCATAGTCGGTGCAAACTGTGATTAAAACTCCACCACCAGACTTCTTATTGGATAACGATTTGTCGCGATCATCCCTAAATACGTTAAAGCGATCGCCAAACACTTCCTCAGTATAAAAACTGAATACGTCCCAACTCGTTTCCGTACCTAAAATAACGGGAAAGTTGCAAGCAGCGACCCGTCTATAAATTTCGTTTACTTTTTCCGCACTTTTCATTCTATTGAAATTTTGACAACAAATGTTAATTTACTTACTTTCGTTGATTGTATTACACTCAAGCGGTAAAACTGTCTCTGAAGTCATCGGGTTGTTTTGCAGCATGGATTCGTCTACAGGATAGGGATTCTGCGTTTTTCTGATGTCACCTGGCTTTGGAGTCGTCATTAAGTCAGATTCTTCCTCCAAGGGATACGTCATTGCCGCGAAAAACACGTATGCTTGCATGAGCACGCCGAACACGCTGCTGCTGAAGAGCTCTCCGTAGCGGAACATGGAAATGCATCCCGAAGCCGAGCTTTCAGATAGCAATGGTCATCGGCTACAGATAGTTCCGCCAGTCTGACTGTGGGTAGACGCATTGGGTCCAGAAGAAGATGCTGATGTTCTATAGATTTATAAGACCGATAAGGGTTGATTGTTTCCCCTTTTTGGAAGGTTATGAATTTGAGTTCATCTGCTTTTGGCGGGCGGGAAAATTTGACACGTGCAGCAGCTAAGAGATCTTTGTCCAGAGGAAGTTCGTGTGTGGGATTCCAACATGTTGATGAGATAGGCCCAGTGCTGATGATATAACTGTTGAAGTTGTTATTTTTATGTCATCATTGTTGCTGTAGTTGTTGTTGTTGCTATTGTTGAAGTTGTTGTATCGGCGTGATTGCTTGCGTTTTCGTCTAACCTTTTATAATAATTCTAATAATTCGAAAGCGCGTCCGAACTCAACGGTGGTTCGAATTAAAAAAAAAAAGCTGCACACAGTCCGAATGTGCGACGTAACTGCCGGGTTCACTATTGGGCCTCAAGTAAATTCCACATACATAGACCAATCTAGTCGGAAGAGACAGTTTATCAGCGATTTGTTCGAGCGAGTCACATTGGACAAGTTGCACAGGAGCACTTTAAATTGCTCTTTTTACAGCGATGAGCGATCCACCTCCTCGTTAGAAATGACTCGTCGCTTTACTTCGGTCGCAATTGTAGATATTATATTGAGAGACAGCTCAGCATTGCACGCGTCGTTCCGCAGCCACGTTTCAGTTATCACGATGACATCGTAGTCTCTAGAAGCAGTCGCCAAGAAAACTCGTTTGTCTTGGTGCGCATCACACCGACGTTCTGATAATATACTGATAACGGAACGGTTGTTTCTCTTGCTCTTCTTATTCAGCATTTCCAGCTTATTGCATTCACAATTCGCTTATTGCTTGCTCCCAACTTAGTGTTGGGAATGCACTTCCACAGTTATTAATTGAGAGCTTTCGATGCCAAGTACCATTTTTGCATAAGTATGATTGTGTGGGCAAGTATAATCATACCCAGGAAGTCGAGAAATTTTCCTTTACGAAAAATTCCTAGACCAGACCGGGAGTCGAACCCAGCCACCTCCAGCATGGTATTACATTGTAGCCGCGCCTTTACCGACTGAGCTAAGGGAGGGCCCAATGTTGTTTCTCTTGGTTCCGATGAAATAGGGAGCGGTGTCAGTGCAGTAGAGAGAGAAGAGAGGTCAGACACAGATGAAAAAGTGGGTGAAGAAAGACCTGTCAAGGGGACTCCCCCCAAGTAGCACAACTTGTTTCAATAGAGCATACAAATCTCTCTTGAAACAAATTAGGGATAGTTTTGTTTGGCTATGTACCGCAAAATCATACACAACAGCAACGCAAAAAGCGCAAGGGTGGATCCTATTTGCAACTTGACACTGGGTCTACAGAGTTGCAATAGCATTTTGTAAAACTAAAAAATATTGTATATTGTTCGGATTTATGGATCAAAATTCTGTTCTACTACGAAAAATATAAACGCCCTAGAATAAATCCTCGAGAATAGAGCATTGCTTCAGAACTTGGAAAAGAAAAATTTGTGTAAAATTATGTTTACATGTGGAAGAATCAGATTTCTGATTCATTCGAAGAATTATAAATCGTTACAGGTTCATGTTAGGTTCAAACTGTGGAAGAATGAGTGAAATTTAAAAATACCATTTTGTATTGCAAAATTTTGGCATATGGCGACTGCGATCAAACCAAATACACTACCGGCTAAAATAATCTTAAATCCATTCTGAACACGTGAAGTACTTCAATGATATTTATTTATGCAGACATCTTAAAATTATAGAAAATCTGGTAACAACAGTCGTAGTTTGATAGTGAGTTTTCTTTGTTTGTGTATACCTGATTTACTTAGAATTAAAAACTACTGTAGTATTAATAAATTTAATACTACACTAAACTAATAGCTGCTGATTTGTTCAAAGGATATGCATAACGTACTGAAAAGTGTTCAATCCATTGGAACACAGAATTAGAATAATTTAGATGCTACACCATGTTTTTTACTTAAAAACTGAAGAGCAATTTAGTGGGGATTTCGTTAAGAGGTTCAATCGGAATAATTAAATAAAATCCTAGTATTATTAATTCTTCCATGAATTCGAAGTTCGGAATGCTCGCAATTGGATTATCCGTAATTTTGGTCTAGGTCACACAAAAAAATTTCAAATGGTATTATAACATAAAATAAAATGTTTTATTTCAATTACTTAAGACACAACTGTTTCTAAGTGAAGTTATCTTAGCAAAGGTAGAAAATATCAAACCGTTCTTAACATGTAGAACTTATAGTGCAATTCATTGAAATTATTGAATTGCATTGTTTATGACGAAAAACCACTAGCCTTATAAATTCAATTATCAATTGCTTAAAGGAGCTTAATAAGTCGTCTCCTGTTCTGAACCACGAGAAGTTAAATAACTTACTTTTAAAAGACGAACACTTCGTCTCATCATTTAAGTTGGTCGTTAAAACCAATCTTGATAAAGTTTATTTTATTGTTACTTTAAGATTATTTTATTGTTACTAGAAGATTTATTTGCTTAACTCACAAAAAAATTTCTCGTAACAAATTTATTGAACAACTTTATTTTGATTATTTTCGCTATTTCGATTATTCCATATTCAAAACATACATTTGAACTACATGTATGAAAATTCAGTTCTAGACTCAAAATCATCGCAAAAAGTAACACTTAATTTTTGTTTTATTTGGATTCAAAACTTTAAAGCGAGGCTTGTGAAGTCTCTAGTTGAGTATTGCAGGAATTAAAAAAAAATCTTCTTTCGCTAATATATAAGCGAAAAAATGTTCAAAACTTGTTGTTTATTACTGCAAACAACCCGAAGATAGTTTCTTCTGTTCCTAATGCCTGTTTTTATCGGCTAACAAAGATTTGTTGCAATCTCTTCAAAACATCCGAGAAATCGGATGTGAAAATGTTCTACGGTATTGATCTAATAACGCTGCTCCGAGGAACACCAGCTGTCGTCAGCAAACATATTTTTTCTCACCAAACTTGAATGTCGATCAATTTTTGATCGTTTTTGTGTAGTAGTAATTAGAACAGTCAACAGATTAAGTATTTAATCTTGCATCGTTGTATTACTACTAGCTTATTTCTGGCATAGATGTGCCTCCTATTGAGGTAATATATATAAAGGAATTTCTACCCGACGTTGCTTAGATTTTCTCATTAAAAACCATTTAACACAGTATAACCTTGACCGCAGTTAGTTAATTATAATGCGACCGAGCACCTTTGATGGTGTTCGCTGTATTAAAGCCAAGTAGGGCCAAGTTTCAACATGGGGTTTTGTGTCCCGTGCTGAGTCTTTATGCCCTCTGAGTTGTTGACGTGCCATGATCATGTCAGATAATAACAGTACCTGCGGTCTGTTTAATTTGTTACCACAGGCTCAGATAGCGGCCCCAAAGTCGGTATTGAACAGGAATTGATTCGCCACGGTACACATTGTTTGGTGATGTGTCTTGGGTTATTTTAGGAAGAAAGTATTTGTATGCACGTATTTTGTAGCAACGAACTGTAGGTCGCTTTTTCCTTTCAACAGAATAATCATTAAAGCAAACAGCAAGGCGGCTTGTTGGTCCGATCCCACCAAAGTTATATTATCGCAGATCGACACGTGATGATGAATAGAGGGCCAAACTAGGCATGGCAGACGAAGACAGATGATGTTCCGTCCCAATAGAGCATTGCAGAGTAATCTATAAAAATATCAGTTAATTAAGTGTTGTATTCTACGTCCACAGCATTTTTGGATCTCTCCATGGTTGCCTTTCCCGTACGATCGACTGATTTTGTTAACATTTTCATTAATGCCTGCAAAGCAGTTGGATCTTGATCATCAGCACGAAAGCCCTGTTGACACAGAATCACACTTTTATTGGATCGGCTTTGGTGGTTCGATTAGCTTAGGGATTTGGTAGGTAATACCACTACCATCTAGTGGATACGGGATGCATTGGTTGTACGAAAGGCAGATGAGTCTGATGGACGAACGAAGACGCACGATGCTTTTGATGGCGAAGCGACTTAATAGTCAACTCAATTCTAAAGATTTTATTTCATCAAACGATTTGTTATGCTTTCTACCTTCTGTTCCATTAATTAAACAGACGCCGCCATCAAGACAATGAATTTGGGAGTTTCGAAGGACGGGAATACATACTAGCTGAACTATCGAATAGAGTGCTGTTGCGTGCGCTTTAATATTGAACACGTGCTTTTATGTTCTGAGAAATTTTAGATGGCAATTTGGGGCGGCTTTTTACATGGGAGATAGGGAGTCCCATAAAAGTATCTGGATAAGACGACAATCAGCGATTTTATTATTTGATTGACTCATTATGTTTTATTATTTTTCGACGGCTTCGGTTTTTGGAAAGGCAACATAATTTAATGCCATGCTAGGCAATACAGACTGAAATGCTACCTATGAATATTTGTGTTTTATAATGGCTATTCACATGTTTTATTGTACATGTACATTGCGATGTTGTTTGTATATAGGAGAATATTACAAAATACGATAGTTTTGATGACTATCAGCGGGGTAACGTTTTGGCTGCGTTTAAAGTTGATGAGTATTAAATCGTCTGTAAATGGTATTAACAATGATCTCAATGGAATTTCATCATGAAACTCTGATTTAACGTGTTTATGTTAACCGCATAAAAAAGTGGATTTTACAGCAAAAATTATAACTTTACTTTAATGTCATTTACTTCGGTAAAATGTTCCGATTCCAGAAAAAATAATGTGTTTTTAGAACTGTTTTTCTACTTAATTGCCTGCATTTTGGCGAAATAATGAATTTCATCATATAAATTATATAGCCGGCGTCGGTGGTGTAGTGGTAAGCGTGACTGCTACTTGGCACCCCAGTGGGTCTGGGTTCAATCCCAGTCGACGTCGGTGGTTTTTCTGAGGCGAAAAAATCTGGTCACGTCTTCCTTTGGAAGGGAAGTAAAGCCGTTGGTCCCGGCTCATATTCATGAGTCGATAGGTAGGGTCCAGGTGGTGGAGTCGTCTTCCTGGCGTCGGTGATTGTCACCATGTGAGGAAATAGGCCGACGGAAAATAATAATAAATATATATATTATATACTTTCTGAAGAACAAGTACTTAACATGAGGTTTTAAGTTTTTAGATTTTAAGTTTTAAGTCGAGCGCTCGACACTGAAATAGTAAGTAAGGTGCAAATGTGACGAAATAAGCCTTTCTTCAAGGGCTAAGCTTTTTTCTAGTGGAACACAAAGAAATTTGCTCGCGTTTACTAGCGATAGTTTCAAAAGGTGTTTGATGTGTTTCAAAATAATCAAGTGTTAGTTAACATTTTCCTAGTTTTTTCACGCAGATTGATCAAGATTTTAAATCTTTTTTATTTAAATATTTGAAAACTGCCAAGAAATGCACGTTTTGCACAGAACTGCTCGGATTGGCGATCAATTTTCAAAAGAACTTGATCATGTTCTGAGATGGCCACAATTTCGTTCGTTCTCAGCTTTCAAAGTTTGCTGCTCTTACAATTAGCTTATTGCTCACTCCCAACTTAGTATTCAAAATACATTTCCACAGTTATTCTTCGAAACATTTCCGAACTCAGCCACCTCCAGCATGGCGTTGCTTTGTAGCTGTCTCTTTATCTAAGGAATGAAGGGAGGGCACGCGGGAGCTGCTCATTATTCGATTCGTAGATACCCAAGTAACAAATTCAATTTTAAGGTACACTTGAAGAAGTTCTCAAGACTCATTTGATAAAACCACGCATAAAACTAGATATTCTACATAACATCGATAAAACAGCCATAAAACCCTCATAAGTTCCAAAAAGGCCCATACTACAGGAGGTTCTCAAGACTATTTCCCAAGATTCGCTTAAAACTTGATAGTTTTATCGGTACATACTTGTAATTACATTCAGGACATGCTTAAAACTATGATAAAACTACCACAAGTTTTGATAGTTTTATGATTTTCCTCTTTAAGAACACTTCCAGTCCGTCACAAATATGTTTCGAAGATTCCAATTTTGGATTCGTTCTGCTGAATGGGGACTTTTTTCAGAGCAAAAAATAACATTGATACACATGTGATGTTTCTTTTTCAAAGTGGATACGTATGTAAATTAATTGCAAAATTGACCATAAATGCATGAGTTGTTTGCCTGCAATTGATAAATTTTTCATGCGACGTTCAGTTTATTGGTGTTTTATAACATAAAAGTTCGAAAATTTTAATGCGATACGGAATCATTGCTAGAACATTGATTTATTTGAAACATAAAAAATAATTGAAAATTCAACAATTAGGTGACAAGGCTGATAAATTGTTAGATCTTGAATAAATTGTGTCTACAATCCATTTTAAGTTTCAAAATGTATTTTAAAGAGCATTGTTTGTTCGTAGCATTGGAAAAACGAGAGTTTTTTGCATACATATGTAAATGGCTACCATTCCGAGGGAATCCAATGGTTATCTAAAACTACCATAAAACGCATATAAAACTAATATTTCTTGCACAAGACTAACAAAGATTTTTTGAGGAGCGCGATAAGTTCATCTTTACTTGTTCTATTCTTGAAAAAGAGGAGTAACGCTTGAATAAAACTTGTTTGAATTGCTCAAGGTAAACAAGTCTTTCGTAAGATAGCCATAAAATCAGTGTGGAGAAGGCACATCATAAACAAAGAAAATGTGAACGTTCAAATCAAAAGTGCCTGTGCATAATTGTTGTTCATAATCACAGCTTATAATTTATTGTTTTTAATCACCAGCGTAAGTCTATGAAAACATAAAAAAAACTCTAACTTGAATATGCTAACAATGGATTTGGGAAGAAGAACAGATAATAATATTGCGTCGATGGCTAAAACATCAGTTGAGCGAAAAATGATTTTTCTCTTGATCTGTACGCTGAACCTAGCGTTGGAAGAAGTACACTGTGTGGTGGATTACTGAGCGATTCCAGCGCACTACTTCCGACTTTGGATTAAACGTGCGGATCATAGGAAAAATCTATTTTTGCTCAGATGATATACCAATTTTTACTTGCAACGAGTATAAATATTGTGTAGCCTATTGGGAACTGAAATGCACGACTCGGGAAGAATTCAATATTAACATAACATTTTACAATCGTAGTGTACATTAAACCTTACGTCAAAAGTACGGCGCTGTATTTCCACGGTGGTGCGCCATATAACGCACTACCTGAGACGTTAGGTTTAACTGGCATAAAATCAAATATCATGAGTTATGCATTTTGATTTTCAACTGGCGACACATTTCACCATTTAATTTTATTCGTTACAAAAAATAGGACGAATAACGCATAGACCCTTTTGATCCCCCAAATCTCTTACCCCCCTTATCCCCCCTTTTTTCACCCCCCCTAACTTTTTATTTTTTATTTATTATTTAAACTTTTACCTCACCTCTTGCCCCCTTTCCCTACCCCTCCCCCGGCGCACGGACTGCATTTCGTCCCAGTTTTGAGTTACCGTCTTGAAATGATCCCAAAGTGCTGACCTTGTATTCCGTTCAGCTTCAGCCATCATATAGGACCAAACAAAAAAGTCGAGAGGATTCAAGTCCGGGGAGCTGGGAGGTCACAAAGTTTTGTCCAGGAAAAGTCGGTTAAATTGTCCCGACACTAGGCTTGAACCACATTTGCCGTATGGGCTGGTGCACCGTCCTGCTGAAACACGTAGTGTGCTCATCGCCGTAGAGGCTTCGGAGACAGGGGCAACAACCTTTTCCAAAACCTCAGTTTTGTAGTACGCCGCGTTGATTTTGACGTTTTTTTTTTTCAATAAACACCAAGGGTAGCTTACCACGTTTGCATACTGCCCCCTAAACCATCACCGACGCGGCACTTTGGAACCGAGGGATGTTTATATTGGATTCAGGAATGCTGTCCCTCGATGGCGCCCACACCCGGTCATTTTGCACATTGTGCGGCTGCTGCAGCACGAACAGTTTCTCGTCCGAAAAAACAAACTCCTGACCAGCGTGCCGAGAGAGGATCCTCTTAGCTCGATCCAACCGCTTTTTGCGGGTAGCCTCCGAAACGCCATGGACCTTACGTTTTTGTAAGGCCTGAAACCAAGGTCCTTGGTGAGTATGGTGTGAGCGGTTCCAATGGAAACGTTGAGATCTGCAGCCGTTTTCCGGATTGAGCGGTTCTTTTTGCGCCGAATTCGCTCCCTCACGATCTTGATGACCCGTGGCGTCCTCGCTGAACGCGGCCGACCGGATCTCGCACGGTCATTGGTCGAGGACGTCTCCCGGTATCGCCTGATGGTCGTGTAGACAAAGTTCCGCTTGACCCCATGCGATTTCAGCAGCCGGAATATATCGCCGGGTCGCTCACCGTTCAAAAAACGCTTAATTACGAAGTCCCGATACTCTTTCATCGCGCGTAACAAACAAACAACAACTAACAGAATGTCAACACCGCGCACATTCGGTAGCGTATGAATGAAGCTAAAGCTGACACCAATACCAATGCAGAATATGTACATGGCGCATACCTACGCAATGATGAAAACTTGTATTCGAACTTATTGAACACCGTGTATCTTTGCCAAAATCACGTATGGAGACACTCAAGGTTTTACCAACACCTTTCTCCTCAGCTCTTCGTCACTTTTATGATAGATGCGCTGTGCTCTATCCACACCTGTGAGTATCCTGTAACGTTTGATTTACAAAACACACCGTTGACTTTGGAGTTTTATACTTTTGCTATTTTTGAGGCAGACCACGAAGAATTTATGAGATGTTTGTGCACAATTAAAAAACTTTTTCTGAAGTTCCATGATCCGTAATTTCCAGATGCGTCGATCAATCGAGAAAAACTTCGCACCAATTTCTTCGTCAATGAAACATCAACAAATGCCTGTCAAAGTTTTTTGTTCCGAACCACCAGGGACGCGGTGGTGTATTAAACCGTTCGTCCAGATTTACTTTGAATCGAGCTTTATATTGATATATATTGATATGATAACTTGGTTATTCAATTTTAATTTGACTACCTTTCGTAGAGTGAGTCAGTGCCGTTAAAGTCATATTTGCTTCAAATAAACCACATGCCGTCGAAAATGCTACTGTTTTCGTTGCCTAAAATAGAACCATTTTTTTCACACGCTGTTCACGTTAATGGAACGATAGATAAATAAAACAGAAGAGTCGTGTGGAATTCAGCAACATCAGCACTATCTACTATTTTCTTCCCTTTCTATGGTCAGTAACTTCTTATGGACAGTAAAGGATTTTTCAACGCACTTCTCCTGAGAGTGTGTTTATCAAAGAGGCCCAAGTGAGCACACTACCAAAAAGTCACGTAAAATTCGGTGTCCTGAGATCGTACACGTACAGAAGAGATCAGTCAAAAAAGATGAGAAAATCAATTCATTCAATCTCATCTTTTTTCGAATAAGTTGACTTGGCATGAAGTCATATCCCTAGTAGCACACTTGTTTCCGTTCGGTTGAGATACCATAAATGTGACTTGTTTTAGTCATTGGAATCAAGTTGCTGCAACTAATTATGACCCTCAGTGTGCTACTTGGGATTTAACGTTTCTTAATGTAAATCACATTTGAAAATAGTTTCACGTAAAGGTAATAATTCCTACGTATAGAGATCAAACGCGATTATCTAAAACTGACTTAGATGAAGTCACATGGCCCATGCAACACATAGTCGTCAAAACAGGTCGCACAAACTTGATTGTGACTACTACTTGGAGTCACATAGAAGTCACTTCATTTCAAGCTATTTTCCGGTTATCTCGCCTCGTGGATTTAGGCCGTATCTCAACAAATATGTCATATTGCATAGCAGCTTTCATCCAAATATAAGATTTCTCAGGTTTCGAGGTCGTGTAGTATAAATTTTCGTTGCACTACCCTTATGGCAATTGACATGCAAGGATCACTGTCGTCGACGATTGGGGAAATTTCACAAACCTACATATTACAAACGGCATTGGTTCCCTAACTGTGCGACCCCTTGTCCGAATTTCTCGATCGCCGCATTACAAATCGAGTCCCAAAATAGAGCACAACAGATGGGCTGCCCAAACAGGAACCCAAAACAGACACAAAGCCGGGATCAGCCCAAAACATGCACCCGTTTCTGCTCCCTCCTCTTCATCTCAATATCCCATCCTCTACAACTCACTCAACCAGAAAAGCCCAATCCCAATGTGCTTGAGCGCACTGACTCATCCGATTCCGACCAACCACGCTCGCGTTCCCTTTGGAGCTCTACCAAGCCAGGCACATGTGCCAGTAATCGTTTTGCCTCTACTGCAATCACTTCTATGTTCGTACGTGTTGAGCTTCCTTCCTAGCTTACGATTAAATTGTCCGAAATGGATATTAATGTTTTGCTTCCGATTTTCTCTCTCTCTCAACCAATTCGCAGGAGCAACTCCAAGGCCTCATATCTACCGCGCCAACCACGAGACAAGCTTCACTCGGATCCGGACCATGGCAGCTACAAACTGACATTGACCTCCAACGAGGACAGTATCAACCATAACGACGTCTTCCCGGAGGAGATTATCACCTCGTCGAAGTGCAATCTGCCGGACGTACTGCCCCCGGGGTCAAGTACTCGCTCTACTCGAACAATAACAACAATAACAATAGCAACAATAACAACAACAACAACAACAGCATTAGCGGCAGCACCACCACTCTAGGGGGCAATGGAAAGCCAATCGTCGGAAAACCGCCGAAAACGATTCCCCACAGTGCGCCCATCATCTCGACCAATAGTCTGAAATCGATGTTCAATTTTACGCCCCAGCAGCCACAGCAAAATCAGGTCACACCTCCGAGTGCCTCCTCGCCGGTGACCCCACCACCTGCCTACAAGCCATCATCATCCTCCCCGTCCGGAGGGAGCCCCACAAACCAAGCTATCAGCCCCAAATATACATCCCAGTCGACGATCGATCTGAAGAAGACGCAAATTCTCGACTCCAAGTATCTGTTTCAGCAGCATCAGCAGTGCCCGGCCCAGATTGGACTACCACCAGCGCCGGCACCTCCACCGCCACCGCCACCGCCGTGCGATGAATCGATCAATAATACCAATTATCTCAATCATCCGCACGGTGGCCCCAACACTACTGGCTGCAGCCAGCAAACTGTAAATAATTGTATCGAAATTTCAGAAAAATCCGATAGCTTCGAGTCGAGCATTAGCACTGGCACCACCAGTACAAGCACCGTTGAGCCAGTGGAAGTGATCCAAAACAGCACCAACACCAGCAAGATCGGTGCTGTTGCCACTCACGATGGTTTCGCGGCCCAAGAGGAAGAAGATTCGATCAGTAGCAACAACACCTCAATCTGTGCGGAAGCAAACCAATCCGAACCCGATCGACGAATCTCTCACCGTCGTCGCGCTCGAACGTGTCACCAAGCAAATCAACCTAGAGCCCGTTGTTGAAACATCCGAAGAACCAGCACCGGTGAAAGTGGTTCAACGAACGGAAATCGTTCTTCGGGTAGCCGCCCCCACATCGGAAGCATCCTCGCAAACCGACAACGAACTAGCCGCGTCGGTCTTCAGTAGCGAATCGAACGCACCTCCCCGCTCGCCCCGATCGTCCATCGCAGTAGGCATCGCCGAGCTGGTAATAGACCACACGGGAACGGCAGGCGTTACCACCAAGCATTCGGTGGCCACCTCGACGTCGTCCTCGCCACCCAGCACACCGACCAGTGCCAAAGCTCCGGGAAGCTTCTTCAGCAAGGCGTGCACGGCCGCACCCCGCAAGGTGCACCCGGAGGAAATCGACTGTGATAAGCTGTCGCATGATCTGATCAGTCAGCTGTCGCCCTCGGACAAGCTGCACACCATACTGGGTGAGTGTGTGGGTGGGTCGTCATGGGGATTGTGTTTGTTGTGATTGTGACTGAGCACGTGTGGTGATTGAGTTTTTTTTTTTTTTATGGGTGTAAAGAAAGCTGGACGGTGGAGCATTTCGCTAGGGGGTGTCTGTCAAAGGACACGAAAAGGAAATGGTTCAACTCACTTGAAAGCTCAGGGGATCTCGTTGAATGGTTGAACGAAAGAAAAATCCGGCGTAACAGCTGTATTTATTTTTTGAGCTGAATTTCCAGTAAACTCCGGTTGGTTGATTGAAATCTCATCGAAAATAAATGCTTCAAGTTTTTGCAGTGTTAATTGCTGGAAACAATGATGAGTGCAAAAATGAGCTGTGATGTCATTATGAAAATTGTAATGCCTGAGAGCGTCTAAATTCCTTGTATCATTCCAAAGGAGATTAATATGTAAATTTCTCGAAACTCTGAGCATTTCCACTCAAACTAATTGGGTAATCCATGTTAAGCAAAAGTGAACTTAAATATCGTACGTGGCGCTGCGTAAAAATTGTTTATGTGGCTGGCTAAATAAAGTAATTCTCGGCAAATTATTCAAAACGACGTAAACAAAGATGTAAACGTAAATTGAAACTCTTAACATCCCCCAAGAAATTCCCACTTGCTCCACCTTCAGTTTATGGAAATATTATCCTCTGTGATGATGGAGCTAGTTAACGTGGAAGTGCTGAGACTTTCGAAGAATTTTCATTTCAATGGTTGTTTACCTCTTTGTTTGTCCTTTTTGATATGTTCTTTTGAATATGTTTAACAAAAATAAGCATCGTAGATAATGTTAATTCTGACAAATTCCATACAATCTATCTTTTAAAGCCAGAAAGTTATTATCAATTTCAATTTTAGCAACCACGATGGTTAACCTCAATTTAGCTTTAGGTGGACTCTCAATATCGCGTGACAGTGCTTGGAATTTCGAGTTGATTCCGAGTAAAAGTTGATTGTCAGCTTCAAATACTTATCAATAATTTTTAATTGATAACTAAATGCAGGTATTCCTTGATTATATGTACATGACTTAGCACTTAGCTCTTCTAATACTCGAAAATGACAAACCAATTAGGAATATCAACAACAGCTTCAGACACAAAGGAAGTTTACTACATATTGATAATAGAAGTTTGTTAAATTCGATTATCACTTACGAGTAATCGTCATTGGAGGAGCTTAGTATCGTGTACATAAAATCGAGGCATACCTGTATCATAATGATAACATTTTTAGCCCAAACGTATTGTCATTCCCAGCCAAACCTACCAGCTACTAATTTGTTCATCAAAATTTCTCCTCGTTTTCTGGAGAAAATAAACCTACCTTTCACTGACCGAACCCGCTCTTCGCATTTAGCCCACTAGTGTAAAAAGCACAATCATATTCAATCCATCAAAACCGGCATTGCCAAAACGCGTGAGCCAAGCCAAGCCAGCCAGCAACCGGACGGATGCACGTCTTCGAACCATCCCCTTCCGAATTTGACAACCACCGTTCAGCGCCGATCGTCCCAATCAGAGCCCGTTTAATTCAATTTGCTCTACTTTTAATAAAACGAATTAATTTTCACTCCATTTTAATTACGATCGCGTGGCGCTCGCATCCAAAAATGCACAATCAATCAGTGCGCGCGACCTTAGCCAATTTTCACGTCACCAGTGCGCGATCGCGCGCACAGATGATTCCCTACGTGAAAGTTACATTCATACAAAACCACAGCAGCCTTCATACTCCATCAACCAAATACGAGATAATTATTAGTCTCTTTCGAAATGGAGAAGGCAAAAAAAAATTCCGTAGCTAAAGCATAAAAATGCGCATCAAAGCGGTTTTCCCACAGCCGCCGCACCATGCGCAGCGCAATTATTAATTAGGTCAAATTTACGTAAATTTTTGGATCGCTGCGTCGTCGAACAACTTCCCTTTCAAAACCGATCATCACACGTGGCTCACTCGCTTCAAATTCCATCTAATACTGTATTGCTAAAATCCTTTACCTTTGACTCATTGTTGCTTGTAATTTCCGCGCACCCGCACCCCCCTCGCCATCAGCTCCCAAAACGTTCAAATCGACGTCCGATTATGTTTCTGACCTGTTCAACATTCAAATAGCGCCCCGACCGATGAAGAAGGATGCCTCGACGGCGACGCCGGAAGTCAGTCCGCAGAAAAGGTAAGAATCGACAGATTTGCTTGGATGGCAAAATATTCACCGGTTTCCGTTTTTTCGTTCCCTTTGTAGCCCGCTGGACATACTGACCACCAGTTCCACCTACTTCCAAGTGTCGGAACCGAAGGCAAAACTGATGACCCGCTACAGCCGCGAGATGACGCTAATCAATGGCGATTGCTGTGATCTGACCAAGAAGAAGGTGAGTTTTTCGTTTGACTTATTTTGGAATGTGCACCCTAGCAGAGAATTCGGGTCGTCAGCAACCGTCAGGGGGGTGTTTTACAGCTCTCAATTTGATACATCCCGTTCGACTTCAATTTGGCTTTGCTGTTGACTTTCTGGTTCCTATGTTATTTGACGAATTGGCTCTGAGGCATAGACTGATACAATGGGGAAAATTTATGGTTGCCGCGATATTTCATCAAGATGATTGTTCCAAAATGTGCTTCGGTAACAAAGGGTGGATGCTATCAACTTGATTTGATTAACTCACTAGATTCGCTGCAAATTTAAAGTAATCAGCTTGACAGAAAATGTGCAACTGGCTTAATTTAGCAACGTAAATCTTTGCTTTCCTGAAGGGAACACGCTCGTTTGTAATTACTCAAAACTGAGGAAAAAAACTACTCAGTTTCGTTAAAAGTGGAACTACCCTAAGTAGAGTAATTAGAGGGTTACTCATTTTTGATTAACTAGGTCACCTGTCAAAATTAGAGTAAACATTACTCAGTCACGCTTGTTTGTATTTTTTCAAAACTGAGTTGAAAACGACTCAGTTTTGTTAAAAGTGAAACTACCCTAATTAGAGTAGCTATAAAGTTGCGCATTTCTGATTAACTAGGTCATTTGTCAAAATTTGAGTCAACATTCCTCAGTATCTAATTTTATTTGTTATTTTATTTTATGTGTGAAATCGTTGATTGTTTCCGACAACTGGCCAGTTGAAGTAAGGAAGTGTAGAAAAACTTTAAATTTGTTATTCCATGAACTGAATCACAATCTATTCATGGATTGCATTCGGCACTTCGACATTAAATTTTTGTTGATTACAACATACAGTAGTCCCATCTTGAAAACTTTTGATCGACTGATCCTTGGACTCAACCGCGTTTTTCGCTTTTGACAGCTTCATTATAATTACTCTATTTTTAAAAGTACAGCGCTTTTACAATCAGAGTAGCATTTACTCAGTTTCCTTATATCAAGTTACTCAGTTTTTGACATTAAGCATGGAAATACGAAACTGAGTGAAAGTTACTCTATTTAGAGTAGATCTGAATGAGCGTGAATGTCTCAAATGTCAAATCAGTGCACCTGACGAAATGAGTGTGTTGCAATATTGATCAAAAGTACTTAATTGGAAACCTTTCGCTTTGAATTGACTGTAAATCGATTGAAATTTGCTGCGCTCGATTCCAGTGAGACACCCCTTGATCGGTAATTACCTCTTGCCAATAACGAGAGAGGTCATTCGAGTTGGAATTTGCTTGATATCTCTGACGAACAGATTCCAACCCGGGAACAACTTGACACTTCTAGTACATTGTCACTGAAACTCAAAAATTTGTTCCGATGGTACTGTCAAACGTGTCAAACCGATAAAAAATCTAGCGTATCCTCTAAAACGGACGGAATTCAGATATGAAATCCGATATTGTGAGCGAAAAAAATTATTAATACAAAATTTGCTACATTTTCTGCTTGCAATGAACACGGAACTAAAAGTGTGACAATCGGTACAAAATTTTGAATTGCTTCATATAAAACGTAATTCAAAGGGAGGGAAAGAGGAAGCCAATAAGCTTTTCCTAAGGAGAGCGGCCAATCATCAATTGCACAAGAGTTTCAAAGTTTGTTTGTTAGTCGTTTGAATATTTCTGAACGCAAAATAACGTATGGGAGGCAAAAGTGATTATTAGATTGTATTCTAAATCAGTAATTAAAGATTTTCGTGTAGAGCAGATTTTATTTTTTTTTTTGTAAAATGTAACGTCATTCATAGATATTCCATCTAACAGATCAAGTCATATCAACGGTTTTTCATCCAGTGTTGCAGAGCTCACCATTCATTATTTTTTTAAACTAAGTAAGGTCTGTATCCACATTAATCCGGACACCTTCAAATCATTGTAACTTTTGAAATATTGCACGTAGGACTGAAAAATTTCACTGTGGTATAGCTGAGAGTCTATGATTAAAAAGACTATGATTGATGTTTACAATTCATGTTCAGTATTCAAGATGGCGACGAAAGAAAAACAAGTGCGCGAGCGAATTTTGTACGGGCGTACGGCAAATCCTGACTTGTCAATACGGGACCTTTAAAAAACATTGGATTTGCCTAAATTCACTGTTCACGATGTGCTCAAATCATTTTCGGAACGTTTGACGGTGGAGAGGGAACCGAGAAGTGACAAAAACATTGGACGCGCTGATCCTGTCATGGACCGAAAGGTGAAAAGGATATTAACGAAAAACCCAAATCTCTCCATTCGAACGGTGGCTCGTAAAATAGGGATGTCGCCTGGTTTTGTCCAAAAATCAAAACAACGTTTGGGACTTAAGCCGTATAAAGTAAAAACAGTTCCAAATCGAGACGACAAACAGAACTTGGCAGCAAAATCACGGGCTCGACGTTTGTACTGCGAATATTTGATGAAGTTTTCATGCTTTGTTATGGACGGTGAAACTTATGTCCTGGAGGATTTCAAGCAGCTTCCAGGGCTGGCTTTTTATTCTGCTATGGCCAGAAATGCTACAGCTGAGCATTTCAGAACGAAGAAGGCATCGAAATTTCCCAAAAAATACCTAGCAATTTGCACGTGTGGCAAAAAGAGTAAATCTTTCGTCACTACAGGCACACTCAACAAGGAGATCTATCAGAAAGAGTGTTTGCAGAAGCGTTTGCTACCCTTCATCAAAGAAAAACCTTTGTTCTGGCCAGATTTGGCATCATGCCACTATGCTAAAACTGTGATGGAGTGGTACCAAGCAAATCAAGTGAACATTGTACCAAAAACCTCAAACCCGCCAAATTGCCCAGAGCTACGACCAATCGAGAGATATTGGGCTCTGATGAAGCGGAAGCTTTCTGGAAAGATGCAAGGAATCAAAGACATCAAACACTTCCAGCAAATTTGGACAAAGACGGCTTCTACGATTTCTGAAGAGTCTGTACAAACCCTAATGGACGGAGTTAAGCGCAAAGTTCGAAAATTTTTACACCCAAAATAGTCGTTGACAGTTTTTGATGCACTGGTGATTGAAAGACTCACAACTGTTGTATTATGAATGCCGTAATACAACAATTGATCGTAGTTTAACATTCAAAATTTGCCGCAGTGTAGACAACAACCTCCAAAAGCACGTGCCATAAAAAATATCGTTTTTCTTTCAAATATGCTTACGTATCAGTGCGTAGTTGAAACGAAGCGATCTAAATATGTATTGGTGCATTTTCATCGCTTCATGCGTATGTATGCGTATTCGTCTAATAGGTGTTTGTGTGAGTGTATCCGAGAAAAATTTCTCGTCAACTTATTCAAAACGACGTATCCGATTATTGTGAACAAAGATTCAAACGTACACTTCACAAAACTGGAACTTAGCATCATCATCATGTTAGTAATATTTTCGGAGTTTTAAGAATTTTAATATGCTAATAACGTAATACGTTTATTCAATTATGAATCACCTGTTACCACATTATTTACACTTTAATCAGATACGATGTTTTGAATAGATTGTCGAGAACTGTCAAAGTAATTCAAACATCAGCTAAAACCCATACACGCAATGTAGTGTTTACACGTCAGTCGGTTCGGGTTAAGCCAAAAAATGGAAAGTTTTCAATTTTTATATAGATTTTATGCAAAATTTCGGCTTTTGCGTGTGTGATTCCCTGAAAAACTGTCGTCTGAAAATAATTTCAGGATGTGTTTTGTGGGAATCGAGCGCAACAACGAACGTTTTTAGATTAACCGGTGACTTCCTAGAGCTATTATCCTGTTGTTGATGAAAAAATATGGAAGACGAGGTCGTGCGCTGGCATTTCCGGAGAGTCATAGATTTTGTTCGCCGTTGTCTACATCAGTCGCTATCTGGATCTGGTGACATATTCTCAACTTGCGAGGGAGAAACATCACGATGAAGCTGGTGTTCATTTCTTTATCGTTTTAAACTCTCTACAAGTTAAAGGCAACCTACGACCGCAATCAGGATTCGTTCGCATTGAGTTGCTGTTGTTACCTCACGCCGCTGGAAGTTCTATGGACATTCTCGATCTTCTTTGAAGCGGTGGCCATGTTCCTCGTCATAAAAACGGACGAAGCAGAAAGTATTCCAGTCACGTTGGATTCATACCATGCGTTGTATATTTTAGACTGCTGGACCTACCGACAACACGATCGGAGCTATCCAAATGGTCCTTTATTGCGTTTTCTTCTACCTCTACAAAAAGAAAGGTGTCAATGGGGAAGAAGCTCCAGCTTCCGGCGTAAGTTGGCTTTTGGTTACCAGACCCACCGAAGTCGTGGTAGGGTGGAATGGTCACTAGATGGAATTACATTTTAAACTTCAAGCAGATAAAATCATTTCCAAGGGAAACAGAATTGCAAATACCAATTGAATGTAAATGAGAAATGAAGCTCGATAAATTAGTAGTTTATACTCAATTTAAATGAACTGAAATATTGTAAGATCGAATAGTTAGATGATTTGATTTGTCACGATGAGGAACATCCTGGTGGAGGAATCGAAATCGGTTGGAAACAAATTGGACGTATCACGACCAACAGTTACTGTTCGTTGTGGATTTGTTGTTTTTCATAATGTGCGGAGTGATGTTGAAGGGCTTCAAATGGTGAGTTGACGAATTCGAAGGAGGGTGCCAAAGACCTCTGGTCCTCACAAGTTCCTACCTCAGGCTTCCACGAGTCATATGATCACAAAAGATTGCCAGCTGAAACATGAAGACGCTGGTTGGCGTAGCATGGGCAATGTTGTCATTTTGACAATAACGAAGTGAGGGAGTGCGACTTAAGATCGTGTACCAATAAATCAATTTGTATACACATGCCTGTTAATCATATCATATTATTTTCCATTTTCATTTAATAAATAATTTCAGCACGCTTTGGAATCATCTTTGTATTCCAACACTATGTATCTCAAGAGCTTGGCGCAAAAAGGCTCAATTTGTATTTCAGCATAACATTTACTTTAAAATCGAACTTATGAACTTCAGCTACTATATTTATAAAAGACTGGCATGCGCTTGTTAGCAGTATAGGATTATATTTAATTATTTTGTTTAGTTGTATTTTGATAAGATAAGCCATTTATTCAGAAATCATCAAACCGGGCTTTTCGATCACTTGAATTGTTATCTTTAAAATGTAACTAGAACAGTATAAAGACATTTTTTAAGAGCATATATTAAAAAACAATATCGCTCATTAAAATTTTATATTTGATAATTTTAATGATCTATTCTGTTTTCAGCTTTTTCAGGACTAGTCAAATGTTAATATATATCTAATATTTTTATTGTTTTCATTGTTATCTAATTATGTTTTCATCTAATATTTTCCAATAATTGTTAAATCCAGTGGATATATTTTGTACATACGCATATTTTGTTCTTGTAATGACTTACTGTTGCCGCTTTTTACATTGTAAAGTATTTTAATATGTGTCTTCAAATTCCATGTACATCATTCAAGATTGAAATTTGCATAAATAGCATTTTTGGCTTGTATGATATCTTAATTTTTTTTAAGTGAGAAAAGTAAGACCTTGTAAGGAACGAACAATGTGTATGTATTTCAGTTTTTGATCCATTTCATATTGGATCAGCTAATAAAAGAATATGAGTCCTATACAAATAACAAGCAGTGAAAGATGCGTTTGAAATTTTATTCTTTGAATATACGATACAACATAGAGGCTGGTTTGCTTTTATGGTTAATTATTTAAATTTCAAAAAACTATTTTATTAGGAACAGTAGAAATTTGCAATATCACAGTACATTCACTAGTAAAAATGAAAATTAATCAGTCGAAGGATTTTTTGACTGGTTGAGTCACCAATCCCTTGTCATGTGAAAACACGCGGCCTTCTGGCCGTAGTCTTTCGAAGGTCCTCATTTAGATCGATTGGCCCTGCTACCACAAGCCTTCACGTAGGCTATTCTCTCAAGGCAACTTGCTGAGAACAGTCCTGCAGACATAGGTAATCCTAGCACTGATTTTGATCTTG
>JAHHFK020004000.1:0-27283 GCA_024533555.2 Aedes koreicus | reverse complement strand
TGCACGGTGAGCGAAAACGAGCCAAAAAACGGATCTTTTGTAGCCGCTAGTTTCAGTCCCTTAGGATGAGCCAAAAAACCGTAAAAAATCACGAGAAATCGATTGGAGATAGTTTCAGCCACCGCACGACACGGGAAGTTATCATTTTTGCCCGATTCTCCCCATGATTATACCTCAAACTCATATGTCAGCCAGTTTCATACATTGATGTCACCAATATAATCCTCATTTGCACTGTACTTATGTAAAATTTTCTGGGTCGAATGAAGATGACACTGTTTTGATTTGACCTTTTGAAGTGGTCCATTTTTATAGATTTTCCCTCATACTTTCGAAAACTTTAATAACATAGGGTTTTGAGAATTGGACCCATCACTATTATCCTCATTTGCACTGTACTCATGCGAAATTATCCGCAGAATCGAATGAAAATGGTTACTGGGTTTTTCACTCCAGAAATTTGACAATTAAAGAAAACCCCCGGCCGTGAAGCTCTAACTCAGAACGAGTTGCTTTTACTCAGTCGTGAACAGGGGATTGAAATTTTCGCCGATCTGAGAAGAAAAATGTTCCTTTTCGTCCTTGCTGAGAAATGCCAGATCGGCACAAAGAGCGAGAGATATTTGATCAAGCAAAATAATTCTCGTGAGAAAAGCAACGATGATAAAATCAAAACGCTCTATAAAGAGAGCCGATAATTTCGTTCCTTTTTGGCGTTACTTTTCAGGCGATAATGAATTTTCACTCTTCTCGAGAACCCGATTTTGCGTTTGAATTTTTGCTATGAGTTACACGAACAGGTGATACAAGCTGTGGAACCATCTAAATGTTTGAGATGATAAAGTGTTCTCACCGATCTTGAAGGAGCGATATTTTCCTGCTTGGATGGGAGAGGATAATAAATTATCAGCGATCAATGAGAGCCGATAATATTGTCAATGGTCTGCTCAGCAAAAAGCTGTTTGAGCGATACGTGGTTTATACGAGCCTTGAGCGATAATTTGAATTTCTGGTCGTGAGTAACAAGCGTGGGAACTAATACTCAAGTTGGAATTTAATGAGAGTATGAGAATTTGCAGAGGAATTCAGGTAAAGCGGACCTCTCTTTATTGGATTCTGCGGACAATTTTGCATAAGTACAGTGCAAATGGGGATAATAGTGATGGGTCCAACCGTATGTTATATAAGTTTTCTCAAGTATGAGGGAAATTCGGGTAAAATGGACCACTTCCAATGGTCAAATCAAATCAGTGTCATCTTTATTCGATTCTTCGGAAAATTTTACATAAGTACAGTGCAAATGAGGATTATATTGGTGACATCAATGTATACAACTAAATGACATATGAGTTTGAGGTATAATCATGGGGAGAATCGGGCAAAATGGACAACTTCCGTGTCGTGCGGTGGCTGAAACCACCTCCAATCGATTTCTCGTGATTTTTACACTTGAAATACTCATTCTAAGGGACTGAAACTAACAGCCGCCAAAGATCCGTTTTGGCGCGTTGTGAAAATACTTTGTTTTGATTTTTGGACAAAACCAGGCGACATCCCTATTTTTCGAGCCCCAGTTCGAATGGAGAAAAAAGGATTTTTCGTTAATATCCGTTTCACGCTTCGGTCCATGACAGGATCAGCGCGTCCAATGTTTTTGTCCCTTCTCGGTTTCATCTCCACCGTCAAACGTTCCGAAAATATTTGAGCACATCGTGAACAGTGGATTTAGGCAAATCCAATGTTTTTGCAAGTCCCCGTATTGACAAGTCAGGATTTACCGTACGCCCGTACAAAACTCCGCTCGCGCACCTGGCCTTCTTTCGTCGCCATCTTGAATACTAAACACATTAAATGTAAACATCAATCATAGTCTTTTTCATCATAGACTCTTAGCTATACCACAGTGAAATTTTTCATTCCTACGTGCAATATTTCAAAAGTTACAATGATTTGAAGGTGTCCGGATTAATGTGGATACAGATGATCCTTTTTTGCTATTGATTTATTGACATTTAGTGCTCCTTTTTTGTTGTTTGAACGTTGCATAAGGATGTGCTATCAGCATTTGAAAATGTATGTGTCGACAACTCCCAGCATGTGATTTGCACTCCGATTTACGTCAAATACAGTTGGCGAGGTAAATGCCTGCGATAGAAGTTTGACTAAGTGGCATGATGCTTACACCAAAAATAACGGCCATAATTAAAGTTCTCCTATTTCGCAGCATTATTAACTTAACTTTAATGTCAACATATTTGAAATTTCAGAATACATCTCATAATTAAATTCAAAGTCATTTTTACATTTGGTGCATAAAAATATTTACGGGTCGTTCCCGTTCCGAAGTACTGTATTAGTAGCAGTTTTTGCAAAATACGTAGAAGATTTCGGGATAAGCGTCCAGTTAATTTTTTTTCTCAAAAATTAGAAAGATCTACAGTTCCCGGTCTTGAAATCGCAAAAAAAAACAATATTTTTTCTTAAAAGCTTTGTGGGTTGTTGTCAAAGCATCCTATGAAATTAGAAATAAATTCAACATAAAGCATTGCTTACCTTGTAAAAGTGGCAGCAAAAATAAAAAACTGCAAAAAAGGCAAGAACAATTCAACATTGACATTCAAGCCGTTCAAATGTTCACCAGCTTCCCGTTTAGATGAGATGTTTAGTTTAGTTTTGGTCAAATCTCAGAGAAACATGTTGATAAAGTATGATGCACAAGATTTTCTCTCAGAAGTACTCATAGAAATTTGTCGGAAGCCTTGAGCCCGATTCTTTTCAAACTTTCTGGAAATAAAGTACTACTAAATGGTTAAGTTTTGACATCATTGGTTTATTGAACCTCTTCTCCCAACCCAAATGCCCGCACCTTTGCCTTGACCCCTTTCATCAAATTTTGGGCAATGATAGGACCGACTTGCTTACTTACTTTTAACCACACTTTCTTTAGTTCAAGTTCATTTTCTATCAGTTTTGGAGTTTTAACGAGCTTTGCCTTCATGATTGCCCAAAATTTTTCAATTGGGGAAGTTCCGGAGTGTCGTCTTTTGGTACAAAAACTACATTATTATCTTTGTACCAGTCTAAGACGGGCCGGGCATAGTGGCAAGATGCCAAATCCGGCCAAAACAGTGTCGGGCCATCGTGAGATCTCAAGAAGGGCAGAAGTCGTTTTTGGAGGCATTCGTCCTTGTAGATTTGTCCGTTGACGGTCCCAGAGGTGATGAAGGGCTGACTCATTTCACCACATCCGCAAATCGCCTGTCAGATTAGGAATTTCTTTGCAAATTTCGATAGTTTCTTCTTTCAAACACTCCTCCGGAACATCGAACTTCGACTTGGCAACGTAGTGTTCTTGCCCAGGCATTTGTTTGGTGTCGGCTTTGACGTATGTTTCGTCATCCATCACAATGCAGAACGGATTTGTGAGCAGCTTCGTGTAAAGTTTCCTTGCACGAGTTTTGGCAGTGAGTTTTGTTTATCTCTCTCTCTCTCTCTCTCTTGCTACTTCATATTTCTACTCCTAATAATTTACAATTCTACTTCCATATTGCTTTCCCGCTGGCGTTTGCTACTTTCCTGCCTCTTATTATTCCTTTTCTCTATAGGTATGCACAACGTTCACAAACTGGAAGCTCAAATGTACACTAGCGCCACACAGTGAGTGAGTTCCGAACACATGGGACTACCATCCTTAAGAACTTGGCCACTAGCACAAGTTTTTTGAATAAAACAACGTCTTAACTAGTAAGGCTCTCGAAATATAGCAATCACAAACTGGAGGGTTATATGCACACTAGCGCCACATAGTGGGTGAGTTTCGAACATATGTGACGACCACCCGGAAGGGCTTGGCTAATAGCACAAGTTTGCTGAAAAAAAAAACCAATGTCCTATGTAATAAGAGTCTCGTGATATAACATTTAACTATCTGAAACTTCATATCCGGACTAGCGCCACGTAGTGAGTGAATTTCAAATGTATGTGATCATCATCCGGATGGACTTGGTCATTAGAACGAATTTACTGAATAAAGTGATATCGTAATTTGTAAGGCTATCGAGATACAGCATAATCAAACTGAAACATCATATGCCCACTAGCGCCACGTAGTGAATTAAGTCCGAAAAAAAAATCCAACTATTTGGAAGGGCATGGACACTAGCACAAGTTTGCTCAAGAAAACTAGTAAGGCTCTCGAGATATAGCAATCACAAACTGGAAGATTATATGCACACTAGCGCCGTGTAGTGAGTGAATTCCGAACTTGTGTGACCACCACTAGGACAAGTTGACTGAATAGTACGTTCACACTACGCTCTATATTACGTGATATTGCAAGTTGTTATCGATATCAAGTGGAGGTGTTCACACTAAAGGGTGTATTCGATAAAAATGGCACACACATATATACTCATCAAAATTAAACTGATTATCGGATTTTCTTGAAATTTTCAGGGAATGAAGAACTACTAATGAGTTTTGATTTACAACATTTGTTTTATTTAATTTCGTCTCCCATCCCGAATGCCCGCACCTTCCTTTTCACTCCACCCATCAAATTTTGTACAACCGATTTTCCCAGTGTTTTTGTTGTTTTTACCCAAATTTTCTTCAATTCTAGCTCTGTTTTTATAGTTTTGGGATGTTTGCGAAGTTCTGTTTTCATAATTGTCCAGAATTTTTCAATTGGACGAAGTTCCGGTGAATTTGGTGGGTTCATATCCTTTGGCACAAAATTGACTCCGTTGGCTCGGTACCACTCCAATACGTTTCGAGCGTAGTGGCAGGATGCTAGATCAGGCCAAAACAGAGTTGATCCTTTGTGCTTCTTAATGAATGGCAAGAGACGCTTCTTAAGGCACTCTTCCGTGTAAATCGCACCGTTTATTGTTCCGGAAGTGATGAAGGGAGCACTTATTTCACCACATCCGCAAATCGCCTGCCAGATTAGAAATTTCTTTGCAAATTTTGATAGTTTCTTCTTTCGAACATCCTCCGGAACATCGAACTTCGACTTGGCAACGAAATATTCTTGCCCAGGAAGTTGACGGAAGTCGGCCTTGACGTATTTGTAAACATGTAACTCAGCACCGTTCATGGTTTTCTGCACAAAACCGACTGACACCTTAGACTTTTTAGCAACATCTCGAATTGACATGTTTGGACGGTTCTTGAATTGTTGTACGACTTTCCTGGCCATTTTACTGTCCGTTGGACCACTTTTACGACCACTCCCTTCCTTCCTTCGGACACTCAGACGCTCCTTGAAGGTTCTTATTACACGAGACACAGTTGTATTTGCAATTCCAAGCCTTTTAGCAATCCACCGGTGGGACGCCCCTGGATTTTGATTGTGATTGTGTGCACAAAATTTTCTCACGGACAATTTCTTGTTTCGACGACATGACTGAAACTACTGAATGTTTAACTATGAAACTTGGCAGATGTAAATAATACACTATGGATAAGATCTACTCAAATTTCTAGGTTTTTTACTCATACGATTCAAAAGTTACAGAAGATTTTCTGTGTGCCATTTTTATCGAATACACCCTTTACACTGACTTGATATAGTTTGACGTTTGGAAAAGTGACGATGAAGAAAACAGAAAAAAAAACTAAGGAAACTGGGGCCGTATTGCGGATCTCGAAACGAAGAACTTTTTCTCACAAGCGTTCGTACAAAAAGTCGTTTGTTTCGAGGTACATAATGCCACCCCTCATCTTTATTACATGTTCTATACAAAAAGATCTGATATTGATGAACTACAGTTTTAAAGTACCATTTTTTCCAGTAATTCGTTTCTGTATGGTGGGTTTCATTGGGATCAGAACTTTACACATTTTTAATAACCAGAAGCCAGGAAAATTAGGTGCAATGTTGATAGCATCGAATAATCTGCTTGATTTTTCTCGATGTCAATTAGTCGATGAAAATCACAACTGACATTGGTGAGGAATAATTCTGTTGAAGTTTGCCTTTTTTTTTTCTTTTTTTTTAAACTTCCTCACCAGCCCCCCACACACAAACCTCCCCCCCCCCCCCCCCCCCCCCCCCCCCAACACCAACAAACCAACAAATGAATTATAAATGGTTTTTTTTTTTTCACACAAAAAAAAACCCCCCGGTCAATTTGGGGGGCCCCCACATGTTATGTTGGTAATAAACCCCGCCTCTTTTTTTTTTTTTTTTTTTTCCCCACCCACAACAATTTTTTTTTCCCTCCCCCCCCCCCCGGGTTTTTTATTTTTATTATTTAATTTTTTTTTTTTTTTTATCCCCACCGGGGGGGGGACAAATAAGATTATAAGATATCCCCCCGCTCTCTCGCAGCTGGGTTGCCAACCACTGCACGGTGGGCAAAAACGCGCCAAAAAACGGATCTTTTATGGCCGCTAGTTTCAGTCCCTTAGAATGAGCATTTCTAGTGTAAAAAATCACGAGAAATCGATTGGAGATGGTTTCAGCCACCGCACGACACGGGAAGTTGTCCATTTTGCCCGATTCTCCCCATGATTATACCTCAAACTCATATGTCATTTAGTTTTATACATTGATGTCACCAATATAATCCTCATTTGCACTGTACTTATGTAAAATTTTCCGGAGAATCGAATGAAGATGACACTGCTTTGATTTGACCTTTGGAAGTGGTCCATTTTACCCGAATTTCCCTCATACTTGAGAAAACTTATATAACATACGGTTTTGAGAATTGGACCCATCACTATTAACCCCATTTGCACTGTACTTATGTTAAATTGACCACAGAATCAAATGAAGATTATACTGCTTCGTTAGATCTTCGGAAGTGGTCCGCTTTACCTGAATTCCTCTCGTACTCTCATACTCTCATACTAACCCAACTTAAAAAGAAAACAAAAACTGAGTATTAGTTCCCACGCTAATTACTCATGACTAGAAATTCAAATTATCGCTCATGGCTCGTATAAACCACGTATCGCTCAAACAGCTTTTTGCTGAGCAGACCATCGACAATATTATCGGCTCTCATTGATCGCTGATAATTTATTATCCTCTCCCATCCAAGCAGGAAAATATCGCTCCTTCAAGATCGGTGAGAACACTTTATCATCTCAAACATTTAGAAGGTTCCACAGCTTGTATCACCTGTTTGTGTAACTCATAGCAGAAATTCAAACGGCAACGGCTGTTTTGGTGTTCGTAAAAGGCGCAAAATCGGGTTCTCGAGAAGAGTGAAAAGTAACGCCGAAAAGGAACGAAATTATCGGCTCTCTTTATAGAGTGAAAAGATATTATCATCGTTGCTTTTCTCACGAGAATTATTTTGCTTGATCAAATATCTCTCGCTCTTTGTGCCGATCTGGTCTTTCTCAGCAAGGACGAAAAGGAACATTTTTTCTTCTCAGATCGGCGAAAATTTCAATCCCTGTTCACGACTGAGTAAAAGCAACTCTCGTTCTGAGTTAGAGCTCACGGCCGTGTGTTTTCTTAATTGTCAAATTTCTGGAGTGAAAAACTCAGTAACCATTTTCTTGTGTTCGAAAATTCAGAAAGCAAAATGCTGACGAATAAAAATCTTTCAGATGCGTATCTGAACTCCAAGAGGGGTAAGGAACGTGTATTTCAAATTATATCTGCAACAATCGATAAAAATGACGAAGAAGTACAGGAAATCGTTAAAACCTGGATGAAACAATTTATGCGCCGTTGGATTCGCTGCCGTAGCCGAACTAGATTCATGGAAAGGGAACAGGAGTGGCTCGATTGCGATTTCATGGTGAGTATATTATTCAACTGGTATTGGAAAGGAGGCAAATTTAGCGCCTCTTTAAGCTCAATTGATAAGGATGTGGCTATACGCACTTGCAAATTGTAGATGTCTCCACCATACGTAAACAATGGGACCGTCCATGGATGGGACAACTACTGTTAAGCATAGCGTTCGCCATAGCCGTGCAGTGTTTCATAAAATGATTAACTCTCTGTCTGTTTTTGTGGTCAATGTGACTCCAGCAACTTATTATTTTTTACCAAACCACCAACATATATCTTCTTTTTCTTTCAATTTTACATAAGTACAGTGCAAATGGGGATAATAGTGATGGGTCAAATACTCAAAACCGTATGTTATATAAGTTTTCTCAAGTATGAGGGGAATTCGGGTAAAATGGACCATTTCCGAAGGTCAAACCAAAGCAGTATCATCTTCATTCGATTCTGCGGATAATTTTACATAAGTACAGTGCAAATGAGGATAATAGTGATGGGTCCAATTCTCAAAACCGTATGTTATATAAGTTTTCTCAAGTATGAGGGGAATTCGGGTAAAATGGAAAGGTCAAACCAAAGCAGTATTCTCTTTATTGGATTCTGCGGACAATTTTGCATAAGTACAGTGCAAATGGGGATAATAGTGATGGGTCCAACCGTATGTTATATAAGTTTTCTCAAGTATGAGGGAAATTCGGGTAAAATGGACCACTTCCAAAGGTCAAATCAAAGCAGTGTCATCTTCATTCGATTCTCCGGAAAATTTTACATAAGTACAGTGCAAATGAGGATTATATTGGTGACATCAATGTATAAAACTAAATGACATATGAGTTTGAGGTATAATCATGGGGAGAATTGGGCAAAATGGACACCGTGTCGTGCGGTGGCTGAAACCATCTCCAATCAATTTCTCGTGATTTTTTACACTAGAAATGCTCATTCTAAGGGACTGAAACTAGCGGCCATAAAAGATCCGTTCTTTGGCTCGTTTTTGCCCACCGTGCATTTTTTTTCTCAAATTAAAAAAAAAAAAAGATGATAGGAGTAATAAAAAGAATTGTTATAAATATAGATAGACAGATCACGTAATATAACACATTATATAGCTGCTATATAATGAATCGCACTATAACACGAAATAAAGGTGGTAGTGTGAACGTACTAGAAGACTGATATGTTCTAACTGGAGGTTCTTGAGATAACCTAGGATGAAACCAATTACCCCTTATCCCAACGCGTCACAGCACTCATATTTAGTAACTCGAAAGTAAAGGGCCTCTAGCGGTGAAATTCCTAATTAAACCGGAATCCAATGACACAGATTTATTGATCTAACCCCGTACACCAATTCTGCTGAAGACTGTAGATGTTTATCACTTGAAACTACTGAGATAGACCTCATTTCCCCCAATTAGTGAAAATCCCATAAGCTGCGGGTATCGATCTTTACTTTAAACTTGGCCAATATTTTCTTAACTTCCTCTTTTTACTTCATGAAAAAATCCAATATTTCTTCAGCAACTTCCAAATTCCCAGAATCAGTGAAAACAACCACCGATCAATCAAATTCTCTGAAAGCAATCTTCAGAGCGATTGGTTTGCCACTTTATGATATTGTAAATCAATCCATAATCCATCACATCGAATAACACTGAAAGTATCACCATGACTCATCCAATCACTCATCTCAACTGCCAAGGGGGCAGCCATGTGCCATCCACCCACACCCACACCGCCAAGCAAATGGCTGAAGGAAAACTGCAATTCTCTAATTGCTCACTCATTCTACCCTCAGTTGTTGCAATCCGCTTTCCACTCTTGTTAAGCTTCTTTGTACAATCTCTCTCGAGCTGTTAACCTCCGTGTGTCGTAGCTGGCTGTATCTGTCGCGCAATTTTTCGAACTTTCTACCCCCTCGGTCGAATGTCGTCTTCCTGTGAGCAGTATGAATCACGATTTCGCTGATCTCACGCTCTTGTTTGAAAATTGTCACACTTTTCTGGCACAGCTCATAGACGCGCTCGATCGCTCTCCACCCCAGTCATCAATCAACCTCGGCACGTACGTGTGACTGTTGCCGGCAGCCGCCAAACAACAACCATCGTACATACTTGCATACTTTCATACGTCGGTTTTTTCTTCTTTCACAGCAGAGCACGTCACCCGACATACATAGAGATATTATAACAGAACTAACAGATGATACAGTCTCGAACAAACCTTCCCACCCGCTTCATGATTCACTCTTCGTAAGTGTTGCATCTCGCAAAACATAAACAGTAAACAAATTCCCTCCCTCCCAGTTAAATGGTCGTTAGTGTATGTGAACTGTTTCCAATGTACTTTGCACTGTTTCGATCTATCAAATCAGTTCGAAGAACTTCGAGTCGGTCGAGAAGTGAGCGAATAAAAAACCGGAGACTCGAAAAACGAACTGTTAGTCATCGATCTAGAAATAGATACAGTCGTGCGATAGTCGGAGATGGTTTTCTCGGCGGGCCGAGGGAAAGGCGGAAAATCGTACCCGGTGAGAATGTTTTGCACTTAAAAATAGAACATAAATCAGCGGTCTAATTGTGGGAGGGCTATTTGCTCTTTGCCTCTTGATGTCATGAATATGTTTACAAAGATGATTATCGTGTCGCTTGTCAGATAGATGCCAATTTTAATATTTTATAGAATTTCGCTCAAATGAGATTGCCCGCTCTATATTTCATCAAAGACACAAAGGACCACTTCACCGCAAACAGGATCTAATATATCATCGACAGAAATGGCTACCGAGAGCCAGCCGAGATTGCTCGTTTTTAGCATTCAATCAGGAAGAAAACGTCTACCCACCCAGCCAGGGATCAAACGTACAAGACGTGGATGCTGATATATGGAACTGAAGGGAAAAAAGACCTCAAGTGTGCATCATGTTTACGGTGATACTTAAAGCCCCTAAATGCATATTATGAACCTCTTCAAGTGTGCTTCAACGAAAATTGAGAGTCCCCCCCCCCCCCCCCCTTGAACCTTTCGGCGTCGTTCAGAGACCGTTGCCAATTTATTCGACTTTGTGTCCCTTCTTCTACTACCTATCTAGGAAGTTTCAAGCAGGAAGAAGACACACAACTTTGTCGGGCTTGCATCTTAACCAGTGCTTTGAAAGTGGGAAAAAATTTGACCAAAAAATGTATGTGCTTTTCGGTCCTTCCGCGATGATGCTCTGACACTGCCACTGCATCCACAGATCGTCGGCACGGTATGAAATATTCAGGAAGCTGTAAGTGGCTGCCCTCTGTCAGCCGGTCCCGGTGAGCAACGAGTCGCTGTCGTTTTCTCGGAAAACCTGAACCGTAGATGGAATGTGGCCTTTTGCGAAATAAGGTTCCTTGTGCGAAACGAAGGAAGGAGGCATACCTTTGATGCGATTCCCGTTGGCAGTTATTGTAGGGAATGAGTACGAGGAAAGAAAAAAAAAACGAAGGAATTGCCATATTTACTGCATCCGGGATCGGCACGGGTAGAAGGGCCCAGTAAATATGGAACGAGATGAATGGTTTCGAAGATGTGAAAGTTTTTGCACAAATGAAAGGAAAATGTGGGTACGCGTGAGAGTTTGGCTTTCGGGGAAAAAAAAACTATCTGTTGAATGTTCTTTTGAGTGCTAAATTGTGTCTCTTGGGACGGCTTTCTGATATATGGGGTCGGGGAGAATTTCTATGGTAGTCAGTCTTATTTAACTGATATGAGTGTTCGCATGGGAAGGAACTAAAGTTAGCAAATATTTTGTGGGTGGAAATGTTTGGAAATTCATCACCATACTGCTGAAATCAGATCATGTCTCAGGCTGCTAATAATTCAAGAGCATATTTTTGAAATGATACAAAGGATCAGCTACTCATGCCGAATACGAGTATTCTGTTGTGTAACATCGAGTGAATGGAAGCCCCCTGCTTGGCCAACAAAACCATTAACTTAAATGATCTTTATTATGGAAATATCCAAATCGATTTGGAAAATTTTAGCAGTGTTGGATTCAGAAACTCAACCACTTTCTCAAAATTGTCTTATATGTCCGATGGACAGCATCCGTCTCCGGGAAAACTGGATTTCCGGAACCGTTTTCTGAAAATGGTATAAATATTAGATTTCAATAGAAAATCAATGTGTATGATTGCCATATGACAATCCGGAGACTTTTGTTCGATCGGAGAGCGTGAATCTCGGATGAATTTCGTCGAGTGAAGTCAACCTTCCGCACGCGTTTTTGCCGTCAATCGAAATGTTTTATTTTTTAAGAATGATATTTTTAGCAGTTCAATCGTTACGTGGGTTCCGTTAATGTTGATTTGAGGCATAATTCGTTAATATTGTAAAATAAGTAAAATATACGTACAAATAATAGTAAACTAATCGCACACCTGATGGGTCCAGGCTATTTTAAATGTTCAGCAAAGCATACATGAGCTACCAATTTCATACACGTTGCTTAGGGTTCGCGAGTTGAGTTCAAAGTGACAGTGCCCTTTCTTGAAAATTCTGTAAAATCATTTTCGGAATACTGTCTCCTTAATCTAAGAAATCCACGGTCATACGTAAAAATCTCGATTAACGTCGACCTGGCGGCATGCTTAGTAGTACTAAATAAGCTCGTGATTGTTGAAGCTCATGCAACGTAACACAACTTGTTAATTAATGTTCTAAAAATCGTCTTCAAATATAGCCTCATGTATTTTTTTAGTATACTATACATAATTTATTTTCGGTTTCGTGTATGACCAAAACAGCGCAATAAATCAATGGTTTTGACACGTCTTTTAGGTCACACGAGAAGTTTTAAAATACGTGTTTGGGATTATTAGAACGCTGAAAATAAAATTTTGTTCATTCTACAGAATTGATCGTTTGACTTCGTATTGAATATCATATGCGTTGTCAAACAAACGAAGCATTTATTTGTTTAAAACTAGTATTTGTGTATTGTATGAAACAACAACAAAGAACTACAGCAAGTTTGTTGAAAAAAAAGCTTTCTGGTGCTCATCGTTGTCTGCACTGAAAAAAATCTTGCAGTAAAAACTACCATTTCACCCGACTATGCCTGTTTTAAAAACTACCATGAAATTACAGTCAAAATTACTACGTTGATGGTCTTCAACATTTGTGGTATATTTGACAGACCTCGTTTCAATATCAACCCCATCATGGTTGACTTCGCAGCCATGGTAAAACTGAAAACTGAAAATGAGATTAAATCATGTCCAAAATATTTCTTAAATTACGTTAAAACTAAGGTTATATCGTGCAACTTTTCAACAAATATGACTTTGGGCGATAAAGTAGGAGATAACTCAGAAGGTATTTGTAATTTGTTTGCAACATTTTTTCAAGAGACTTGCACAAAAGCTTTGAACCATGATCGTGATTTTGAATATTTCTCATACTTTCCTGACTATCCAGGTAATATTGGTGTCAGTAAAGCCTGTATCGTTAATTATGAGTACACCTAAAAATTGCTGTATTTGAATATGTTTTATTTATTTTGCAACTCAAATTCATTTGCATTGTTTATTGACCATCAAAAAAGCCCATTACATCAGTATTCATTTAATGTCTCGTAGATCTGGCCAGCTCTCGCACCTTCTTCTTGATGTTCCTCATGAGGTTTTGCAAAAGCGTTCCGTCGATGGTTTTGCTTACGTTTACCAAGTCTTTTTTTTACTTTGATGATGTCATCTGCCCCTCTAGCCTTCTTCCGCAGTTTTCCTTTCATCAAAGCTCACAATTTCTCAATGGGCCTTATTTGCGGACAATTTGGAGGATTCATCGCCTTCTCCACAAATTGGACATTATTCACTTCATACCAGTCCAAGGTGGCACGCGCATAGTGGCAGGATGCCAAATCAGGTCAAAACAGTGTTGAACCTTTGTGTTTTCGGATTAGTGGCAGAATTCGTTTCTGCAGGCATTCCTTCCGGTACATTTGCGGTGGTGAAAAAAGGTGTCGATTTCATACCGCACTGGCACTTTTTTCCCAAATTTTTCGCAAAAAATCGATTTCTCCGAATTTGGGACATCCGTTTCACGCTTCACGGTGTAAAACTGTGCCCCTAGAAGTGAACTGTACATAGTTCAATTTGACGTACGTCTTGTCATCCATGATAATGCACATGTCATTTTTGCTCAAAACGTCGTCGTACAGCTTCTGAGCCCGAGTTTTCACGGAATCCGCCGTCCGAATTTGGCTGCGTTTCGGACATTTTTGTTTCCGGTACGTCTTCAGAGAATTTCGCTCCTTTGCGCGTGTGACCATTCCAATCGTCGTTGCTCTTTTCCTTCAAAAACTTTGCAAATTTGTTTGTCCAAATTTGGGTTTGACGCACCTGTTTTTCTACCACGGCCGGGTAAGTCCTTCAATGTGTTATGCAAAACAAACGGGTTGATCGCATTTTGGAACGCACAGACACTAACGCCTTCTTCTTTTGCTAATTTTCTTAGCGACAATCCCTTTTCAGTGCAGTACTTGGTCACAATCGATTTTCGCTTTTCTTCTGTAAGACCTCGTATTGTTCCGCTTGAAATAAAACTTTAACCTTTAATGAAGGTTTTCGTTTGTTTACAAGACATTGACACTAAACAGCTGCCAAAATAAGTCATAGTCTTTTTCATACAGAACCTCAAAAGTGTACTCATAATTAACGATGCAGTCCTTAACATTATTGTACAAGACATTTTCACAGGTCTAAACTATTAGACGTTAATGAAGGCGCATGACCTGATGGAATTCCACCAGCATACCTGAAAAACCCAGCAACTTACAACTCCTCTATTCTGGCTGTTCAATATGTCACTGGATAGTGGTGAATTTCCGAGTCGTTCGGAAATGAGTCTTTCCTCATACCAATTAATAAATCTGGCAAAAAATCCGATATTGTAAATTATCGTGGCACTGCCATAATATCATGCATTCCAAAATTTTTCGAATCGATCATAAATAAAGATGTTTATAGCTAAATTAAAAATAGAATAACTAATGCACAACACGGCTATTTCAAAGGCTGCTCAACTGCTACGAACGTACTGGAATTAGTCAATTGCTCATCAAATGCAATGGATAAAGGTAATCACGTAATGGCTCTTTACACCGACTACAGCAAAACGTTTGATAGGATGATGCCCTGTTTGGCATAAAGACGTTTGGCATACGGATGTTTGGCATACGGATGTTTGGCCAAATGGACGTTTGGCATAAAGACGTTTGGCCGAATGGACGTTTGGCCGAATGGACGTTTGGCCGAACGGAAGTTTGGCTGAATCGGCCTTTTGCCGAATACAGATTTGGGGAGAAGATACTTTACAATGCAGTTTTCTTGCTGGAGGCCTGATTTTTTGTTTTCCCTCAACCCATTCTTTCAGAAATTTTTGAGATAAAATTTATTTGTTATATATATTAAACAATGGAAATGTAAGATAAAATAATCCAAATCAAATCATTCCTTCATCTTCCATCAGATCTCAAGTAAGCAGCAATCACCATAAAAAGGTCGTTCAGATTGTAAAGTTCGAATTCATAATAATATAAAAATATAGCAAAATTAATTGCATCTCTAATAATTTCAGCGGTTTTTCGATTTGTGTTGGAATAAGCAGCTAATATTAAAGTCACAAGCCCATTGATGTGCGTGTGTGTGTGTGTGTGTGTGTGTGTGTGTGTGTGTGTGTGTGTGTGTGTGTGTGTGTGTGTGTGTGTGTGTGTGTGTGTGTGTGTGTGTGTGTGTGTGTCCAATCTATCACCCATCGGCCGGCAATGGTATTATGGAAGAAATCTGTTTACAACAATCATTCAAGTGATTATTGGAAGCAGCTTTAATCCGGGAGCTAGAAAGTGATAACACTACTGCAGATCCAGCAACCCATTTCAGAATGTCTGGAGAGTCACGCCCATTACGAGGTTACTTTCACATACAATAAGCCCCGCATGTAAACATTACCGATAACATTTGGATAAGGGCACTGCAACACACTTCCAGATTTGGAAATTTTTAATTTCCAAACCAGGCACGTATTTTGTATTATTTAGAAATAAGATTATTGTTATATAGTTATAATCAGATAGATCTCACCCATGTCCGCCTCCTCAAACACACTATCTTGTTCATTCGTAAAAATAAAGAAAAGCGACGTTGATTCGTCATTAATTTCATGCACTCGCGATTAAAATTAAACGTTGCTAAACCGCCCGCTAGATATGCAACCTGCATAACATAACTCTGTACACCCTGTGATGAATGCACATAAAATTATGTGCAAGGTTTTCACCCGCCCATGCGCGTTGTTTTCGTTTGTTGCTTCTGACCAGCAAATGGCCGTTCTCTGCATTGCACTAGACTTCTTTTTTGTTCGCTCCACACTCTGCCAATAATGCAAATCCCCGCTATGAGGTGACTCTATATTGAGCTTCAAAACTTCTAATAATCATCGATTCACTCGCGACAAAGCGGAAAAACACTCTAAACTAATAATTTATCCCCGAGTGTCACAATATTACCACTAATAATTAAAACTAAGCTGATGTAACTCTTCTTCCGGGTGCGGGGTCGAAGCACAAAAACAAAAACAAAACGTGGAAATACTACCGACACTCACACATTTCGAGAGGGAATCAATTGTATTCACTACTGCTTACACAATGCATGCGGAGATTTTATGATTTCACTGTTAGTTCAAGTTAAATTACGAATTATTGTTTGATTTTTTTCGCGACAGCGACGCAGCAAAAACAAAACACCGTAGTAATCAATAAAGTCACAAGCCCATTCGTGTACCTATGTTCCTGCTTTATCAAGTAATTTTAGGGTTCGAAGCCGTTTTGCCAAACATATTTTAATCTTTTGATTTCAAAAAACGTCTCAAGAGTAAAATAATAAAAATGCAATTATAGTGTCTCACAAATTTTACCAGTCATTTCATTTGTTTATTGTAACTATTGTTCAAAAGGACGAATAACCCATTTGAGAAAAGTCGAAATTTAAAATCAGATTCTACTGTAAAAATTCCATGCCAAGTAATGTTAGGGTTCGAAGCCATTTAGCAGAACATATTTTGATCTTTTGATTCCAAACAACGTCTCAAAAGTAAAATAAGAAAAATGCAATTTTATTAAAGCTCAAAACTATCAAATATTAGTTTCTCAAATAATTCACCACTCGATTCAAAATTTCTCAAATTGAAATGCATGAAATCAGGAGAATTACATTTGTTTGATCAGTGAAACTCCAAAGAACTGCTAATGTTTGAAAGAAGGAAAAATCTCACATAAGAGTTTTATACCGGGCAAGCGCTTGAATCATAAGTTCGCTTTCGAATACAGGAATATGTATCGTCATAGAAGGCCCATGTGCAAAGAATTAAAAGATTGTGTCTCTCGGACGAACTGCATATTTTTTCAAGATTATTTAGGTTTAACATTATACATATTTCCACCTAAAATCAGGAGTCTACGATTTTATAAAAACATATTCATATTTCTCGCGTAAGTTTGACAACTGCCAGGAAGGCTGGGAACGGAACAAAAACGGATCTCAGAAACCACCAGAAGGACGCGAAGGCGAAGCAAGAATTGCAGAAGAGACCAGATCTTTCGGTACGTACTGTGGCTAGAAAAATAAAAATGTCCCCAACTTTCGTGCATACTTCCAAGCAGCGGCAAGGTATGAAGTCATTCAAGGTGAAAACTATGCCGAACCATAATGATAAACAAATTGTGACGGCTAAAACCCGGGCTCGCAAGTTGTATCGCGAATATATGACGAATATTTCCTGCGTGATAATGGATGATGAAACTTATGTGGAAGACTTTAAGTAGCTTCCTGGAATGTCTTATTATACTACCATGCAACGGAACAACGTAGAGGAGCATTTCAGGACGAAGAAAGGCCATGTTCCCAAAAAAATATTTGGTTTGGCAGGTAATATGTACCTGTGGTCGAGCAAGCCAAAGTTTCATCACTACCGGAACGGTAAACAAGGAAATATACCGTGAAGAATGCCTAAAGAAGCGATTGTTACCATTCCTACGCAGCCAAGACGCTCCCTCGCTATTCTTGTCACAATGCCAAACATGTTTTAAAATGGTATAAAGCGAATGGAGTCCATGTTGTACCAAAAGAGGCGAATCCACCTAACTGACAGGAGTTGCGATTTAACGAGCGGTATTGGGCTCTCGTGAAGAGAGAACTCTCTAAATATAAACAACAAGCTACAACTATAGGAAAACTTCGATTTTTTTTTACAAAAGCAGCTAAATCGGTTGCAGAGAAGTCTGCACCGACCTTAATCTCTGAAGAAAACTCAAAAGTAAGTAGTTTCTGCATGCAACCTAGTTAATTCACTGTAATTAGTTTTAAGATGACTAATAATGCACAATTAAATGAATAAAAAATGCATCTTGGATTGAACTAACAGAACATTTGTTTTATTCCAAATTTCATCTGTCCAGATTTTGTCGCGAACAAGCCTTAAGTTTTTGAATATTCTTAAGAACTGCCATTAGGACCACATTGTGTCAAAAAACAAATAAACAAATCCAACATTTGTGGTTTTTCAAATTTAAACATCCCTACTAGTTAATACAATCATTCTTACAATATATTTCCCTACTAAACCATTAACCTAAAGGGCGATACGGTCAAAATTTGGTCAATATCAACTTGACGTATTTCTTTCAATTTTGCATTTAAAAAACCTGAACACCCCTCATTTTGAAGGTGTGTGTGTGTAGAATGTTGCTCCTATTTTGATTTTGGAATTCACTCTTGAGTTGTCAAAATGCCGTCCAAGCAAGGAGAGCAGCGTATCAAAATTTTGCTCGCGCATCGCGAAAATCCGAGCTACTCGCACGCAAAGTTGGCAAAATCGCTAAAAGTTGCCAAATCAACCGTTACAAATGTAATTAAAGTGTTTGGGGAACGTTTGTCGACAGCCAGGAAGTCTGGATCGGGGGGAAATCGAAAACCGGAAGCCGCTGAGACGACAAAGAGAGTTGCCGGTAGTTTCAAGCGAAACCCTAACCTATCTCTCCGAGATGCCGCAAATAAGCTGGGTGTATCGTCTACAACCGTGCATCGAGCCAAAAAACGAGCCGGACTATCGACTTACAAGAAGGTAGTGACTCCAAATCGCGATGATAAACAAAATACGACGGCCAAAGCGCGATCCCGGAGGCTGTACACGACGATGCTGACGAAGTTTGACTGCGTGGTAATGGACGACGAAACCTACGTCAAAGCCGACTACAAGCAGCTTCCGGGACAGGAGTTTTATACGGCAAAAGGAAGGGGAAAGGTAGCAGATATTTTCAAGCACACGAAACTGTCAAAGTTCGCAAAGAAATATCTGGTTTGGCAAGCCATCTGTACCTGTGGCTTGAAAAGTAGCATTTTCATAGCTTCCGGGACTGTCAACCAAGAAATTTACGTGAAAGAGTGTTTGAATAAACGTCTGCTGCCTTTCCTGAAGAAACACGGTTGTTCCGTACTGTTTTGGCCGGATTTGGCATCTTGCCATTACGGTAAAAAGGCCATGGAGTGGTACGCCGCCAACAACGTGCAGGTGGTTCCCAAGGACAAGAACCCTCCCAACACGCCAGAGCTCCGCCCAATTGAGAAATACTGGGCTATTGTCAAGCGGAACCTAAAGAAGACCAAAAAAACTGCTAAGGACGAGTAGCAGTTCAAGGCAAACTGGCTTTCTGCGGCGAAGAAGGTGGACAAGGTGGCTGTACAAAATCTGATGGCAGGGGTCAAGCGTAAGGCCCGGCAATTCGGATTTGGAAAAGCGGAAGCCTAACTGAATATTTTTCCTGAATTTTATACTAATTGAACTTGAAAAAGAAATTTAATTTGATTTTTTAAATAAACGATTTCACCGATTTACACTCGTTTTCCCATGACCAAATTTTGACCGTATCACCCTTTACTAGAAACCCAACAATTCCAAACGACATCTACACATGCACAACAAAAAAATATAATAAATTGTAACAACGGTTTCAACTTGTGCTAAAATGTAAACAACGTATGTAAGCTGTAATAAATACATATACTGAATTATAACTGATTACTCTAGTCGAACTATTGATTTACCAATCAATGTGAAGTGTCGCAATAATTATTGACTCTCCCTTTATCCTCATTTAAATAATGACTCTAAGTTAAATCCATGCGAGATTGACGAATACAATGTCAACTATGCAATAATTTCTTATCAACATAAGGCTTTGAAAGTGAAAATATGTTTAAAGGGTGTATTCGATGAAAATGGCACATCGAAAATCCTCTGTAACTTTTGAACGATATGAGTTTTAAACCTGGAAATTTGAACAAATCTTATTCATAGTGTTTTGTTCAAATCCGTTAGGTTTCATTGTTATTTATACGGTATTTCCGGTCATGTCATCGAAACAATAAATTGTTAGTGAATAAGTTTTGTGCACTTACAATCAAAATCCAGAGGCGTCCCACCGATGGATAGCTAATAAAGATGAGAATTGCAAATAAAACTGTGTCTCGTGTGATAAAAACCTTCAAGGAGCGTCTGAGTGCCCAAAGGAAGGAAGTAGTCGTAAAAGTGGTCCAATGGGCAGTAAAATGACCAAGAATGTGGTGCAACAGTTCAAAAACGGTCAATTCGAGATGTCGCTAAAAGTCCAAGGTATTAGTCGGTTTTGTGCAGAAAACCATGAAGCGTGCTGGGTTGCATGTTAACAAGGTTCAAAAAGCCCCAAACCGGAATGAACAGCCCAATATCACTGCGAAAACCGGCGCCCGGAAACTTTACACGAAGCTGATCACCAAATCGTGTTGCATCAAGATGGATGACGAAACTTACGTCATGACCGACTACCGTCAACTTCCTGGGCAAGAATATTTCGTTGCCCAGTCTAAAGTCGATGTTTCGGAGGATTTTTGAAAGAAGAAATTATCGAAATTTGCAAACAAGTTCCTGATCTTGCAGGTGATTTGCGGATGTGGTGAAATCACTTCATCACTTTCGGAACAATCAACGGTGCGATTTACGCAGAAGAGTGCCTTAAGAAGCGTCTCTTGCCGTTTATAAGGAAGCACAAAGAATTTTTTTTTAAATGACGAGAAAATCCGATAATTGGTTTAATTTTGGTGAGTAAATATGTGTGTGCCATTTTTATCAAATACACCCTTTATTAGAGGGAGATGTGAAAAAAAGTATTGATAGTTTCCTTAGAATACGGCAGTTACAAAATTGAAATGAAGTTTAATTTGAGCAGAGTCATTTCAATGGTAGTATAAATTAAGCGAAGAACATTAAGGGGAGGTAGAGTATATCCCAGTGCTAGCGTTGATCTATTGTGCTATGCCCAGGTGCTTATTAAATTTCTCCGTTCCTATTTAGAAGTAAACAGAATAACATTGGAACGTTGGCAGGAAAGATTTTGAAAAATACAATTCTAGCGTTCAATTCCAGCGTTACGTAAATTTTGACCGATGACATAACTGCGTCTTAAAACGGTTGTCATTTGAAGAAATAGAAATCGGGGTGATGGCATTCTGGGTAATGACAATCGATGCAATAACTTAAAGCCAAATTACAGGAGGCTTAAATTGGTGCATTTCCTATTAAATATTTTAGTCATTGATCTTCAAAACCATCACACGAAATTCAACTCGATCGGTCTGCAGGCATCATACTGTCGGTTGGCCAGTTAGCCAGCTACAGTCCAAACCCGAGTAGAAAGAGGGAAATATTTTCTGACCAGGCCATTTGATATGCATCTTTTAGAAGACTGATACTGTCTGACAGGCAGCAAAAGCGAGAACGATGGAGAAATGGAATACCCGGACGATGTAGTAGAACATACGTTTTTGCAAGGAAATCCCTCATACAAGATAAAGCCGCAGCTCTAATGCATCATGAATATGTTTATGCATATTTTACCACAAGCACAATTCCTTGGCCAAATGGGAACGTCCTCGCTGGCCGGGTTTCTTGTGATGGGTTGCAATCAAGCAATTTTATGAAGTGCTTGAATGTCTGTCTAACGATGGGACGCAAACTTGGAACGTTGCGGGTTCTTTGAGTGGGGCACACCGTTTGGCACGGATTTTATTTTCCATCGTGGATTGTGTTTTCTTTACACATAAATCCAAGGACTGCTTATGCGTTGTTTATGAATCTCTGATTGCAAAATATGTATCCGGCAATGCATGGAGACCTGTCTGGCTTGTTTCTGGTGCGTGCTTGAAAAACTCTTCACGTAAATGATGTCAAAACATGCTGGCAGAGTTATTGAGTCTTTCAAAAATAAAAATGACCAAGACAATTTCCTCAGTGCACACGCGAAACCAAGAGAGGGTGCTTTGCTCAACATATGAAATATGTAATATGGTTTAAGTTGGGATCTGGAATAAACCACCATGGAAGATTGACAGCATACTATTTCTGGTCTGTGCACGAGTTAAGACCTTATGTGAAATCAGTTTGTGAAAGTCAGTTGTTCCAGATTTCAACTGTAACGACAATATATGTTAAAGGTACACAGTTCAAATGTGAATACTCACCACCGCAAAAAAGCCAGACCGATTGGTCAGTGTCTTCTTCCTGATGCGAAAACGGATGGAGGTTTGAAAAATTGAACTGGACTTGCGGAATATATAAATTTTGTGTATTTCTCGTTCTTGGAAGTTTCATTTTCCTCTTGTTGGAACTCTTACGTGTTTTGCAACGAGCAACGCTGAACGCAAAACCGGTGCATGCTTGAAAGATGCATAGCAGTTGGGAATTAAAAATACATAAATTCAGCCTTGCCTCAACGTTTTGGCGAGGGTATACGGCATGCATTTCAAACTTAGCGAACGACATCGATGCATTGGTTGGGCTGAAGTGGCATCTGAGTTCGTTTCGTCATGACGAAGGTCCGGTTTGATACTAAGCGAGGTATGGTTGTGTGGCCTAAGAGATCTGGCTCCAATTCCATTTGACTTCATTCTGCGCATTTCTGGCTCCGTCGGGTCAGGTCGAAAAGTCTTCTTTCGATTGCAGTGCTATTCCCAGGGCTGACTTGAATCAGACTGGATACTCCTGGCAATCGGTATATAAATCAACCAAATGCCTGTACAAGAGAAGAAGAAAACAGGCCTGTGGAATGAATAGCAATAAAAATCCAGCTTTTAACGGACGAATGGCAGTGCATAAATTTGTCTTTGCCGTCTCCTGTTTCCAATATTGCATGCTCAAAATGGCGCAGACGTTGGTTGCTGGTTGAAGTCGCATGTTCCTTCCTGCCAATACGGCCGCTCCCACGCCACAAAATGATGCATTGTACATAAGAAAGATGCGTGTCCATTGTGAACTTTGAGCCGAATGAGAGAAGGTTATGATGCAGAGATGGAGGGTTGAAAAAACATCATGAAAAACATGTGATGCATCAAAATGCATGTTGTATCTATAGTATGTAGAAGCAACGGATCGCATTGATTTTTATTGATGTTATGTTAAAGTCGACCCTAGAAGGCTCTCGTTGAGAAGATAAATAATTATTGGTTCAAAATTTGTTTTTCTCAATAACGACTAATTTCATTTCATTTTCAATAAACTCTACGGAGCGTTGGGTATGATATGTTCCCCCTTGTTCGTACTAAGGTAGAAAAAATATATAATATAGCAGTGTTTATAAAATCGGAAGTATTCTACACTGTCATAACTAAATTATCCCTACACAGTATGCCTGGCCGTATTAGCAACAATAAATATGAAACTAGTGATATGAAATTGGTTCACTGTTGTAGAGCCCCTAGGATCGAAGTACACCTTGCAGTCTGCATCGTGTAATTCATTATCGCGATGTTATGTACCTGTATCTTTGTTTTTTTCGAGATTCGCTGTTGAATTGACATAATATCTGAGGGTGTGTTTGTGTGAGTTAAGTTATTAGGGGCGAATCATTGAGCTTGGAACCGAGCATGGGATCGATTTGCTAGTACTTCCTGAGCCAAAAACTAATTCCATTTTCTACATGACTGTCCAGCCGCTCGCGTTAGTATTTATCTCAAATTTATCATGTATCAAGTATCGTTTATTTTTACTCTGGGTAATCGAATACTCAGGACAATCGAATCATAAATAAAATCAAATATGCCATCAAAGAATGTAAAATTTATATATTTTTTATGTTATTTTATTTGTAGGATACTAAAAATGTTTGAGAAAAAACGCAAGGATGAGTTATGTCAGTGATATAACTGTAAAGTTGACGTAGGACTGCTTGTTGATGTGAAGAAATTGATGTCATTGAATTGATAAATTTCTACTATATTTTATTCAGTCTAAAGAACCATGAAACCCTATGCTGTTGGTGTGTGAGGCTCCGGTTCTTCTTCCACTATTGGTTCTCTACGAAAATTTATAGAAGCTGCAGTTCGGCTCGAATTAACTGTTAATGATAGTTTGTTTGTTAAATCAGCGCTAACATTAGATTAAGGCGAATCTGCTTTTGTTAACAATGGCTTTCGTAGTCATTTGCTCTTGAACAAAAAGTCACAAATACAAATTAAGCACTCTTTAAGGAAGATCAGTTTTATTTCTATCCGCTGATATATTCAATTTGAAGGAATTCTATTCAACTTCCGATAAATTAGCTGACAAAGCAGATTCGCCCTAATCAAATGTTGGCGCTGAAATGTCCAACGGAGAGAACATGGTTCGCGATTGAAATGTTCTTATCAGTTTTCTTGGGCTGCAGGACAGCCTGAGTGTTTGGCGGCACGTGATACTACGATAAAAATAGACATTTACACCGTCTTCAACTCGAGATTGTACAGACTGAAGATTGAACATACACCCAAAAGTTGAAAAGGTGGCAATATATGCAATTGCAGTTTTGCAATCATATCTTGAGAAATCTGCATGATTCAGAAAAGGCAATTTTGACATTTTGATCCACAAAGCGTTTTATGCGTGTGTGCAAGCGACTGGCAAGCAAAAATAGCAAAAATTTATCGCTGTAGGATCCTTATTCAATCATCACCAACATATCAATATACAATATGGATGAGTCGATATCACAAAATGCCGCAACGCTATTGGCTACTGTTGTATTGCCGCCGTCGAATGTTCTATTTTTGTTCTCACTGATCATCGACAAAGCGTTTTATGAAATAAACAATGCCATGCAAGTTTGTTAGCGATAGGTTGCACATAGCTTGGTGGAAAATATGTCCATTTGCTTCATTGCTGTACCCCGAATTCCTCGCCAAGTGAAGTAACTGTAGGGTTTCTATTCCCCGTATCTTGGTTTGTAAAAGTGGCTAAATGGTTGCCATCAAGAGCCGCCGCGCTGACGGTCACGGTTTGTATCCTGATCTCATATTAGACACATTTATCTATCGTGAGCCCCCATCCATCGGACTTTCCGGACACTCATCTCTTACTCATCAACTTAGTAATATCACTGCGCACAACAACCCTCACGCTCATGTTCAATTTTTCATTGCGAATTGCGGTTGCTTTTTTGCCCACAACTAATGTTAGATTTTTCATCCAAGTTACGATCAATAGTAAGAATGGAACAAAATCAAGCGAAATTGTATTACAATCATACTTTCTTAGTTTGGGTGTAGAGCGAATTACGAACAACTTAACCTAACACCCAGTGGACCAGTTTGGACATTTTCGTTTTGCAAAAAGTTACACTGGCTGGAGCGGGAATCGCACCCCCAACTTCATGACAACCGCTTAAACGACGGGCGACGCCGCTAACCACTCGACCACGAAGATGATGTGGCGATTAATTTGGCCATTTTCTCCGGGACGCGGTAGTTTAAGCAACGCCATGTTGAGCCGGTGCGTGCTAATAAACATTTCGATGAGCTCAAGAGAAATTTCAATCAAACATACTCTTTAGTTGGCAAATTGATTTGGTCGTCCTGAAAAGGACAGATTTTAGTTGTTTACGGAGGGATGATTTACGTCAGCGTCGACGTCGGGCTTCTTCCACTTGCCTCGTCTAGCGGACGTACCAGCCACATTAGGCGACGTCTACTCGATCTCCAGCAGCAGGGCGAAAAACTCGGAAAAGCGCTTTTTTATCACGAGTGCGGGATACTCACGTCTGAATGTGTCGATGGTCCAATAACGAATGATAACTGTTCGCCATGCCGGGCCTGTAATGGCATATACCATTACATGACAGGAAGGGAGTTCTCAACGAAGGCAATGCTAATCAAATTTAACAAAAGGGGACGGGCCTCAGTTGTTACGCCAGACAACAACGTGGAAATGAAATCATTAGTTTTTATTAGAGCGACAGGGGTTTCGGAGGTTAAATTCGCATCTTTTCTACTCAGGCAACAGAAAAACGGCCCTTGTCAGGGCCTCAGAACCCTATCCCAAGAGAGTTGAGATTTAGACACACTTGCTTCTGAAACTGCAAAACAATAAAGTTTATAAATATTGGCCAGAAAAAAATATAACTCACACTTTAAAACTACCTGCAACTAACCTAATCTATTATCTGCAACTAATCCACTATATACCTATGTACAACTAGGCACTGCAACGAACCTAACCTACCCCCTACACTGAATATGTGAAACACATAATTGGTCTGCCGTGTTGCAGTTCGGCTCAAATTAACTGTTAATATTTCGTTTATTGAATGTCCAGCGTGCTTGCTAGTTTTAACAAGGAAAATAATGATTTATGTATGGATATTAATAAAAAATGATGCTCATTTTCTCCAGAGCTCCATGTTGAGCCGGTGCGTGGTAATGGTAAAATTCGATGAGCTCAAGAGAAAATTCAATCAAACATACTCTTTAGTTGGCAAATTTATTTATTCGTCCTGAAAAGACCGGGTTCTAGTTGTTAACGGAGGGAACATGGTTCGCGATTGAAATTTTCTTCTCGGACTTCTTGGGCTGCAGGGCGGCCTGGGTGTTTGGCAGCACGTAATGCTACGATAAAAATATTCATTTACACCGTCTTCAACTCGAGGTTGTACAGACTGGACATTTAACGTATTGCGAATTACAACGAACAACTTAACCTAACACCCAGTGGACCAGTTTGGACATTTTCGTTTTGCAAAAAGTTCCACAGGCTGGAGCGGGAATCGAACCCTCACTTCATGGCAATGAACAATGGGTGACGCCGCTAGCCACTTGACCACGAAGATGATGTGGGCGATTGATTTGAACATTTTCTCCGGGACGCGGCTTTTTCAATGCCATATTGAGCCGGTGCGTTATAATGAAAATTTCGATGAGCTCAAGAGAAATTTCTATCAAACATACTCTTTAGTTGGCAACTTGATTTGATCGTCCTGAAAAGGAGGGATTTTAGTTGATAACATGGTTCGCGATTGAAATTTTCTTCAGTCTTCTTGGGCTGCAGGACACCACTCTGTGAAATAGTCACACCGGAGAAAAGTTTGTTCAGCTCCTCGTCGTTGCGGATGGCTAGCTGCAGGTGACGTGGATGATTCTTCTTGGTCTGGTCTTTTTG
>JAHHFK020003999.1:0-145245 GCA_024533555.2 Aedes koreicus | reverse complement strand
CCGAGATGTCACAAAAAAGCTAGGAGTGGCACCTTCAACCGTGAATAGAGCTAAGAAACGAGCTGGACTGCGACTTACAAGAAAGTGGTGACTCCAAATCGCGACGATAAATAAAACACGTCGGCCAGAGCACAATCGCGAAAGTTGTACACGACGATGCTGACGAAGTTTGATTGCGTGGTACAGAACGATGAAACTTACGTCAAGGTAGACTTTAAATAGCAAGAATTTAAATAACTTTAAATAACAGGAATTTTATACGGCAACCGGACGGGAAAAGGTGGCAGATATTTTCAAGCACATTCAACTGTCTAAGTTCGCTAAGAAATATCTGGTGAAGAGCAACGTTAACATTGCGACTGGAACCGTTAACCAGGAAATTTATCCGAGCAAGTGCCTACAAAAACGTCTACTGCCTTTCCTGAAGCGACGCAATTGTTTCGTTCTATTTTGGCCGGATCTTGTCATTATGGAAAAAAGGCCATGGAGTGGTATACTGCCAACAAAGTTCAAGTGGTGCCCAAGGACAAGAACCCTCCCAACACGGCAGAGCTCCACCTCAATCGAACAATATTGGTCCATCGTCAAGCAGAAGACGCAAAAAGCTGTTGTGAGCGAGAAACAGTTCAAGGCAAACTGGCGTTCTGCGGCGAATAAAGTGGACAAGGAGACTGTACAAAATCTTATGGCAGGTGTTAAACGAAAGACCTGGTTATTCGTATTTGGTTAAAAGGAAGCTTAGTTGAATATTTTTCCTGTATTCTGTATTAACTGAACTTGAAAAAGGAAAAAAAAAGAATTATTAATAAAAGCTTTGATCGACTCACACACGTACTGTTTGACCAAATTTTGATCGGAACATCCTTTATTTTTGAACATAATAATACATGAGAAGATAATTTTGGGATGATCTAGGTCATCCAATCTGTCCTGGCGTTCATAACTTTATATTTACAGTTGTGACAGTAATTTTTGAGCAATAAAAATTCACACTAAATATTCAACCTTTTTCAGTTAATATCCTTAAAGGTCAACAAACATTATAAAGCAATGTGACATGTTATAGGTCATAAAAAACTATCCTTGAGATCAGAACAAAAGACCTACAGCTGAAACAAAAGCGTTCTTGGCTATGAAAAGCTACGATGTGTATTGAGACATATTCATTGAATATCTTGGAAAATCAACAGACATTATGAGATAATCTTCGGATGTTCTTGGTTGTTCAAACTATCCTGGAGTTCAAAACATAAAATCTACAGCTGTAACTGTAACTTTCTGGACTTAACAAAGTAACAATATGTATTTGACCAAATTAAGTGAGTCTTCTGGAAGGTCAACAGATATTAGGAGCAACACGATAATCAATGGACTGGAGTGGAAAATTGACGGCATCAAGCTAAGTCATAAATATCAGTTATAAATAGTTGACCATCAAGTAAAGCCGATGAAAATGTTTGGATACTTTGTATAGTCCAAAAAGCTACAGTTACAACTGAAAATCTTTACAATGACAAAGAATTTCCCCACATTATCTCATTGTGGCAGTTGATCTTCATTCATTAAATATGTTTGAATGCATTTCATAACTTCGTTTAGTGGATAAAACTACTGTTACAAAAGAAGATTCTAAGTTTTGTACTCCAGGACGGTTTGGATGACATTGAACATCCCATGATTATCTCATAATATCTGTTAGTCTTCCACGACATTCATTGAATACGATTGAACTCACATTGTAAGCTTGTATAGTGGATTTGGTTGACCTAGCACAATTCAAAAAAATGTTTCCGACTCTTTTCAATAAATCAAAATTCACCAAATTTCTTATACGTTCGTAAAAATTTAGGCCTGAAAGGGTTAATTAACATAGTCAAATATCAACTAATTTTAACAGCATTTTACAAACAGCCAACGTTGTGGACCAGAGGAACCTGAGGAATGAGGAACCTGAAAATAAAGAGAAAGATGTAGATTTTGTCGTATCCATCGAGGAGAACTCAACAAATATTTACACTTTCACTGGTTGAAAAAACCTTAAAAAGTTTATCCCATACCCTTATACAATTTGGCCACAAGGAATCGAATTGAATTTCATACTTTTGTTACAACATATTTTTTTTGTAGAAATCCCTGAGAGAAAATCTGCCGAAATTTGTGGTGCAATCTTTTGAGGAACTTTGAAACAAACACTTTTGCAGCGGAATTTTAAATCATTTCTGGAGAAGTGCAAGAATCCTTGTCATAGACAAAATTTAAAAAAAATATCATAGACAAAATTTAAAAAAAATATCTACAAGAATTCCTTGTGAAATTTTTAAATTTAAGAATTGAATACATGAAATTATGGAATTCGAGCAAAAAATTCTCCATGGATATCTCTAACAAAGCAGATTTTTTTCAAATAATTACCTTAAAGTTTTTGTGTAGTACTTTCAGGTGTCCTCTAGGCATTCCTTAAGAATCACAAAACATCACAAGTTCAGGGATATCTCCAAAAACTTCATCACAATAAAGTTTTCAAAAACTGCAGATGAAATGCCAGAAAAAACTCCTGAAAGAATCGCTGGAGGAATGCCTACATACTCTCGAAGAAAACCTTAAGAAAAGTCAATAGGAATATCTCGAGGAATGTCTGAGAACTTTTCTAAATTCTTTGGGAAATTCTGTAAAATTTTCTTAAAAATTTTATGGAGGAATCATTTGGGAGCACACACACAAACTGACTGTTATCTGTCACTGTAATTTCAGTGTCAATTGTTTTCTTTTGCTTTATGGGCCTAAGACAGCACATTGAAAGAAGAATTGTTAAAAGTTGGATCCAAAAATGTACTCATTTTTTTTATATTTTTGGGGTTTTTGAGTGAACGAGCAATTTTCAAAAAATCTGACATCGCAGCAAGCCGTGCTTGGAAACTGACGGGTTTTGTTTTTGCTGTGTGCTTTTCGCGAAAAATAAAATTAAAAATTCATTTGTAATTAAACCTAAACGAACAGTGAAATCATAAAATCTCCACGTGTTTTGTATAAGATGTAGTGAAAATTATCGATTTGCTCCCGAAAATTGTGATAGCCGGTAGTTTTCCCCGTTTTTTTTTTTTTTTTTTGCGCTTCGCCCCCGCACCCGGTGGGAGAGTTAATATCAGCTTAGTTGTGTTTTCCACTTTGTCGCGAGTAATTTCAGATGCACTCATCACGTGGTGTACAGATAGAGAGCTTTGAAGTATTTTTTTTCTTTTGTTGCACAATTAGTGTGATTTTCAAGTTAAATTTATTCTCGGAAGTGCTTTTTTTTACCTAGGATTTTCATTGTATTGAATTTGTGCGCGAAGTACGAATTCTATTCGGGCTGTTCCATTCGAAAAGGATGATGTGAAAATATTTGCCGAAATGCGGAGTGCTACTTCTGTAGAGATATAAAATTATCCTTTAGCATCACAGGAAAATCATCCAAATGAAAACCAAACATCAGCAACAATTTCCGGTGAGATCTATCTATTTAGAACTAAATTTGAACGATACTGCTAAATACGTGCCATCCTCAAAACAATAAGATTTGATGATGGAAGTGTATGCACAGTACCATTATCCATATGATGTTTGTACTGTGTTTATGCGTGGCTTGTTGTAAGTAAAAGTGACCTCGGAATGGACGTGAGTAACCAGGCATTCTGAACAACAACAGAGCTATCACCTTCTAACTCCCGGGCTAAAAATGTTTGTCGAGTCAACAACAGTTCGTTTAACTGCAAACATTTTTCTTCCATAAAAACACTGCCGGACGGTGGGTATTGGATTGTATATATACACCCACACATATACACACATACACACGAGCAATTTCCAAAAATCTTAAAAATCTGGATTTATCTCAAAAATCTGTAATCTTTACATACAGATATCTGCATGAAAAAAAAATGAAAAAGATCTGTGTCAATCTTGATTAATCTGTGCATGTGACAACCCTGAACACGATATGGCTAACTTACGAGCGCAAGAGCGAGAGTGCTCCGTTGTCAAGCCAATCGTTGAGTCTGTACTGCATGACCCGAGAGATTTCGTGTTGCGAGGAGAATAAGAGAGTACGAAAGGTTAGGCCACGTTTAGAAAAAAACGGTCAGTGTGTACAGTGTGTTCACTTTAATTTGAACCAAGTAAATGAGAGAAATTGAAAAAACGATGAGGTGGGCACTTTATTTTGCCTATCAGTGTACGTAGTGGAGATCATACGTTCTGCAAATCGTTGCGGAATATGACAACGGATGCAATGCAACAGTAGGTTTGTTTACTCGAAGGTGGTACCCAGCCCGATTGCAGTTTAATCTTTTGGGCAGAAACTAATTCCGTTATCTTTCAAATATCTTGGCCTCAAAAAACCAGTTGCCTCCGTGTCTTTGATGAAAACTTAAGCGCCTTCGACAAATATTAGGAATATTGTTTTGTTTGTGTTGCTAAGCTGGCAGCAATCAACTTTGTATTGTGGATTATTTCCAACATGCTCACAGACCATTACATGATCTTCTCGGACAGCCACAGTTCGATTGGATTGAGGGTCTTCGGTAGATAAAAAAATGTGCTAGAAAATACCTGAAAACACCTTTTTGACAAAACTTGTTCAATGTTTTCAAGGACCACTCTTATTCTTGTTAAATTAAAATGAAAGCCTCAATTATAAGAAACAATCTTACCGAAGACAATGTCATTAAAAGCTTTCTTTTTCATGGTGAAAATAATGTATTCTCGCTGATTTCGATATCTGGTCCACTTTGCATCCCAACAAAGCAACCTGACTCACCCTTAGTAGCACCGAATCATCCCAGTTTCAGTGTGCAGCAGCCACTGTTTGGCCAACGTTTCACGTTTTCCGTCCCCCATTCAGCATTTCCATCATCTACAGCTTGACTGCAACTGTCAGGAGTTTTGTTGTTGCAGCAATGACGTTTTCCGGAATACGGGAAAGAACGACATCAAGCACCGGAAGAATCGTGTGCAACAGCATCAACCTTTGCACGAGTTGTTTGGGACGGTCCTGAGAGGTTGAGTATCACAACATTTTATAACTCTGAACAATGTTCTCTTTTAAATGGGGAGAGCCATTTTGAGGGGGGCTGCTGGTGCAGCTGGTGAGTAGTAAAGCCAGGAGACACACAAGGACAGTAGGTATCAACAAACGGCAGAAGGATCACATTTTCCCAGAATATGTTGTAGCACTTTTGTTTTTGGTCTGTGCTTGTCTTGTTCCCGAGTGAAGGTCGTTCCGGTCAACGGAGGTCGGTAGTAATAACGGAGGAAGGGCACTCTGTATGTATGTTTTGAATAAAAATATTATGAAGTAAATATGAAGGGTTGGTTTTATTTTCGCAGCGCATCCATTACGCGGAAAAAAAGTGAGAAGACAAGGGACCAGGTCGTAGTAAAAAATAACAATTCCGAACACAAAACCATCCGATCCCTTAGTGCGGTGGTGAGTGTAGAGCTATGGTAGGACATGATGCATCGTAATGGGTCCATATGAGTGCAATCTGTTGGTGGAAATAACGTATAATGTTTCATTTTTATGCTCCTTTGCGTTCTCGGTGGTTGCACAGATGGGTCAGCTCAATGGGTCGGGGGATGCATGTTCTACCTTGCTGGACGTTGCGCTGGAATGTATCTGCCCATTCTTGCGTTGTAAGCCGTTCATTAACGGTTGAACAGCTAGCATCGATTCGCTGCTGACATATGCTGTTTCGAGTGTGGTATTACATTTTTTTTGTTTCCACGTGTACCTGTTTTCAGCGTCATCCGGGTTTCATATTTCTCTTATACTCAGGTGCTCAAAATTAAACCCAGAAATCAAGTTTGTAAGCACCAATTAATCGAGCTAATCTATTTTTTTTTTTGTTATTGGAACGCGAACACGTGTTTATTGATACCCAAAAAATAACTGTGAGTTCATGATTGTCGGACATGTGTGACTCGCAGTGACCCTAACTCTCCTCGGATTTGATTTACCCAGGAGAGTCACGTCACTGCAGGTGATTTTCTCACTTCATCAAGTGACAAAAGTCACTCGACTCTCGGAAGGACCCTCACTGTATATGTTGCTAGGGGTTTACGATTAAGGTGTAAGTATATGGAATTCATAAATGTTTGCTATTGTGGCTGATTGCAAAATTATCTTGTGGTTTTGATGGCACAAATCTCCAAAAATCCTTCACATTTGGTTTACGAAATTTTAATGTTTGATTTTAATGTTATTAGAGTTAAACGTGAGAAATTTTTGGAGAAGTTCCTTACGATTGTATCTTAAAATATTCAGAGCGGCGATGCAGATCATATATGATGATGGTCATTTGTGGATTCGTGTCCATATAATATTTTGTTATCTGTTTAAAAGGGGTCATGCCAATGGACATGTTTTATTTTTACAAATTTTATTGAGTGTACAAGTTGTATGCGTAAGAAAATATTCTCCAAGAATATGTGCCTATGTAATCAAACCCAAACGTTTATATTAAATTTTTTGCAGAGCTAGTTCAAAGTGTATAAGTTCAATCTACCCTAGGTCATGTTTAAGTGAAGTCAGAAAAACAAATCTTTTTTTGAGAACAACTCTCGTACACTAACAATGGCCAAAATCTTGAAGCTTCTAACCAACAGACCGCTCAGAAGCTTGAAGTTGCAAATACTCGTTTGATTTGAAAATCAGACAATATTTGATTTTTGTTGGTGGACTAAGAACCCGTTGGCAACCGAACCAAATTTTTGCAAGGTTCAAATTTCCATTCGAGTATTTCCACCCGGGACGGGTGATTTATTTATCACGACAAAAATTTTCTGGATAAAATGTGAAGTGAAATGAGAATCAATTCGTCATTTTATAAATCGAGTGCTCTCCACGCCATTGCACAGTGTTCCCAGAATGAAAATGGTTAAGCCATTGTGTCCACTTTAAAGGGTGTCCACGATGAAATTGCCACACTATGAAATTGCTCTAACTTTTTAACCGTTGGGTAGAATTTAATGAAAATTTGGGTGGATTTAGTTCATAGTGCATTATTTACATCCTGCAAGTTTTAAAGTCCTGTGATCAAAACTCGCGGAAATGGAGTCGAAAGAACAGCTCGTGCGTGATAAAATCTTGCGCATTCATCACGAGAACAAGGATCTCTCGCATCGTTCCATCGCTAAAACGTTGGGAATCGCGAATTCCACGGTGTCGCGAGTGATTAAGCGGTTCGAGGAACGGTTGACCACCGATCGGAAGCCCAGAAGTGAAGGAAAAAGTATTCCGTACAACACCAAAAATCACAACCGCGTAGTTGGGGCCTTCAACCGAAATCCGAACGCCTCCGTTCGGGATGTGGCTAAGAAGCTGCACCTAAGCCGAAGTTTTGTCCAGAAGGCCAAAACTAAGGCTGGGCTTCGAACGTTCAAGGTACAAAAGGCCCCTAATCGCGACGAGAAGCAGAACAAGTCCGCCAAAACCCGTGCCAGGAAGTTGTACCTCAACATGCTGACGAAAGTTGAATGCTGCATCATGGACGACGAAACATATGTGAAGGCCGACTTCAAACAGATCCCCGGCAACCTGTTTTTCACGGCCAAGGATAAGTTCAGCGTTCCGGAGCATGTCCGCACTCAGAAGATGTCCAAATTTGCGAAGAAATTCCTGGTTTGGCAAGCCATCTGCACGTGCGGGAAGCGGAGTGCACCTTTCGTGACCCAGGACACGATGAACGGACAGGTGTACATAAAAGAGTGCCTCCAGAAGCGGCTGCTTCCTCTCCTGAAGGCCCACAACGTCCCAACAATCTTCTGGCCGGATTTGGCCTCATGCCACTACTCCAAGGACGTGCTGAAGTGGTATGCGGACAATAAGGTCAATTTCGTGCCGAAAATGTTCAACCCTCCCAACACTCCGGAGCTCCGCCCCATCGAGAAGTACTGGGCGATTATGAAGCAGCACCTTCTTAAACGACCTAAGGTAGTGAAGACAGTCGAGGAACTGAAGAAAGTATGGGTTTACATGCAAAAAACGGTTGATTCACAGGTTGTGCAGAATCTTATGGCCGGGGTTAAGGCCAAGGTGCGGGCATTTGCGTATGGACTGTAAATAAAATACGAGTAAAATGGTAAAATGAAGTTTAATAGTTATTTCTCAATCCCTGAAAATTTGATGGCAATCGGATGAAAACTCGAATTTTGCGAATCAATTTTGTGTGTGGCAATTTCATCGTGGACACCCTTTAACGTTTCACTTGGATTTTTTGTAAAAACTCCATGCACATTTTTCAGATTTTCAAGTTCAATTGTATGATCCTTTGCACAAGCCAGGATCTTCGTTTCGATTTTCTTTATTTCTTTATTGTACTCAGTAAGTGTACTCCTAAAGGGGGTCCAATCTGAAGTTCTTTTCGTTTTACGTTAAACAATCGACGGGAAGTTTTACGGAGACGTTCAAACTAAGAGTTCCATCGCGGAACACCCCGTGAGAGGCAATTCTTTGATAGGACAACTAATATTAAAAGAATTTAAAATCTTATCATTTACCATTTGTAAAAATGATTCCTATTTTTGAACGTAGTCAATCATTCCACCTTCTCAAAGGCATACTTCAGAATCGTCTTCACCATTCATACGCATTCTCAATAGTAATTATTGGAATCTTGTGATGAAATGTCATTCTTAATATTGAAAAAAACCATTCTTAATATGTCAGAATTCTTAAGGAGTATTCAGAAGCCTCCTAATTCTCCCTCAAAATCTTCATAAAGATTTAACAAAACCTGCTGCAGAGTTCATCAAAAATCTGGTGCAGCTTTAGTGACTTTCATGATACGGTGTTCGTAATAGAGTTGCATATGCCGTTTCCACATACTCCATTAAAAATGGTTCCAAGCACATGTCGTCTGAAAACTCGAAGTGCTTGCAGGTCCTTCTCGAGCATTTTCCACGTCACATAATCATAGAGAACAAGCGGTCTTATCAGCGTCTGGTACCCTCAGAACGGGGTAAAGTTTATCAGACGACAGTGTCTAGTTATAGGTACACAAATTCGTCCAGCACCTTGAATGCCAGTTTTGCCTCACGATCAGTTCCTTTCGCCAACAGTAACTTGGGTTTGCGACTAGCCTTTCTGCTCTACATTTTCCGCTTGTTGTGCTGATCAGCAACCGCTTGAAAAGTGTTCCCGGCAATGTCCACTTCCTCAGCGAAACATATGAGTTGGCTGGATTTATTGAAAACTGTAAATCGTATGTTAAGGTCCTCACGTTCTCCAACACCTAGTTCTAGCAACAAAACAGGACGCAGGAAGATCATCGCGTTGTCAAAGTAGTTAACGTGTTTGAAACGTGGCCATAAAGCAAAAACTCCATTAAGCGCACGTCAGTTGGGGGCTATGGAAACTGTGACGATGCATACAACTAATTATTGAAAGTCATACATAAAAAAAAAACTTCATAATGTGTTAAAAGGGGGGGGGGGGGGGTTGGCTTATGGGCATTTTTCGCACGACGTACTTACTTAATGCACGTTCCCGCACAAGATTGTTCATCATTCGTCGTAGCCTTGATTAGTCTTGCCAGTTTCCTGGGCGAAACCGTTTTCGTCAATTATTTTTCATACACTCAGAAATAAAGAATTTTGAGCATAAGGCGTAATTAAAATTTTATTTACGTCAAAGAAAGCAAAACAATGATTTCGTGTAAAATGATATATCCCCATGAAACACAATCAAGCGCAACCCAACAAAAAGTGTGCTTGGTTTGATTGATTTTCTCGTCTTTTCTGACTGATTCTTATGTCTTAAAGGCCGCTCACATGTGTCACTCTCAGGTGACCGGAAATGGGCATTAATTTGGGAAATTTACATTAATTTCTTTACGACAATTTTTTTTTTAATATCTTTATTAGCGTGGCTCTTTCCCCCCCGGGCTGGTTCGCCACTTCTCTTTACGACAATACCATATGTTGCCTCGAAGTCGATGAATAGGTAGTGAATAGAGGCTTGACACGCGGCATATTTGACGGAGCTGTTGAAACCTTAATATGTGTTCTGTTGGAGGTCAACTGTTCACAATATCGTCTTGATAATATTCTACAAATTTGCTGTGATCCAACGGACTGATGCAGGCTTGGTTTGCTCCTCCGTTTGAGCGAAAAGTGGAGCGTATCGGCTACGCGCACGGCATACGTTACATGGTGTGTCGTGCGTGTTTGGCATCTGCTCTACACGGACAAATACACGCTCCTCCCGTTGGGGGGAATCGAGCGTGCGACCCGAGATCGTTCACTCTTCGGTAAAAGAGAAAACCCGAAGGTTGGCACTTGACTGCCCTCGTGTTTTGTACGAGCGCGCTCGCCCAGCAAACGAGTGTGCTGCTCCTCTATGTGCCTTATATTGTCATCGTGCAGAAAAAGCACCACTCTTATCTTACCTCTGCATAAGGATGATTTTGTTGACAAATTGAATGGATGAAAAATGAGAATGAGCACATAAACATTACTCTCGACAAAGGCTTCAAATGGTGAGTTGACATCTTCGAAGGAGGGTGCGACCGACCTCCCGACTGCCAGCTGAAAAATGGAGACGGTGGTTGGCGTAGCCTGGGCAATGTTGTCAATCTGACAATAGCGAAGTGAGGGGGTGCGACTGAAGATCGTGTACCTTAAGTCATATTGTATATTTTCCATTCTCAATTTATTAATAATTTCAGCACGCATGAGAATCATCGGCATCGAAAGCTTTCAATCAATAACTGTGAAATTGCATTTGGAACACTGAGTTGAAAGCAGGCAATGTACAAGGCAATAATCATCTTTGCATTCCAAAACCATTTAAGAGACTGGAGCATTATGACAGGCGTCAAAAGTTTAATTTGTTTTTCAGCATTTTAGCATAACATTTAATTTAAAATTGCACTTCAAAACTTCAACTACTATATTCATAAAAGATTGGCATGTGCATATAAGCAATGTAGGATTATCTTTCTACGTTGTGTTTAGTGGTATTATGGTAAGAAAAGCTATTATTTCAGAAATCATCAAACCGGATTCTTCGATCACTACAATTGCTATTTTTGAAATTTTAATAGAACAGTATACAGACAAATATTACAACATGTCTTATAAAATAATTTCTTTATCTTTGATATTTGGTGATGATCTATTCTGTTTTCAGCTTTTCCAGGACTAGAAGGATATTAATACATATCTAATTTTTATTTATTTTTCAGTAACAATCCATTGGATCTATCATTTAAGTTTGAAATTTGAATAAATTAGCATTCTTGTTATGACGATATCTTAATTTTTCGAGTGCAAAATATACTAAATATTAAATCAAATATAACTGCGAAAAGGAGGGTCCATCAGGGCACCCAAGTAAAACGATTTGGATAGGGAGCATGGGACTGCCTCCCTCCCTATTGTTAACATTTCGCGGAACGAGGGCTTGCTCTTCGACCCCATCTATTGGGTTTATTCTGTCAACCGAGGGCTCGATTCTAGTGCTGTCTGTGTGACTTTGCTTTTGGAAGGAGATTTTTTCCCTATATTCGCGGGTTTCGCGTAAGTGTCTCTGCTTACTGGCCCGCCCAAACGTTTTTGGCCCTTCATACAGGAGTTTGATGATCACATACAATAATAGAATCCTGATCAAATCGTTTCTCAGATTATTCCACTGCTATGGAAAGTTACCTTGCTACAATAGATGGTCGTCATCATTATCATAAACATTACTCTCGACAAGGCTCTATGAAGTATATTATCATAAAGAGCCTTTTTTAGACCGTTTCTGGAACGATATAAGCTTCCAATCGCAAAATCAAATCAATATACGCAGTCATCGCACTATAAATAACATAATTTCATCATTTTCCCTAAAATGAAAAGCCTCGTACTTTTTAACTCATATATTTGAAATAATTCTGCTGGAATAACCGTTCTTATAGTTGTGATACGTTAGGGTTCCTATAGCGGCTTATGGAGACTCTTAAATGAGGACAATAGGAACTTCAACGCTTACAACGTACCACCACAATTGAAGTGATTACCCTATTTGAGAAAACTTATTTGTGAAACACTCGGAAATGTTTTTCACAAATGAAAAATTCATTTCCAAAGCGTCAAATTTAAATGAGAATTAATCAAATAGAATATCCCTCTGTTACTGATCCCTAGTTTTGAAAAGATACATGTGAATAATTTCATCTCAAATAAGTCTTGCAAAATATCTGAGTTATAAAAAAAATTTATATCTGTCACATTGTTACTTTGACACATTTTTGAAAACTTCAAAGAAAGTTTTGTGCTGTTGTAAAGTTACTTGCATTTCAAAAAGCGTATTTTTTCTATTTTTTCAGAATATATAGAAGGAGTGACAGCTTTTTAGAAATTGAAGAGAATTCGATGGAAAAAACTGTTTCTAATTTCTTTTCCAAAATGTTTCAAACCTTAAATGAATTGAACCTTAAATGAAAATTATTTTCAATTCTTCATGTCGAGCACATCTTTAGAATCATATTTCCAAAAAATGAGTTATGCAACTCAACAATGCTGCTATTAAAATTCTCTTCGTCGACTTTGCTGTCTAAATTTTTTATAGCCGCTTTAGAAGAATTTTCTCCATTTAAAGAATCTACAACTTCACGCTCAACAAGATGAAGGATTTGTGCATCTCTCAATAAATCAGTTCCTTTTAGAAAATTGGTACCGTTATCTGTAGTGTTAGAGTACACTTTGACCCAGGTCAATATGACAGTTTTTCATAACTTTTAGCATTTCGTCACAAATAACTTAGGACGTATTGAGGCCAAATCTTTCGATCATAGCAAGGGTATGAGTGCAAATCACGTCATTTTTTGAAGTTTGGGCAACAATCCCAAGGGAAGATCTTCACCTACGCGATGCTCTGTCCGCTTTTATACAAACCATGCAAACTGCGACTGTATCCAGAAATGAATTTACAAATTTTAGAATGTTGCACCATGTTTTCTTCTTCCAATATGGAATAACTTCAGTGCATTTTCAATAGGGTGCAAAATTTCTTTAACGCGCTCATTGAAAAAAAAAGAACTAGAAGTCCACACTCCGTTATCCACTGCGCAATGCTGGTGGAGAACACATTTCGTCCATCGAAATAAACAATTTTGAAAGTTTCATTTTGAACCCTCGGATATGTTTTCCTTGCTTTCCTTAGAAGTTCGCACTCCACTGCCTTTTTTTTCTAAAATGGAAGTAATATGCCGATTCAAATTTCGAGCCACATTACAGCGACCGCCTTTTACACCATGAACATATAAACACGGTTTTTTTTTTTGGAACCATTATCGGCAATTATTTTCTCTTCAGATTTTCAAAACCTCGACACATCTCCACTTAAACACTGGCCAGACTGAGAAGTAGGAACATGTTATAACCCGAGTAACACATCTTCATGACTTTATGTTGAGAAAGCTTCTTATAACCAAACTGGGTAATATAAAAGTATTTTCAACCGTTATAAAACTTGTGTGTTGCTTGGGAAGCCTATCTTAATGACGAAATAAATGGTTTTTTTAAATCTTGTTGAAAATTATTTGACAACCGTTCTAACATGTCATATATCCTTTGTAGTCTGAACAAGGCTCAGCCATCGTTCAAAAACAATACAGATCTCGACTTCCCGTGAGATACGACCGCGTACTAATGGTTGATTTTTCCTAGTAGTAGATTTAAGTAATTTTCTGAATGGCACGTAATAACATTTTAGCTATATTTGGCTGGTTACAAATGCAGTTCGTGGTTGATTCAAAACAATCTTATTTTTTAATGATGTAGAAGGAAGGGGAGAACAGTACAAAATGCACTGCTGGGGTAGAATGACCCACTCAATAAATGTGCTCAAACCTTCAAAACAATAGCTTTAATCGAATGATACTTTATCAATGTGTACATAAAACAGCATAACTTATAATTTTGTAGTACAATAAGGCACTAAATACACCAAAAAATGATCAAAATTGAATAAATCTTCATGACTGTACCCCACATGTAAACTGGTAAAATTCTACCCAAAATTATGTAATTTGAACCCAATGGTAGAGTAAACATAATTATATTGAGCGTTAACTACCAATACTTAAATGCTCCGTTTGGTACTTTTTTTCTAAGCGTGTATATAATGAGGAGTTGGCAACATATCGCAACGTTTTGCTATCTTTATTCCATACCCATTGGTTGCTTGAGCTAAAAAGATGTGGAGAGATGTTGCAACCTTCTCACTTTACAATTCTGAGTAACTTATTATAGCCGTGTTTTTACCTTTTACAAGCGGTGCACCATATCCCAGTGTTGTGGTGCGTGTTACTCCAATTTTGGGGTGCATATTCAGCATTGAAACCGGCGTTTTACCCCGGTGTCGTCTTCGCATCAAATTGGAAAAGGTTTAAAAATCATGAAAATTCATAGTTTTTAATTTAAATTACATTTGATCTACAAGGAAAATATAATAATGCACCATACCCAATAACTTGTTCCTTAATTTCAGCTTCCATTCACTAGTTATTCACGATGTTGCTTAAACGGTGCGTTTTGTACCATCCTCCCCTACCTGACACCTTTAACCACGCAATACATTCTTCCGCTTTCCTGTACAAGAATCTTTGTTTTTGCTTTGATTCGCTTTGTTAATTTAACAGAATATATGAAAGGTTCTTCGATGTGAGCTCATTTTTTAGGAGCACACTAAAGTGACAGCTGACATTGTGAAAGTCAGTTTGTGCGTGTGCCTCAAAATGATTTCTTCATGCATTTTTTTGAGATAATCTTTTAATTTTTTTATAGAATTTCTCAAAGATTCTATGAAAAGTTCTTAAACATTCCTTGAGTTATTCCTTCTGGCGTTTCTATAGGTATTCTTCAGGAGTTTGTAGGCATTCCCTAGGCATTTTTTTCAAGGTTTTTCTCTGGCATCTCATCGGCAGTATTTCAAAACATTCTTGTGGTGATTTTTTTTGAGGAATCCCTGAACTTGTACAGTTTTGTAATTCTAAAGGAATCTCTGGAGGACACCTGAAAGAACTTCACAAAAAACTATAAGATCATTCTTGGAGAAAATCTTGATTTGTTTGGAGAAATCAAAGAAGAATTTTTTGCATGAATTCCATAATCTCATTTATTAAATTCTGAATTTAAAAAAAATCACAAGAGGTTTTGCAAAAATATTTTTAAAATTTTGTCTTAGATGTCTGAAGGCATTCTAACATATAGTTCTCCAAAAAATACTTCAATAATTGTTTCAAGTATTCCGCTGGAGAAGTATTTTTCTCAATGTTCTTTAAGAGCATTTCCTACAGAGATTTCTACAAAAAATACTATTCCTCCAATTTAGAAGCATTTTCATGCATTCACTCAGAGGAGTTTTGGAAAGTTAGAAAAATGTTCTCGATAGTTAGTTTTGCTATTCAAAGTATAGTTTTTTTTTGTTTCTGTATTATCGAGATTTTCAGCCCCGGGCTGTTTCATCTCCCGTCGTAGTAACTCTAGCACTTTTTTGGGTGTTTTTCGTAACTTGTCCTGGGGTGAGATTTGAACTCGTGATTTTGGCGTGAGAGATATGGATGTTAACCACTACGCCAGGGTTACTCCCCAAAGTATAGTTGTTTGGAACGTTATTTTTTTTGTTATCTTCAATGAGCTTTGGATCAGATCGAGCATCGGTAATAATGGGTTCTGACCGATCCGTCCCCATTTTATTCTTATAAAGTGTACTGGCTCCTTGTGCAATCTACGCATACGAAAAGCTTCCATTGTACCTGGAACAGTAGATCCGTTCTGATACAGTCCAAGGAATTGCAGATTATACATAGTATCTTTGAATTTAAAACATTAAAAATTCTGCATCCATTCACCACCAGATGGCTATCGTTGGAGTCAATTGTCAAAAGGAATTTGGAACGGTTTTCGGAGCTCGTGTTGTTTTTCTCGTTCCAAGCCAACTGCGACAACATAGCGCATTTTCTGTCAGTCCAATGACAGGAGGCCCATTATCAATAAAGCGAACCGTATCTTCCAGTCAGAAGTTCCAGAATTCCCAAACAAGTGAAATCAGCTGAAGTCTCACCAATGGTTCTCCTTGTTAGTATGTGTGAGGATCAGGGCTGGCAAATGTCATTTTCAATGAAAAATGACCAACGATGTTTACCGAAATGCGTCTGAAAATCTCATCGGGCGAGAAAACGATGACGAATTGCGTCTTCTAAATCTCATCGGTTTTTTCGTCATGACAGCACGTGTTTTGGTCATCGCTATTACCAGAACATTTATTGATATAATTCTAAATTCGACCACAAAACTTCGAATAGAATTTACACTCTATCGATTACATATAATTACTTGGCTAGTTTCAAGTAAGTTAATTAGAAATTTGTGAAACAAAATCGTATGAGAAAAAATCTCATGACTGCATGATAGTGTGAGATTGACAAGAAATCTTATGATAGTTCATTTCGTCTTGTGACAGTGAGATGCCCTGTTTTTTCATCGTCACATGATGACCGTAAGATTTACCAGCTCTGGTGAGGATGATTACCTCAGATCACGTGATGGATTTCAGAGTTTTTTTTATTTAGAGAGACATCTTCGTAAGAAATCGGAAATATATATCATGATAGCAGCAGGAGAAATGCTTGGTTCCGGTACTCTCGATGATACCAGAAAGGAGGCTTTCTTGATTTGCTGTGCTGCCTATACCGAGTTGGTTAAACAGATCACTAAGCGCTTCGATCTGAACGAATCCAGTTCTGATTACTGCATTAAGCGTTGACCCCAAGATGCTGCACACTTTGAATGAGTTCTACTGGATCAGATCATCTTTGAAAGCGGTTATAAACAGGCCATAGAAAATGAGATTCGTGAGCTGAGGACGGCAATCATCGGCAAGGAAATTGAGGTGGAAGAATCGGATGACTTGAAAGCTTGCTGGAGACAACTGCTGTGTTTCAAACGAGCAGATGAGAAGAATGCTTTTCATTTGCTAAGAAAGTTCATTGCGAACTTTAGTCCTATTCTTCTATTTTCCTTTCTTAATAAGTATTTTTTTTTTTTCTGTGGTAAGAAAAAACAAAGAAAAATACATATATCCACTATAAAAAACAGCTTGTTATAGCCGACTCACACAAAAAATGTCCTCTGGTGATATTTGTTTTTTTTTTTGTTTACCACACAACAACAATAAAAAAAAAAAAACATAAGCAGACACCTGAAAAGTTTCTATTCTACTTTTACAGCACAAAGTTTAAAGCTATGACTTTTGTCAAGATTTTCTGCAGTGAAACACAGATAAACAAGATTTTTTTGATGTAGAAGGAGATGTTTCGCTCATCACCATGAGGCACCAAGAGTAGACAATCATGTTTGCTAGAATGAAAGATATGAAGAGAAAATGTTGAAAGTTCCGTTAGTGTACGGTAGGTTGGAAATTGAATAGAAGTATTGAAAATTGAGCGAAAGGGCATGGGTAAAGTAGTACTCGAACCAAGGACGTTATCATTGCCAAACATCCCACTGCGGGGTAGGTTGAGGCACAGATACATCTGCCACCTCAACTGGCAATAATAACTCGTTGGATCTCGCTCATGTACCACTGATAGCTTGTGATAGTTTCTAGCGGTAATTTGTACCGATTAGTGTTGCGATACTGGTCCCCACCAATATGATTCGATGGGTTCCCCCATTATGGGTTTTACATACTATAATTGTTACTTTGTATTCTCCATACGTGGAGTACCGATTATGATGATGTAGAAGGAAATATTATCTCATCACCTTGAGGCCACAAGAGTAGACAGTAAAGTTTTCAAAAACGAAAGAAATGAAGAGAAAGTATTGCTTGTTCCGTTAGTGTACGGCAGGCTGTGAAAAATTGCATAGAAGTTGTTGAAATTGAGCGAAGGGCATGTGATATAGCACCTTATTTTAGGTTAATTTTTATTTTCGTGTACATTGTACTGCTCTGAAAAAAAGAGGAAGAAAAACACACGGTCGACCAATGATCAGATTCCTAAAATCCTGAACCATTAACACAAACAAATTGAATCGTCCTGTCTAATCGCACGTATCACAGCAAACCAGCTTCCTCTATAAGTTTCAAGCGGAAAATGGCACGTACATGGGATTCGCTCCTCATGGTGACCGAATCTGCTATTTTAGCGCCAGCTCTTTGATCGACTCTCAATTTGACGGAATCACGCACTGGCCATTAATAAAGTATAATTTGTCTGGGAGCAAACAGCAGTCCACTTTCCTGGGGTGAAATAACTACCACAACAGGAGGTGGCGGTACAGAGAATCGTCCAAATGACATTATTTCCACTCCACTTGGCCGAAATGACCTCTGTGGTGGTGTTGCGTTGGCGTTGAAGGCCCCGGTGCAATGATGCATTATGGCTCAGAGCAGGGCATGGATTCAGGACGCATTGAGGCAAAAATCACCTACTGCCCCTTTCACTGAAAATGTGAAATGGGCATCGGGTAAAAACAAAGCTTTTGGCACCGTTTCTGCTACCACTGCCTTCGAACCACCCGGTGATGATTCCCGTTAATGCGTTTGCCGTGCACTCACACAATGTGTAGATGCAACGCAGGATTAAGTACGCATCCCTGCCAGCCGGACTGCAGAGCAGCAACGCGGATTTACTCTGCTGCCCGTTTTATGAATCCCTCGTGGAAAAGCTTCACTGCGTCACTGAGTCCCGGTGTTATTCGTATGGCTATGAGTTTGCTGCTGGAAATGGTGCAATACCGCTAGGGGGCAGTTTCGTTTCGTTCGATGTTGTCTGGAGGCATTATTTGTTAATTTTACAGATAAGTGCAGCGACCATGTTCCTGTCCGTAGGCCGATAATCTAATTATCGAGCACTCGAGCGAAGGTGCATATTTTCGGAACATTGCGATAAGTGATTATTTGGTGTGCATGTATGTTCGACGACATGGGATTACGAAGGTACAATGGTATTTATATGTTCTTCTCAAATAAATTCTGTCCAATCGATCTAATCTGAATCTTCCCACGAAGGCATCTGCTTTTAAAAGACCTCACCTGAGCACTCCAAGAACCCTTCTCTCCTGCTTATCGTTCACTCAGAGTATCAGATCTCTGGTCGCTATTGTCTGATGAAACCCTCGCGCTTAATTTCTTTGTTGGCTCATAAATTTTCCACCATCTCAAACGAAGCTGCCAAGAAAAGGTCGAAAGTTCAAGGATTTATGAGTCCTATTTTCACCATTGCCCTCTCTGGTCGGCTATCCCGGTGCACCATCTTGGAACCCCAAGTCCAAACTGATAACTCGGACTTTTTTCGCACTCGCATAATCTACCGACCAGCCAGTGCCTCAGTCAGAGACGAGCAGCTGTTTCATTGGAGATGCTACCTTCAGCTTCGCCCTATCAGCTGGTATCTGACGAAGCAACATAAAAAATACGAAAGTCATTAGCATTTCAATCACAACAAAAGACACATCTTTAGAAGAGTCTCTCTCTCTCTCTCTAAGCTTTGTTGTCGTTGGTTTTGTTATTTGCGGGATGCTCATGCTGTTCGTCAAATGGAATACATGTTCTTTCTATCTATGTAAGAGAAGATTTCCCAACGAAATAGCTTTCTTCTTTTTATGAGGAATCATCGTTGCAAGAAAAGTACGAAGTGAGGCCAACCACCCAGCAACGCTCAACAGATGATTTCGCTGCTTATCCACTTGGGGGTACACAACAGACACTTTCATCTACTTTCGGACGATTCGGCACGTTCACCGACATTGAACGAGGGTAGCCAGCCCGGACAAAGATAAGTTTTCCTCCAGTTCTCCACCCTAAGAATGCCTCAAAGGCAAAGTGGCTACGAAAGCAGCTATGGTCACTGTTGCTGCTGCTGTGTCTGTGGTCGGTGTTTATCTGCAAGCCAAAAACTGGTGGAAAACCTCAAAGGCAGTTAGTTTTCGTCTGTTTCTTCGGCGGCTAACGAACTACAAGCACTAGCATTGGGGGTGGGCAACAAACGAACATGCACAGCCAGCAGCCTTGAAGTGAAAGTCTTGTTCTCAAATTGAAAGAGTGCAACTTGAATTCACGCTGCCGATTCCCTCGCAGTAGGTTATCTTCGACAGCTAGCGAGGTGGAAAAGTTTTCCATTCGGGAAATCGGGTGGCAGCATTCTCTGTGTTTGTTTGTTTGTCCAAGCTCTCTTGGAATCGGGATTTGTTTGCGGAAACTTGCTAGAAGGCACGGATAGGACAACAGAAATCGATAAATTAAAGATGTGAGTGCATTGATGAGTTTGCTTAAAACGTTGAGACTGTGTAGCGATGAGTTTCCGTTAATGATAATCAAACTTACGAGCATCCTCAATAGTATTTTTTCCTACATCAATCCGGAGCTCGGTTCGGAACATACCTGGAAGAGAAGAGAACAAAACAAACTGTTATTCATTTGTCACAACTTACAAATAGCTGAAAATCTCGATAACAAAAGCCCTTCAGCCGTCGCATGTTTATCGCAAACTTACGTCAAGCACTCATTATTCCATCAACGCCCACTCCTAGTCAAGACCCCAGCGATCAATCAACCTTCTCGTTCAGTTAGCCATTCTCTCAACCCCCGCCGTGCGTCAATCTCCTACCATTTCAAGCCAACTGCCATTGACATGTTTCATCCGAGATTCCTAATAACCGCCTAATTAAATTATAAGCCCTCTCTTCAGCTCACCTTTCTCGTTCGTGTTCGATCATTTTTCCTCCAGGCGTATAAGTTGCTGTTGTTGGCATTGGAACTTTTCGCTGAATTGGAGAAGCCGCTAGAAGACAGACAAAGGACCAGCTCCGAGAAAAGAACACAGAGAACATTGGGATTTATCCCAATTATTATCACTATGGAAGCTTCCTGTCAGACTCGGAGGATGAGTGTTGGAGGAAACGGAAAAGTTCTCCTTGACACGCTGTCGAAACTAAACGATGGCGTTCAGTGCTCGGTTGCAAGAAACGGATGTAACATCGGAACGCAATCGACCGTAGAAACGAGATACCGGTTTTTGTTGCCTCGTGGACTCAATGGAGAACTGCGTGGGTTGTTGACAGTTGGGTTGTTTGGGGAAAAGTGATAGTATTCCACTTGCAGAAGGGAAAGGTGATCAAAAGAATTTCTTGTTGCTTCATAATGGATCAAGCGAGTTGGAGAAAATTAAAGCATTGATAGCAGATTGGATTATCGATTTAAAAGAATTTGAGGGTGAGGTCCGAGACAAAACCGCATTGTTGATTTAGGACTGCGATAGTGTTATGAATTCTTACTCTTCTGAAATAAGTTTTGTGGCCTTAATAAGAGCTGACATTTTCAGTGGTTTCGTCAAATGTTTTTCTAGGAAGTTGAGAGAATTTTGAACCGAAAAGATATCGGCTAGTCCAGCTGGAAATTTCACACCAAGGTATCTGTTCAACTTGAAGAAAAACGATGGGTCCAGGAAATATTACTTTTGGGATTTTCAGGTAGTTCCGAATCACTCTTTCGGGCCTGTTGATCTCAAAACCAGAACTTTGCCCCTTTCCAATTCACTCAGACGTATGGCCTTTCCTATTTCTAGGAGCAGTAAAAATAATTTATATATTATGTATCAATTACACTAAGAAGACTTGGTTCGATGCACAAAGATAATCTACTCATGGAATATGTTTATTGTTTGCGGTAGAATGGAGTAAACACTTATTGCGTCTAAACAAACGCAACACCCTAGAAGCAGTAAATATCTCTAAATACGACAAATATCTTTCATTTGGGCCCAACTGACAAACGTAAACAATGACACCTACCGTAAATTTCTCGTGGTACAAAGTATGTTACCCTCCAATTCTATCGGTGAACTTTTCCTCTTCGATAAGACCGTGGTGGATTCATTTGGCGATTTTTCAATGACAAGAAAATCGCGGAAAAAGCCATTGTTTACGTTTGTTGGTAAGGACCTAATAAAAAATCTTTGCCGAATAAGCTTTAAACCTTATCAGCAGCAGGAAGATGTTTGAACAGAAAGCGCTTGAGCTTAATCAAAGATGTCACTAACACATGCATATATAATCGGGTTTGTTGCTCTGAAACAAAATGTAAACGACTGTTTTTTTTTTCTGGTGCGGTAAAACGAATGCATCACACTGTACGAAAATACTAGTCTTTTTATTGGATCTACATACTTAGAAATTATGAATTTTACTCGAGACATCGATTCATGTAAGTAAAAAGTCGGGGAACGTAAAGAAAGATTTCGTGTAAAATTATGTCTCCTTAAACTGACAAATACGCAAATCGACGAAAGATGTGTTTGATTGAATTTGTTTTCTCATCTCTTTCAACTCATTTTTTTGTGCTAAAGGACGCTTACATGTGTCGTTCTTAGGGGACAGAAATTTACATGACATTTTGGTAGTGTGTACTTTTTCACCATTTACATATAGAGTTTGCATCCTCTATATGTTCCGGCGTTTCATGTTTACGGTTTGTTCGTAGGCTGTTTTTGCGATGCTTTTGACATTAGAAACCTTGAAGATTATTTTGCAAATGAAGCTACACGTGAAATTGCATCCCATCTATACCGAGGCTGCCGCATATTACATTGGTATTCAATACTGTATACTGTACTTTACTATGTGAAAGACACTTGGAGTTTTCAAACGACGTGTGCTTTGGACCATCTTTGGTGATGAATGAGAAAACGGCGTATGGAGGAGGAACCCAGAATCTAGAAATTCGCCAAAGCTGCAACCCAACCATCACATTTCTGTCATAATCGGTTGCAGCAACTTGATTGTGACTTAATTGAGTCACAAAGCAGTTAAATACTTTGACTCATTTGCAACGAGTGAGCTACTAGGGAAGGGTACAATGCGCGGGATACGTTGTAAGGATGCCAGACAACAATCTCGCCAAAATGGTGTATGCCTAGAATCTGGCCAGTACAAGACACAGGGGAGCGCAGCGGTTAGATAAAGTGGAACAAGACTCAGCAAGTGTTGGATGCCCGAGGAACTGGAGACAAGCAGTCCTAAAACTAATTTCTAGGCGAAACATAATGGCACAGATGCGGTCCAGGAGGGACATTGGACCAGCCCTAGTAAGTATAATAAACTTTAAATATGCACAATGTTGCCATCTTTTATTTGTGGAATTTTTAAATCTTGAAAGTAAACTTGGTAATCGCAAAACAATCCAACTGATCGATGCAATAATCTCAAAAATCTATCTTGAGATGAAATATCGTTCAGTGTTTCAATTTTTCGTGGTGGTTGACAATATTTTAATTTTCGTTTATCATTCTACCCTGGACGCTTAGTTATTTTTGTTTCGTTTGAACTCTCAAACAACATGGTACGCATGGCTCAAAGTATACGGCAAATTAAGAGAAAACTGACATTATTGCTTAGCTACCGCTGGCTGTCTACTGTCGAAAATATGCAATGGTAAGTTGGATGAGATCAAGAGAAATTCCAATCATAAGAAATGTTTAGCAGCAAAATTGATTTTGTCGTCATGAAAAACACGGATTTCAGATAGTGAGCATGGTTCGCGATTAAATTTAACCTTTCGTTAAGTCTTCTTTGGAAACGGGCCATTTATCTCCTCATTGCTAACTCTTCTAAACTGCCAATCAGTTGGCTGACTAGCCATAAATAGTTGCCAATGGATGAGAATATGCAACGGTAAGATGAGATTAAGCAAAATTTGAATAAAAAAGAACTCTTTACCTACACACTACCAAAATGTCGTGTAAATTTCTGTCCCCTGAGACCGACACATGCAAGCATCCATTTACACATAAAAATTAGTTAAAAAATATGAGAAAATAAATTCAATCACACACATCTTTCGTCGAATTGCGTGTGTGTCAGTTTCAGGAGACATAATTTTACAAGAAATCTTTCTTTACGTTCCCCGACTTTTTACAGACAAGAATTACATCTCGTGTAAAAATTAGAATTTCTTAGTGTGTAGGATTAATAAATTTATGGTTCTGACGGATTTGAGATTATAGGCATGATCCACAGTTTAAGCCTGCTTTTAGATCTTTTTCGGAAGTCATAAGGATAGGATAATGTATTTAGTGGAAATAAAAGGGAATTTGTTCGAGATTACTAATGTGTGCATTAAAAAAGTGACTATTTTTGGATGGATGGTAAAAAAAAACGGAAAAAGAAATTTTAACAAACCAAATTGCTTTTTATTCGAGTAGTGGGCCGACGCTAGATTCGGCCAAAACACTACGTCGTCATCCTTGTGGTACTTTTTGATGAAGGTGGCAACTTCTGGGAGGCACTAATCGTATTAAAAATTGGAACATTTGGTCGCTTATTTCAATGCACAGTTTAATGAAAGTTTGAATAAGTTTTTCACATTTATTTTTATTTTTATTTTTAAAATGTGATGAAGTGTTGTGTTAGTTTAAATTTTCCTTCTTGTAATAACAATTGTTCTACTACATTTTTTTCAATCTGTTTAGAAAAGAGTGAAGTTTTAGAGTAGGTTATTTCAATTCCCAGCGATCCCCAGAATCTCGTCGTCCATAACGATGCATTTCGACTGCACCAACCACTCAGGGAACAGCTTCCTGGCACGGCATTTGGCCACCGCATTCTGTTTATCGGTTTAGTTCGGTGCCTTCCTTACCTTGAAGACATAAAATGCAGTCCACTTCATTGTCTGCTGGACGAACCAGACGGAAGAACTGACCTTCTTGGCCACGCCCCGAATCAAATCGTACGGATTGCGCTTGAAGTATCCCCCCACCTTTCTCGTGTTCACGGGGTCGGTCGTTTTCGCTTTTTTTCCGCTGCCAGCTCGCCGCTGTGTCATCTGGATCCCCTTGAACGATTTTACGACACGAGACACGGTCGAATTGTCGATTTCCAACTGTTTCGTGATCCACCTGTGGGACTGACCTGGATTTTCCACGACCGCGCCCATAATTAGTTGTCGAAGCATTCCTTGATTGGAAGCCATCTCGATCACCACTTGACAGATTGTGACGAGATGTTGCACATGTAAACATAACACTCTAGTTTTACTCAAGTGTTTACCCAATTTTTCATCAATTTTTACCCATGCAATAAAAAAAATATACACAAAAGAAAGTGTTGCATTTGTTTTCGAGAACAATGTTTATGATACTAAATTACTTGTATACATTTTTATTGCCAGTGCTGTATTCACAGATAACTGAGTTCAATTCACTGCTCATAATTACTTACATACATGCTAATGTGATGTTTAATATTAGCGGTTAATGCACTGTCGGAATGCATAATCAGAGATGTGAACCCTGCATTAGCAACTGGCTGCCAACTGGCTCACACCGGAAAGAAGTTTATTTCGCTCCTCATCGTTGCGCTTTTCCCGCTGGCTGCAAATTCACCTTTGGCTACTATTGCTAAGATTCTTATCAACTGGCTGCCTAGCCCTTGGTGGTCCTGCTTTGCCTGTTTTGCAACCAGCTGTCTGCCAATCCACCACTGGCTATAAATCTACCTCTGGCTTCATGCCGCACCTATCATCCCTAAGACCACCAAACGAATAATGCTTTGCCCCTTTATATATTTTATGCATTGCATCGGATACTGGCAACGCTTATGATGTGCTCACTCATACACGCGTTAGACTATTAATCTGAGCCTTCCTACATTCTACCCGTTCTTCTGTCAACAACTTGATTCGCTCGTGAATTTTCGATAAAGAAGTGATAGTTTTCGAGATGCTGTGAATCGAAAAGAGTTTTAAAATTAAAGTGATGGACACGGTGTTTCGTGGGAAAGATGTTTCGATGAACAAAATAGCGAAACGTTTCGGAATTCATCATGACAGCTCAATATCTATTATCAAAAAGTTCGGAGAATACTACTCTTTCGAAGAATTGCTAAGAAGAGGAAGAAACTCAGGCCCAGCTAATCCAAAATTGGATCGGGATGTAGTGAACCTCATCGTTCGGAACAGATCGATGTTGATTCATGATTTTGCCAAAATGGCTGGTACCTCCGTCGGAATAGTGCCAACAGTAAAGAATCACAACAACCCGAAGACTTATAAGAAGCAGAAAATAGCAAAACAATGCGCTGCGCAAAAATCAAGGGTAAAAACCAGAGCCAGAATGTTATACAATCGACCTTTGCAACGACTATCTGCCTGCATTTTGATCGATGACGAAACATATGTGAAAGAGAACTCCAAAAAACCTCCAGGACAGCATTTACACCAAGGTCATTGGCGAAGATGTGAGCATCTCCAAAAATTTGTTCGAGGCGGAAAAAATTGACCAGGAGGCTCTCGTATGGCAGGCCATTTGTTCCTGCGGCACCAAGTCATCTATTTTCTAAACTATAATCAATGCCGAAGTTTACCGTACTGAGTGTTTGCAGAAAAGGACGCTTCCGTTATGCAAGCAGTACAAGGTTCCTCCTTTGTTTTCGCCTGATTTGGCGCCAGCCCATTACGCGAAAACCACAGTTCAATGAATGCAAGAAAATGAAGTAGATTTCGTTGAGAAAGACATCAATCCTCTCAATTGTCCACAGATTCGTTCAATCGAACGATACAAGGCTATCGTCAAACGCAACTTCAAGAAGAGTGGTAAGCAGTGAAAGACCACGGAAGAGTTAAAAATAGAAATGGTCTGCGGCTTCCTGCAAATGCGGCAAAACAACTGCGGAAAATGCAACAAAAGTAAATCTCATGGTAGATTCAAATCAAAAATCAGAAAATAGTTTTCGTTCATTTTTATTTTGTTTAAACTAAGAGAGCAAGATTTGAATTAAACGAAACAGTTGTTTTCAATTTTGTTGTTTTTTTTTTATTTCAGGCTATCTGAAAAAAAAAAAAATGTGCGTCCGGTTTGTTATCGATACAGTCCTTATGAGACGCTGAAAGCTGCCAATTGAATTATATGTTAGGAGAATTCTGTGCATTTAGTGAATTTTGTACTAATACTAATACTTTTAATTGTGCATTTCACAAGGTGTGTTAAAAGATTATTATTGTTTTTAATGACAGGGTATAAAATTGAAATAAAACAATTTTCGCTACACGAGAATTTTCTTGTTTTTGCAGAGGGCACCCCAGTGAAATAAACATAGCCGCAGTGCTTAATGAAGGAGGACACACTTCTGCCTTGAGGTTTATATAAACTGTCGATGCGTAGAAATTAATTATATTTAGATATTATGGGGAGAAATTATGTCAGAGTCTCAAAATATTATAATTGAAATCGTTATTGGTGAATTATGTTTGTTATGTTCAGTAAACTAACAACAAAATTTTTAACTTCATGGGGAAGGCGATGGAACACAAAACATAACACAAGTATTACCCTCAAAAATACTAAATCAGGGTTATCAGCTTTTCCGTAAAACTTTAGTTGAAGTTTACCAATTTTCTTCCGCTTACTCAATTTCAAAAATTTCCTAGCTCAAGAATAGAGCCTCGCTTAGCAAAATGTTTGTATGATTTTTTTTCAAGAGTTTAAAAAAGCTACAATTATATAAGACAAATTCCCTAACAATGTTTACGATGGAGGATATTGCAAAGAGTAACTATAGTAACTATAAGAGTTAACTGTGTACTAAGTCATGACATTTTTTGAAAATTGTTTTGTTCACTAATACCTAATTTGTTAGTGATGAAAACCTTAGGAGGGACTTTTTTTTCTCGAGAAATGCCCTAAATACTAATAGATGATCTAACGTTTTCATATATTAACTGCTAAATTTATCGTTTATGGGTTTAAAATTGTCTATTTTATAATGCCGACTTTACTTATGTTACGTGAAGAAGAACGAATAGATTCTTAGATGAGGCTCCTACGTTACACGAGCTAAATATTATTTGCAGTGCTTAGGTAGCTATACTCTCTAGAATTTCGCTATTGCCTTCGACCCTGAGAGTATGTTCTCCTGGCGTAAAAAGTTATTTTATTTACCAATTGCAATATTTGAACAACTTTCTCAATTCATCCTTTTCATCAACATTCAATCCTTGATTTGAACCCATCTCGTTCCGCAACTTAACAAATTATCTCTTCCGAACAATGAATTGGGTAACGACAGTACGACTAGTAGTACACCTACCGGCGACGTTGGCAGCCAGCAACAAAACAAAGCATCCTTTCGCTTCTTGCGAGCAGACAAGCAAAAAAGCAATAGAAACTTCCTTTACTTTGCCCGTAGTTTACAGGAGATGGTAAACACGACAACGAAAACGTCGTCGACGACGTCAGCAAGAAGGGAAAAACTTCAGCCGCCCCGTTTTATTGATTGCCTGTTATGGAACAAGTGGGAACGGAGTGGTATGTAGCGGGGGTTGAAATTCGGTGGAAAACTTGGCAGCCCAGAAGGCGTGTTCTGGTTCCCGCTGTCTCGGCTCTCGCACAGCACAATGCTCTTGAAATGTATATAACGAAAACAAATGATGATGATACTTTAATAAGATTATCTGACGTTGCCGGAAAAGGCAAAATTTGGCACTCTCCGGTGTCTGGGACCCGAAGCTGGCAGGGCAATTATCGAGCATAGTTGGGCGTTGACAACCGGATCCTTGGACGGCTTTAAGATGCTAGCTGTCGACCTCCATCCTCCCGTCATACATCTTCCGAGTAAATTCAATTCCTTAAGCCGCACTTCATTAGCCCCAGCTTGAACCCATGTCTGTTTTATTTCTTGCTTTGCATTTTTATAGGAAACCATTTTTCGCTTCCAGTCGACTGCGTCCTTTCATTAGATTATGGCCGTAGCGTGCCGCCGGCAGAATTCCTTTTTTTTTTGCAAATTTCGTTCTATATTTTATAGCTTCTAGAAAAAAAAAAAACGTAACAAATGCGGGTGATACGGATCCCAGCCGCTTCAAACGATACTGAAACCCTCACTGCGCCGCTGAACTATTCGCAATTCGTGCAAATTTCTTCCGTTCATTCCGAGATCCCAGGTGTGAGCACCGGACGCGCTGCGGAGAAATATACTAAGCTTCTCTCGTCTCGTCGCATAATAACACAGAACGAAAAAAAAAGAAAGAAAACCATTCGAGACATCGCAGGATACACTCGATGAAACAGAACGCAAACTACCCCGGTAGCAGCGGGCTGTATTCTTCGGGGAACTATAAAGCGAGTAAAATAATAATCAAGCAAACCCCCCTCAGGAAAACGAATGAATCCTATAAAAAGAGAGCACACTTCTGCTTCTAAAGCTGCATGGATTTTCTACTGAAAGGAATGCAACTATCCCCTGAAGCGACCCCTGAATATCCAGTTGTTCATCAACCGGTAGCACCGGGGAATCTTCACTTCAATGAAAAGCGTGGAAAAAATTAAATAACAGAAGAGGAATAATAATTTATTACGTGCTAAAAATTTCTAAAATAAACGCACATAAAAGGAAAACACCCCCCTCTGAGAAGCTGCTGAGAGAGGCAATATGGAAGAATAGAAGAAAAAATAAACCGTTGAGAAGGTTGAAAAAAAAAACACAACTAGTGAAAGGTAAGCAAATACGATTCATTTATTTGGTTTTTGTAAGCAAAGTTGGCATTGAAATAACGAACAAGGAGTCGGGAAGTGAGTTGTGAGGGGATTTTGAATGTTTGGTGAGACGAGTCAGGACTCAGGGCGACTGCGGTGCAGTGGTTGCAACCTCACAATAACGACTGTTCCAGAAAGTATAAGCACACCTTATTTTAACGATCACTTTGAATATAATGAAATATTTCAACATATTTTGGCTGCGTCCTTTTGTTTGCACATTTCTGAATGACATAGCATCAAAAAAAGTGCTCAGTTTTGTGTTACCTATCAAAATGCGCGGTCTTACTCCGGAACAACGAAAAAGTATCGTGCACAAATGGTGCACTGTGAGCGGACTCCCCTTGAGAAAATTGGCCAAGGAAGAGGGTGTAAGCGTCGGAGCGGTACAATCTGCGATTCGAAAATATAGAGAACAGTGTACGTTTGAAGATGCGCCGAAGAGTGGTCGGAAATCCGGTCCTGTTAGTCCGGATATCGATAAAAAGATCAGGGATGCCTACAAGCGAAAACCAGCGACTTCCGTTCGGGATGTTGCGAAAAAACTAGGGACCTCGTCGAGTAACGTCATGCGTGCCAAAGAAAGACTTGGGCTAAAAACATACCGGAAGCAGAAAAAAACCCAAAAGGAACCCAAAACAGGCCGCGTCCGTGAAACCACGGGCCCGCAAACTCTACGATTCGTTATTGTGTAGAAATTCTGGGTGTATAATAATGGACGATGAAACGTATGTGAAACTAGATTACAAAACGCTTCCCGGACCACAATTCTATACTGTAAGCGAAGACAAAGACATCCCCGAAACGGAGAAGGCAATTTTTACCGAAAAATTCGGTAAGAAGGTTATGGTTTGGCAGGCAATATGCGAGTGTGGTAAAACATCTAGTCCGTACATCACAACGGAGACGATGAACACTCAGAAATACGTTAAGGAATGTCTCCAGAAGCGATTATTGCCAATGATCAGGCAGCACGAAGGTCAAGTAGTGTTTTGGCCTGATTTGGCGTCATGTCATTACGCAAAGGACACTTTAGAATGGTACAAAAGTCAAAATGTATGTTTCGTGCCGAAAGACATGAATCCGCCGAACTGCCCGGAGGCACGGCCAATCGAGACTTTTTGGGCTTTAACCGAAGCAAAGCCTCGAAAATTCATAAAACCAGCGGACGATATCCAAAAATTTAAAAAAGATGGGCCAAAAGTGGTCAAAATGGTGGGAAGTACCACTGTGCAGAAGCTAATGGGTCATGTTCGAGGAAAAGTTAGGAGTCTTGGCTATGATTAAATATTTTGATTAAACGAGAGTAAAATATTATATAAAACACAAATACGAATATTATTTTCCAAGTAAAATTATTAAAACTAAAAAAACATGACGTTTTTGTTATTTTGAAAGTGTGTTAATACTTTCTGGAAGAGTACTTTTCAATGGTGGTGTTTCCAAATCGGTACTGGGATACAAATTTTTCAGCTCTTAAAAGCCAACAACTTCATTAATTGTGATATTGTTTGCAATTTTTGCAAGGATTAACTTAGGTATCGAAGAACCGAAAATCCTCATTTTCGGTTCACTTCGGTACCTCAGTTAATGCTTGCAAAAAAAACAAAAAATAAAAGAGAGAAAATTATCGGATGGACGAAATAGAAACGATATAGAAAAATCAAAAGATATCAAAACAAAACGAATTTTCATGGATTACTGTATAACTTCATGATTGTACACAGTTGGTTGGAACTTCAGCTATAGCCCTCGAGCAGAAAGAAGTTGGCTTGTTCTTTAGCATTCTGGTCGCCTTATCAGTTCTTTTTCGGTTTGCGCCACGAAATTGTTCAAATAGATCCTCCGCTTTAGGTTTGCACAGCAATTTTTATTTGGGCTCAGGATTTGGGCACGTTGGATGGGGTTGATGTTCTTGGGAACGATTGGAATCTTCAAACGCTCCATCTCCTCCGGCGACCGCTTCACGTCATGTACCGAGGCCAGTTCCGGCGAGAACACGACATCGTCCTTCATGTTTCTTAATAAAAGCCGCAGCTTCCGATGTACTTCACGTCACTGCTAACCTCCTTCCTGAGGGACATTAAATAGCCGGTCCCTTGCCAGACTTTGCCGTTGAGGTAGGTCTTGTTGTCTATGACGACAGTCAGTTGCTTTTGGGTGACCGCTTGCTTTTCCGTCACGGCCGGCGTCGACTTCCGCTTCCTCATTACGATGCCCACGTTTGCCAAATACATTTTGATCCAAGACGCGGAAAGATTTCGCCACCTTGCCTGCCGTAAGCGCTTGTTGCACCTTCCGGTCACGCAAAACCGCCAGACCCTTGCTCTCGATCCTCTCACGCTTCCTCCAGCAGCGCCTTCTTCGCTCCAGGGCGATAATTAGCAAACCATCGTACGTACAGGGTAGGCCCAAATAAGTGACGCAGTATTTTGTTTCAGTGTGGAATTCTTCTAGACATCGCAAGAGCCAACTGTTCTCCAGCATATTAAAGAGGGACTGATTAATATGTAAACAAACTAGTGTTTGCTAGATTCCGTCGACAGGAAGTGCCTAAGAAAAATATGGATTTCAAAAGACAACGGATTTTGCAGTTGCATTTGGCGAGAAAACGTTCCAACCAGATACTGGCCGAGACCCGGATGGAACTAATATGCCGCACGTTAATCGACCGGACGTTGAGAAGATGGAGGACGAGGGGATCCATCGATCCAAAGAAAAAACCAGGTCGTCCTCGCAAACGGCTTGAAAAGGCAGTGTGTGAGCGAATTCCCGAAATCTTGTTGTTTTTCATAGAAACTGGCTCAGGATATAGACGTCTCCAGAAAAACTATCAGATCAGTTCTCAAAAAGGATTTGAGATTGGTGCCGTACAAGAAAAGAAAAATTCATGGACTTTCGGAAGTCAATAAAAAGAACAGAGTCATTCGTTGTCGCGAATTATTTCGTCAGGACGGTGATAGTGTTTTCGGACGAGAAACATTTCGTATTGCAGCAAAGTTTCAACGCTCAAAATGACAGGGTCTATGCAGCGAGTATTCAGGATATTCCTTCTTCAAGTTGACGCTTCCAAAATCATACTTTTTCATGGTTTGGGGAGCGATTCCTGCGGAAGATCGTCTACCACTGCTTTTAATTGATAAAGCTGTAAAAATCAACGCAGCATACTACGTAAAAGAGGTCCTGGAAAAGCATGTGAAGAAGCATACTTGAACGATGTTCGGTAACCGTAAATTAAAATCGTTTTTAAAAAAGTTTCTGTCTTCGATAAAGTTATTCACTACCTCAAGACCTTGTAGTTAGTAAGTATCAGTTCCGAATATGTTCGTTTGCCATATAGAACGTATCAGATTTACAAACGTTGATGAGTTGGACACGGCCTTTTGATTGGTAATTAAAGGTTCAGAATTTTCTCGCTACGTGGCGCTGGCATGAGACGGAATATCCAGAACATGCTATGTCTTGGGATCCAACCTGACTTCTTTCCATCAAACTAATGGCGCTGAACAACTTTGTCGATGACAGGAACCTTCCATATGGACAAGATAAAAAAGTAAATTATGTTCAGGAAACTCACTTATGCACTAGCGTCACGTAGCAAGAAACTTCTGACCTATTAATACCCAATGAAAATGCCATGGCCCACAGAACAACTATATCGAAGACAGGAATGTTGTATATGGCCCAAGATCTAGCATATTTGGGAGATTTACTTGAACACTAGCGCCACGAATTGAGACAACTTTGGGAAGATTTGTGGACGGAGTCAGGAAGCAGGAAGTAAGAAAGCTGAAGGAAAGTTATCCGAATTTCAAACGAAGCATTTCGTCGATATTCCGATCAAAAGTGTTCGCTGTTGTTGTTGATGCGGTAGAAGATAAGATGCTGGGACCAAAGTTGATTTTTGTCATCATGTCTGCAGTCTATGACATCATGTCCCAGACCTATGGCATCGTTTCTTTTTGACGATTTTAAAAATTTTAAGCCTGAGCGTCAAAGCAAAATCATTAATTGAAAGAGAATTCACGAAGAGCAATCTTCTGCCAGCCCTTAATATGGAAATCGGGTTTGCCTCTTAATCGGCATTTAAGAAAGCGAGAGTATTTGCAATAATTTCGGTCAAATACGTTTTGGCATTCCGCAATGACTGTCGATCTATTTGCTGTGGTTTTCTGAAGTAGCTACTCAACAAATCTCCATTAACATACTCTTTAAGGCGAAAAGGGATGGAGTCCTTACTCCATATGAGTTATAGGTTAGGTTGATTATCACTTCACGTTTTTGAGACTAAAGATCACAAACAAAACAAAGCAAGCAGCGGTCAAATTGCTACCCAATGGATGCTCCAGTGGAGCGGGCGATTCTTGAAAGTTTCGCACCTGAAGTCCTAATAGTGTTTGAGGTTTGTGCTCAGAGGACTTCGAAGTGATAGGGATTTGTCCTTTGTCCGTGTGCAGACTTCTTCAGTGTCGTGTACTAATACTCGAATGCTTAGCTATTTTTCTTCGATGTTCATGCTTCTAACAACTTGAAAGCAAAATGCCAAAGCAGTAGGCAAAATGAGGCAAAAATGCCTGAAAATGGCGGGAAATTTAAAACTAAGATTGTGTGGCCACACTGGGTAGCGACGACGTTGATGGTTTGGAGGGGTTAAGTTCGAGATACGATGCTATTTTCGTTCACGTGCAATTCCATAAGGGCCAAGCTTGGTGGGTTTGGATAGGCATCATTTAGATACTTTGGAAGAAGCAGAACGCCAACCAGTCGGGCCCCGCAAATGATTTTCAGACAATTGAGAGGTGGCAAGTGCTCTCAAAATCGCAGAGCGAAACAGATAATTGTTATCCTTTTTGTCCCCTGAAATTAATAAACTATATTATATGATCACATCACTTTTCAAGGTGAATCCTGATCCATCGAGCTCTACCCTACTAACATAGAAAAAACCCCTTCCGGTGACCTTTGTGGGGATGCCGAGGTGAAGAAGGTCCTTAAACAGCAAAGGTCACACAAACTTTCCTTCCCTATTCCCACCTGATTGCAAGGACGTGGCCGGCGCCGTTATTGATTATCAAAGAAATTGAGTCACTGAAACATGTACAGTGAGAATGGCCCCATTCAGTTGATTCATTGTGCAATTTCACTGATTCTGATCAATCACGAAGTAGCAACCATTGATACGTGCAGTCAGTCAAGCTAAGCTAAGCTAAACTCTGCCGGGAGCACAGTTTTATACCTCGTCGAAGAGATAGGATGTTCCTGGATCACTGGAAGCCATTTTAACCGAAAAATTTGGCATGCACGTAATGGCGTAGCAGGCCATATGTGGATGTTGGAAAATATCTCGTCCATTCATTACCAGGCAGACACAATGAATAGTCAAATCTACGTGAAGGAGTGTCTACAAAAAAGGTTGCTACCCTTGATTCAACAGCAAAACAAGTCTACAATCTTTTGGCCTGATCTTGCATTCTGTCATTACTCTAAATATGCACTGGAGTGGCACAAAAGGATCAATTTTGTATTCGTACCAATGGAAATGTCCATCAAACTGCCCAGAGATTCACCCTTTCGAAATTTTCTGAGTTTTGAAGAAGGCGAAGCTGAGAAAACACATGAAACCAGCGGATAGTTTTGAAAAATTTAAGAAAGATTCACCAAAAGTGGTGAAAATGGTAGGAGAAAGCACTGTGCAGAAGGGAAAAGTTTGAGAACTCGCCTACCCTACGAAAAATCAAATTTCAAATGGAATTGAAGATGGAAAGAAAGCATTGTTATTTTCGTATGTTTGAGAATAAAGTAATCAAAAATCACAGAATGGTCTTTTTTTATTTGAGAAAAAAAGGTGTATTTAGATTTTTCGGAACAGTCTATACATCTACATCTGATCTACAAAGTACAACAGCACGAGTGCTCAAAGGTTAATCATTTTTGTGTACCACACTTTTGACCAATTTAAGTACACACTTCTCACTTTTGAGGTGTGTGGAAAATGCGTGTGCAAGTTTTCAATGACATGTGGGAGACAAGTATATTTTATTGTTTTGATTTATTCATGCTGCTGACAGCAGAAAGGTCACTGTTTCCAGCTAAATTTGATTCATAAATGTTGAATCAGTTGATCAGCTGAATAGGAACGTCTCGGAAAATGCACTTTTAGTATCCTTTAAACTCAAGATGATAGTTGATAGGAGAATTACGACCACCTTACAGTTAAATATCAATTTTTAGCAAACAGACCAACATTTCTTAAGATAGAGTGTACTTTCAAAATGTTGCGAGTGGAGAAGATCCATCAGTTTATTAGCTAAAAACACTGCACAGCCGGGAAACTTTCGCTTCGGTTCCCTACCGAAGCGAAAACATAACCATAATGTTGTCATCAATATTCGAGAATTCCATGAATACAGACACGTTTGGCTACCCTGCACCTTACCCAGCGCAAAAATAAGTCCCTTTTTAACAACCCTCAACTTCATTGCAAATAGCTTTCGGGCGAAAATGCTAATAACCAACATAATTTCCAAATACTCTACAGAGCTTGTGATCACAACGAACCACTTATTTTTATTAGTTCCATAATTCAACGCCCAACGCATCATGATTGGACGGGCGTTTTCGAGTACAGCTCGTGCCACTGCTCGTGCTCGGTGCGCCAATAAAAGCATGTAATATTTCTTCCGGCACTTTGTCCCGTTCATGATCACGGCCCGACTAGGATCTGTTCTGGCCTGGGTTGTGCGGCCACTTCCACACAGACGTCTCTCGGTCTGGGGGGGAAACAACAGTCTTCATTAGTGATGAGTAATTCCAAACAAGACTTCAAATTGATGACTCCGGTTCAGGATGATGAGCAGCCAGGATAACAAAAAAAAGGAATCCTCCCAGGAAAGTCGAGGGACAGATAAAATTCAAAATCATACCAACCACATCGCTGCTGCTGACTGCCCGGGGGAGTCCGCTTGTCAGTGGGTGAGCAAATTTGTGCGGCGAAATTGATGAAAATAATGAGATTATTCTATGCTGCAGGCGGCAGTCGAGCGGTGAGTGGTCATTGCGGTGCCTTCAGGCATGGTCGTCGGACGTCCTGATGTGAAATGAAATTACTCCGATTTGCTTCGTTCTTCCTTTTCAATTAAAAGTTTCTGGCAGTTCGGGTGGTTCGGGGAGGAACTTGCCAGTTGTATTGTCACCGCTGGGCGGAAATTGGGTCCATCTTGAGTTCATAGTAAACAGCTAAATAATTGGAATATATAGAAGCGCAATTTTTGCTCATCAAAACGAATGGTAGGAATAAAAATTCTACCGGTTGCCAAGCTTTCTTGTTTCGGTGTTCTAGAGTCATGTATTGTCTTAGATGAGAGTTATTTATGTTTTCTAGACCGGCGTCAACTGACTTCAAAAACATCTTAGATAATAACTCCACTGATATGGTCTTGAGATTTTATGAAAACATATTATGTCAATAGAAATATAAAGATGCAAATTCATGTTGGATTACAAATTTCTTACGTCACCACGTTGAAAAGAAGGTCGTACCTAGATCTTTGATGCATTCACAATCAAATGCAAACAATTTCGAAAACAACGTCATCTCAATCGTTTGTTTGGACATGGGTCAGCGTGAAGTGTAATCCTTCCAGGAACTTTTTCCTGTCAGTTATTGCCTCAGCATTTATTCAATTTACATCATGCCGTGGTTGTATTTCCCCGTATCGATAAGCTCGATTGACCTCTTGATGATGACAGCCTGAGTGGGCAGCGAATGCAGTGCTGAATTGCATTACAGTAAGGTGGAAACGAGCTGAAGCCGCAAATAGAGATTCAGTGTTGTAAATAATTAATTTGCCACGTTAGTGTTAAAGCTGGGAATGCCGGCGAATTCCACGACCAGCAATGGACGTACTATAGGTCACATGTTTCAGCGGATGATCCGACTGTCACCTTGATTGACATCATTGACACGTGATATGTTTATTATGTTTGCGATTGGTCTTGGAAATCCTGTTCCTTCGAGCTGGCAGCTTGACTGGTCTGACTTTGTAGTGCATTATTACAAATTGAATCAATTGATTACATATTCTTCACTTCTTGCCAGTTAAAAATGTTCGTCAAACTCCCAGCCTCTATGCAGGTTCATTTCAATTATGTGCTAGGCAACTCGCGAACAACAGAACATGGACACGAAATTGCCCTAGATCAAGCGGCACACTAATTGGTTTTATTGGTGACCGTGTGGACATTGGATCTGTACTAAATACTCGCCCATTAGGGTCGTCGATGTAATTCAGCGCAATAAAACATTTTCGTAATTAAGCACTACCTCTTGCCTACCCCGTGGACTCCTAAATATATACATTTTTTTTTTATAGGATATTTACCGCTCCATTCGATTGGCTTTAACGAAGCATACAGTAAACTTTAGGTTAACGTGGTGAGCGAACACCGAAGGAATGCACTATGGGGACTTAGGTGGCCAATAAGAAATAGACCGACTTTTTCCGATTCGTGATTTGTGTACGTTTATCGGTAAATGACTAGTCAATGGAGAAAACCACAAAAAATTAAATCTTCAAACCCTATACTTACCGAGGTAGCGGAATTTTTTTTTCACGGAAAAATCCGAATTTAAAAAAAAAGTTAACTGCCACCACTGTTTGGGGTAAGAGTCCCAACCCTGTATTCGCTATTCTTCTTCAACATGAAGTTGTCAAAAACGTAAACATTGTTGCTGAGTTCACAGTGAAGCAGGATGGTGCGTAAATATAAGCGGATTTCATCCCGAAAAAATTGGCCAGCGGCCAGGATGGAAACAGCAGTGCAGTCCGTGATCGAAAAGGGCACTTCGGTGAAACGAGCCGCGCAGGAACTTGAAGTTCCACGGAAAATGCTCGCCAAATACCTGAAACTCAACGAGACAACCCCCATCGCCAGTTTGGAGCTAAGTTTGGGTCGTTATGAGACTGTTTTCAACGCACAGAAAGAGGAAAAATGTTACGGAATTGGCCGTCGTGATGTACGCAGCCTTGCGTTTGAGCTAGCAGAGCGGAACAACATAAACCATCCATTCAATCGAGACAAGGAACTGGCCGGTTGGGATTGGTTTTACGGTTTTCGTAACAGGCACCAGGAACTTTCCCTCAGGATTGCAGAACCCACATCAGCTGCTCGCCTGCAGGGATTCAATCGAGTTGCTGTGGACAAATTCTTCAACATTCTTGAGGAAAAAGGATGCCATCAAAAGTTCCCCCCAAGCAGAATATTCAATGTGGATCAATTTGCACGGTAAGATTCAAATGATCATTAAAATTATGTAGCTATTTTGTTTAATTTTATATTTCTATATACCAGGTTCAAACCAAGAAGGCACGAGCGCTGGCCTTGAGAGGTAATATAAAGTTGGCGGAATCACATCAGCGGAGCACGGAGTTATGGCAACGGCCTGTGTGGCCATGTCAGCGAACGGAATTTTCATCCTACCGATGCTTCTTTTTGCGAGAGCAAGAATGACGGAGCGCTTGAAGAAGGGTGCTCCATACAACCGGGTGGATTTCGACAAATTTTTCGATCACTTCCTGGAACATAGTTGACTAACAGAATCGAGTCCAATTCTGTTGCTGCTTTATGGACACAGCTCACATACCAAAAATATGACGTTTTTGGGAAAGGCAAGCCGGAATCACGTAACTGTAATCAGCTTCCCGCCGCACTGCAGTCATCGGATGCAACCTTTGGACGTAACCTTTATGGGACCGCTGAAGACGTATCTGTCCAGGGCAATCGACGCATACCTCAAAGCAAATCCCGGCAAGGTCGTTACCGTGAACTTTTTGGAAAGGCTTACATCAAAACATGTAACGCATCAATCGCAATCAACGGATTCGCTAAGACGGGACTGGTTCCCCGAAACAGGCGTGTGATTACTGACGATCTTTTTGCACCTGCTGATGTTACGGATATTGACCTTACGTGCAACGACCCGACTGACTTCAACGGAACAAGTGATCATGATGGAACTGGTGGTGACATCGAAGCTTGTGAATTCAAAGACAAGGACTTCGACAAAAACCTGACGGCGTTCAGCAACGATGAACCTGTGATTTCAGTTACTGAGGATGAAGATAAAAAAAACTGTGCGCCGGGAACCCCGCGGGCTCCACATCAAGGGTTTGAAGTTCAAGTCCGTACCGCACGGCTTTAAAGGAGGCTCAAGCATCGAAGGATATAGAAAATATCAAGAAAGCTATCAACAGACGTCAAAAATCAAATACGAAGCAGTCTGCAAAACGCAAACGTAGAGTAGGGAACGGCTTAATCAGGGGTCACTATTTTAATCAGTTGTTAGGAAATAGGTCTAACACTCCTACATTTTCCTAATTATTTCATTTTTAATGATACGATCATAAGCTTCATCTATTGAGCCAATGATTCGATGTATGAATCATGATTAATTACCAATTTATTAGTGTCATTTTGAAGATTTAAAATACATCATCTAGAAACCATCAGTTTCTGACCAGCTGAAGAAGTTCGCTCAAATGTTGCCTTTGTGTATTTTGCATTTGCATCGCGTGTACCGGAGAGCATGTCTTCATCAGCTCTCTCCCACAACTAGGCTTGTTGCCAGAATGTGACGTTGAACATTGATTTAAATTTATTACATATTTAGATAATCTGAAATCGCTATTTATTTCATGTTTCTTCCAGTCATTGGAGGTTGATCTATGCTTATGATTATATTGTCCATCATCTGGCACTATCATATGCAATGAAAAATATGTTTTGGAGCTGTCCAACAGTACTTAACGATAAATACTGCTTCGCTGTTGAGCGGCAGCTATGGCATCACTGTTGCTTTTGAGAGAGCCCATGTTTCCTCTCTTCTTTGTTAACCATGGATATAGCGCACCGGTAATGTAACGTGAAGCCTGCTGTCTCTTGCATTTGTTTGTTTTTAAACGAAGCATCCCGTTTGTCGTCACAGTCGCTTTAGCTGACATTTGCGTAAGAGTAAATGAAATAAGAAATACACATTGCCAACCTAAAGATCAATGACAAACTAAAAATTTGGTCGTGTCTGAAGCGGCTGTCATCCATGAACAACAATTGTGAAGCCGAAAACTTGGTGCTGCGAGTGGTGCTAATTTGACAGCTCGGTTTTCTTGAAGGCAATATGCAGCAAACACAATATTCGCGGCGGAAGTTGTTGTGTTTTGTCGTTAATTTGATTCGAGAGAAAAATATTCAGTGTTGTACTTAGTGCAGTAGTTATCCCACCGATAGTATTTTTTCATTGTTTATCAGCCAGGTATTATAATGTTTTATATAAATTACTGATACTAGTAGTTTGGTAGAAGTAAGATTGTAAAGAAATATAATCCATTGTGAACGGAGCTTAAAATGTTAAAATCGTCACTAGCGCCACACCAAAAGTGGCAGGCTTCAAGAACTAACGGTTCTCCCCGGCCGTGTCTGGATACTGTCAGGCCCCCAAACCGGGGTATTCTCTAATGGGTGGGTTTTAAAGCTGCTGAAAATGCCTTCTTGTGCACTAAAAGCAATGCGGTCTATACAGGTGGAGAAGAAGTGGTTAAGTTGTATTAGTGTAATGCAAAATACTGTCATTGTGTTCGTCAGATGATGCACAGCCTGTTTTTTGTAAACATGCGTGACGTAGATCTCCAAAAACATCAATTTACAATAGCAGCAAATCACAATGGGGAATGTTTATTTTCGGTAATTGGTGTAGTTTTTAAAAGGTTTCGGCTGAAAAATGCCTTCTTGTGCACTAAAAGGATGCGGACAAAAACTAAACTTGCTTTGTTATCATTCGCTTGTTTTTGGAGTTCTACGTCACTACCCGAAATCATGGATTGTTTACTCATTTTTCGTTACTAATACCGACAAACACCATGCTCTTCGCCACCTGTATAGACCTCATTGGTAGCAATCGACATGTTTTGGTTGATTGTTTTCGAGAGTGGATGGGCAAAACGAAGGAGCGGGTTGAGGAAATTGACGTTTGCAGCAAATCGTCAACTGGCCTATTTCATTTCGCCTTCGCACACATGCACAGAATCGCACTCATACAATATTGTTAGTTTATGTACAGATTGAGGAGCTGAAGAAAACATTTTTTAATCGGAAAGCAATCCGCATGCGTTTAAGAAGTCCCTGCAATTGGGAACTTTATTCCATGGCTATGAAATTTTCTGAGCCTAATGCTCGTTGCTGAAGGTATGTTCCGATAGACCAGACGTAAGCAGAGGGATTAATGTCTAAATATTGGCAGCTCTAATAATGGATTACATACAGCTTCATCAAATGTCTCAGGGGCTGACTAAACTGCTTAAAACCCGTCCCGTACCCTATAACTGATGACAACTCATTGGAAGATTTCCTGTGCGATCTGTGTGGAAAATGTTTCATGCAATCTGAACATGGAAACGGCTGGAACAAGGGTGGCGCATGCCATGATTGGTTTCACGATTGTTACAAAGATGAATGCCCAACGTGCTCCCACTAATATGTAACCATCTGAAGGAGGCTTGACTTTTATTTGAAATAAGTATGAAATTAGAACTGTTTGTTTTGTTATTGCTGCTGTTGTTTTTCTTTTGTTTTTACCTTTTGAATAAAATAAAATGAAATAATGCAAGTCTGAGTTCTACCGCTGAATTGGTTATGTCTTATAAAAAGAGCTTCAACTATACTTTTGAACTATTATATGCTGATTTTTGCAATATTAATTTGAGGTTAGGCATACTCTTCATTCTCTTCATGACGCATAAAGAGTGAAGGAAAGGGGGTTGGCTCGCCCCCACCTGGCAAAAAGGTATATTTTTCAATCAAAATCTTTCTTCATAGTATTCCAGAAAATTCTCTGATTCGTGGCCTTGGCTATCGACCCCCCCCCCCCCCCTCTCCTTCTATATGTCTGCCCATGACATCAAAGAGTCACCATCCTCTTTTGGGGAGCGTTCAATTATTAGCTCTCATACAAAACAGTGTTTTTACGATGTGGGGGGGGGGGGGGGGGGTTGATGGACAGGATGTAAAATGACCAATACGTAATATTTGAAAGAATTTGAATAATAATGATTAAATATTTGATAATAATTGAATATTTGGTAAATTCAGTTAAATAGATTGTATACAGTAACTCCTAATGTCGGTAAACTTAAAAATGTATTGAAATGCTCTATTTAACTACCCCTGACATATACAAGCGCCACACCTGCTAAGATTTTCCATTTTGCCATTAAATTCATTTATTTTATCTAGGTGGTCGTCTTGCCCAAAACGGTTGGCCCTCTTGCCCCATAGCACAAAAAAGTATGTCATTTTTAACAATTTTTAAAACACTTTAAAAATAGTTGTTTTTGCGTTTATTTTTTTCTGGAACTCAACAATAAGTGCAAAAATAAGTGTGAAATTGCATTGAAACTAAATCCGGCGTTTATCAAACAAATTTTAGTAAGTTACAGAACGAATTGCTTAAAGTGGCACACTTGCCCTACATTCCGCTACAGGTAAGGAGTGTATCGAATATAAGCTATCCACATACATTTGCGTTGTACGCATGTATTTGTGATGGTTTTTTATGCTCTGAACACTGCATGCTGTGCGTTTGACTGTCAGCTTTCTTTTGTTTACTTGTTTGTGCGGTTCAAATTCTGCGTTTTCAAAATGTCGCGTATTGAAAAGGAAGTGAAAATTAAGGTTCTGGACACATGGCTAAGTGAGAAGGGTATTACTATGCGAAAATTGGCGAAGCGGTTTGGAATTCATCATGCGAGTGTTAAAACCATCATTAATAAGTTTGGGGAACACTATTCTTTGGATGAGCTACCAGGAAGAGGCAGAAAACCCGGTTCTTCCAACCCGAAACTGGAGCAGAAAGTGGTATCTCTAATCATGAAGAACAAATCAATGTCAATACGTGATTTGGCCAAAAAAGCAGGAACGAGTGTCGGAATGATCCAGCGTATCAAGAGGCGAAACCACCTGAAGACCTACAAGAAGCCGAAAATCTCGAAACAAAGTGCTGAACAGAAGAAGCGAGCAGCAACAAGGGCCCGGAAATTGTATTCGCGTCTTTTGCAGCGTCCGGATGCAAACGCATGATGGACGATGAGACCTATGTAAAGGAGGACTCAAAAACCCTTCCAGGTCCACAATACTTTACTGCCGTCGTTGGGGAGGATGTGAGCGATGCAGACAGGTCGATTCAAGTGGAGAAATTCGGTCGAAAGGTACTGGTATGGCAAGCAATATGTTCCTGTGGTTTGAATTCAACCATTTTTTACACTACCGGAACTATAAATGCGGAAATCTATCGATCTGAGTGTCTCCAGAAGAGATGGTTGCCTTTATATAAGAAGCATAGTACACCTCCACTGTTTTGGCCGGATTTAGCGTCGGCTCACTATGCCAAAACCACTCTCAATTGACTTGCGGAAAAGGGTATAGATTTCGTTGAGAAAAATATCAATCCACCAAATTGCCCTCAGCTTCGACCCATCGAACGTTACTGGGCAATTTTGAAGAGGGTCTTCAAGAAGAGTGGTAAGGCAGCTGTGAACATGCAGGAGTTCAAAAAAATTTGGGCTCAAGCGTCCAAAAAATGCGATGCAACACTTGTCCGGAACTTGATGAAGAGCATTCGATCCAAAGTTCGAAAATTCGTGAAGCAATAACTTAAATTTCATCCGGTCTTCATTATGTTCAAGTTTAACCTCGTACAATAAAGGATCAATTTTTTGTATCAATAAAATCGGTTTTCAACATAATTTGAAAGAAAGTTTGTGGAAAGCTTATTTTCGATACACTCCTTAATAGAGTCGAACAGTTATTTCTTTTTTTTTTTTGAAAAAATGAACAATAAATTCAAAACCACTTTTCTCAAGGTTTAGAGCATCTTTATTATCATTTGAAGTGGTTTCTGAAAGCTCATATTGTGAGCTTTCAAATGGTTTTAAGTGTGTTTATGCATCGTCATTAAAAGTATAAAATATTGACGAATAAAATATACAAAAAAAGTTTACCAAATTTACACTCGGGACCACATTCACGTTTATCCTCATCATACAACAACATAGCTTCAATTGAATTTGCTAAAAATTGAATATTTTAGTAAAAAATAGAATATTCTGCCCGTTATGTAGTCAGACGAACATTTTTGTCAGTCTATCGATAGTAGATTATTTAAGGGAGATACCCTGGATAAATAAGTTCCATAAATAATGTACTTACCGAGTACAGGCAAAAGAGTCAAAATAGTTTTGGGATTTTTAGACTGAGTTGGGTCCTCCCTTAGCTCAGTCGGCAAAGGCGCAGCTACAAAGCAACACCATGCTGGAGGTGGCTGGGTTCAATTCCCGGTTTGGTCTAGGAATTTTTCGTTAAGGAAAATTTCTCGACTCCCTGGGCATAGAGTATGATTGTACATGCCACACAATCATACTAATGCAAAAATTGTACCTGGCATCGAAAGCTCTCAATTAATAACTTTGGAAGTGCATTTAGAACACTAAGTTGAGAGCAAACGATAAGCTAATTATGAAAGCAATAAGCTTGAAATGCTAAAGAAGAAGAGGTACTAAAAGTACAAACCATCGACGTGACGTTCTGCAGCCCTGGGCTGACGAGCAACTGGAGCGTGGAGGATGGCAACACCCATAGCGACCAATTGGCGGTTCGCTACAGCATCGTCCACAAAGCGCTTGAGTGGAAACGGAATGTAAGCTAAGCCCAGGACCCGTGCGATCAATTCGTAGCGCTACTTAGACATATGTGCGATGTAACCATGCCTAGGAGGGTCAAACCTAGAGATGGGTGGTGAAGCATGGTGATTATAAAGTTAGGGAAATCAGATCAAATACATCACAATTTAATTGTAAAGTCCTCAGTTGGTTAGGAACAAGTTGATCGCCACAATTGCATCGTTAATTTGTTGATTTTCACTAAACTCATTACATATTTGGTACATAGGCTGAATAAAGGGACTAGGCTAACAATTAAGGGTGTCCACGATGAAATTGCCACACACAAAATTGATTCGCAAAATTCGAGTTTTCATCCGATTGCCATCAAATTTTCAGGGATTGAGAAATAACTATTAAACTTCATTTTACCATTTTACTCGTATTTTATTTAGAGTCCATACGCAAATGCCCGCACCTTGACCTTAACCCCGGCCATAAGATTCTGCACAACCTGTGAATCAACCGTTTTTTGCATGTAAACCCATACTTTCTTCAGTTCCTCGACTGTCTTCACTACCTTAGGTCGTTTAAGAAGGTGCTGCTTCATAGGTGCTGCTATATACTCACACAAACTCAAATCAAACATTCAATATTAATAAAAGAGAAGCATTAATCAACCACTCGTGTCATAATGTATAAATTACATGATACCATTATTACTTAACATCAACGCAACCCTACGTCAACCTCACGGTCATGTCTCCAATATAACCACCTTTTTTTTATTCTCATTTTTCTGTGAACACCCGTTCTACCGTAGCTGCTATTGGTTCGCAATCGTTAAGCGGAGAGTTGAGCTCAAAAGTCCGCAAGTAATTTCTTCGACGCGCGTTTTGGAATACCTGAGATTTTCTGTGAGAAGCTGGCAAATGCCATTAACAGGGAAGCTTAAATCATATAAACTACTGTTGAGCAAGTAGTAGCGAGAGGTACAGTCTAAATTGCAGCCAGGGTTGCCTCATGCACAAATTTATCTAGATTGGCACAGTTTTTTTTTATTTCATCTTTTTAATACAGATATCTGTAAGTGAATATTACAGATTTTGGAGATAAACTAAGATTTTTAAGATTATTGACATTGCTTGTCCATTCAGAAACCTCAAATTTAAAATATCAGTACATTTTAGGATCCAACTTTTTACCAATTCTACTTTCAGTGTACTGTTTTACGCCCACGAGGCAAAAGATAACTATTGACGCTGACACCAACAATCAATAGGAAACTAGCGATTTGATATTAGAACATTGTTGTAGAACCCTTTGGTTCCAAGTGCAACTAGCATCTTGCACCTTGCAACACATTCTTGTGCTCTTCGGTACAACAATCTTTGTTTTTGTTTTGATTCGCTTAAGGCCTGTACTCGAAAAAAAATGCACCAGACAAAAGTGTTCGCCAAAAGTTTATTTTAAGTCTGATTTTCTTGAAACTTTCTGGAAATGAACTAATACATATACATATGGATTATGTTTTGGCATAATTACTTTATTCAATTTCCTTTCTATCGCTGAAAGCCCGCACCTTTCCCTAAAGACCCCTCATTACATTTTGTGCAATGGTGGAGCCGACCTTTTTGGTCACTTTCATCCATTTTTTCTTCGACTCCAGCTCGTTCTTAAGCACTTTGGACGATTTTCGAACTTTGGCCTTCATCATGGCTCAAAATCTTTCCACCGGGCGAATCTCTGGTGAATTTGGGGGGTTGGCGGTTTTTGGTACAAAAACAACGTTATTGTCTCTGTACCAATCCAACGTAGATCGCGCGTAATGGCATGATGCCAGGTTCGGCCAAAATAATGTCTCGCCTCCGTGGGACCGCAGGAAGGGCAACAGACGCTTCTGGAGGCACTCGGTGTGGTAAATTTTACTTTTGATGGTACCCGTTGTGATGTACGGTTTACTCAGTTTACCGCATTGGCATATGGCCTGCCAGAGCAAGTATTTTTTTGGCGAATTTGTCCACTTTCCTCTTCCTTATGTCTTCCGGAACATCAAACCGTGATTTGGCAACGTAGAACTCCAGCCCAGGTATCAGCTTTGCGTCTGCCTCGATGTAGGTTTCGTCATCCACAGCCACACACATCGGTATCGTTAATCACTCTCGATACAGCTTCCTGGCGCGGGATTTGGTTGATCACGCCGGTTCGGTGCCTTGTGGACCTTGAATACACGAAGTCCTGCTAGTTTCATGGTTTCAAAGCCACGTCGCGAATCGAAAGGTTCGAATTACACTTGAAATAATCCAACACCTTCCGGGCCTTCACAGGGTCAGCTGTCTTCGATTTTCTTCCACTTTCAGACCGCCGCTTGGACGTCTGGGACTCCTTAAACGATTTTACCACCCGAGACACAGTTGTATGGGTGATTCCCAGTTGTCTGAGTCGGAATTTCCATGACGGCGCGCAAAATACTCCGGCGATTTTCTGCTTGTTTCGATGACATTTCAATAACCACTGAACCGATTATTATGAAATTTTGCACATGTAAACAATTCACTCCAGATTTTCAGATTATTACGGACAAAAAAGTTACACACGGCATTTTTTTCGAGTACAGGCCTTAATTTGACAGAATATTTTGGCATGCGCTTTCCGGTTCAAGAATCTTGGTTTTTGTTTTGATTAGCCTAATTTGACAGAATATTTGAGGGGTTCTTCGATGTGATTTATGTTTTTAGGGGCGATTCATTTAGCTTGAGACCTAGTACTTTCTGAGCCAAAAACTATCAATTTTCTGCTTGACTTTCCAGCTCCTGCTGACTCTATAGTTGCAGATGACAGTCTGAAAGTCCGTTTGTGTGTTTTCCTCCAAACAATTTCTCCATAAAATTTTTGGGATACTCTTTTAACATAATTTCATAGAATTTCCCAAAGATTCTATGAAAAAGTCTCAGACATTGCGATTGAGATATTGCTTCTGGTGTCTCTAAAGGTATTCTCCAGGAATTCCTTGAGGAGTTTTTTTTCTGGCATCATCTCATCGGCAGTTTTTCAAAATTTTATTGTATTGAAATTTTTGGAGGAATCCTTGAATTTGTGAAGTTGTGTGATTCTAAAGGAATACCTGGGGGGCACCTGGAAGAACTACACAATATTTTTAAGGTTATTGTTGGAGAAAATCCTGATTTTTTGGGAAAATAATAACTATCCGTTACTATGATATATGCAGCAAATTTAAAATATAGTTTTCCAGAAAAGACTTCAATAATTTTTCAAGTACTCCTCTGGAGAAGTGTTTGTTTCGAAGTTCCTTAAGAGAACATCCTTCGGCAAGATTGCTTGCAGGCATTTCTACAAAAATACTGTTCTTCCAATTTACGAATATTTTCATGCATTAACGCAAAGGAATTTTGGGAAGTTGGAATTTTTTTCACGATAGTTATTTTTGCTATTCGAAGCATATTTATCTCGAATTGTGATTTTTTGTTATCTCTTATATAACTTTGCAGTGCGAAACCTAGGGAGACTGCCCCCATATTAATCTCATTGTTCCTATATTCATCCTACGATGAATCAAACAATTGGGCAGTTGAAGAAACGGTTTGGTTTTCTAATAATGTTTGCTTACGTTAAATAACTACAACAAACATTACTAACTAATCCTGTCACGTGTATATCGTTTTATTTCAAGTAGGATGAATTGCAAAGTGATGAGATTAATATAGGTACATCTTCCCTATACATCTATTTTGCGCAATTGTTAAAAAGTTCTAGATCGATGGTATCGATTACAAAAAAAAAAGATTGTGAGCTGATCGGATGGCGCATCGGTAATGATGTGTTCTGATCGGTCAAGAAGCTGCTGAAACGTGACTATCCTCATTCGATAATTATCAAATGTACTGGCTGCATGTGCAAGCGTTGCATGCAAAAAGCTGCCATTGTACCTGGAACAGTTGATCCGACCCGATACGATCCAAGAAATTCCAGATGATACAAAGTATCTTCGAATTGAGGCCTTTGAAAGTTCTGCATCCATCTGCCACTAAATGGCTATCGTTGGAGTCAGTTGTCAGAAATAATTCGGAACGGTTTTCGGAGCTCGTGTTGTTTTTTCTCGTTCCAATCCAACTGCGTTAATAACCAAAGCGCACAGCGCATTCGCTGTCATCTTAATAATCCGATGACGCTGCCACTCCTCCACTTCTTGAGCTACGTATTGCCCCTGATCAACAAAACGAACCGTATCTTCCAGTCAGACGTGCCGGAATTCCCGAGCATGTGCAATCCGCTGAAGGTAATTTTGAGGATGATAACCTAAAACATCGGATGGATTTTGGAGTTTCTGATTTCGAGAAACATCTTTGTAAGAAGTCGGAAATATATATCGGGGTAGCAGCAGGAGAAACACTTAGATCCGGAACTCTCCATGATACCGGGAAGAAGGCTTTCCACTCGATCTGCTATGCTTGCTATACCGAGTTGATTTAACAGATCATTAAGCGCTTTGATTTGAACGATCCAATTCTGATAACTGCATCGAGCATTGGCCACAAAAAGCTGCACACGAATATCTGAACTTCTTTGAAAGCGGTGAGGAACATGCCATCGAGAATTAGTTGCGTGAGCTGAGAACGGCAATCATCTGCAAGGAAATCAAGGTGGAAGAATTGGATGACATGGAAACTTATGGAGAAAACTGCTGTGTTTCAAAGGAGTAGATGGGAAGCTGGCTTTTTGCTTGCTAAATAAGTTGAATGTGAACGTTCTACTAATTCCTGAACTAATTATTTCCATTAGAAAGAAGATACGTTTTGCTGTAGTGTGATGTAGGATAATCGACAATTGCATTAAGCCCTTTTGAAAAGACCGCTTTGTATTGGATAGTCAAAATAAAAGTGTTCTGATGAGTATTTATTTGTTTTATTTTGCATTCAACTCAGGAGCAATTACATATAAAAAAGAAGTGCATTAGCATTCAGGCACCTGAAAAGTTTCCATTCTACTTTTACAACACAAAGTTTGAAGCAAAGACTTTTGCCAAGATTTTTTGCAGATAAAAAAGATTTTTTTGGCAAAAATTAAAGATGGCAACGAAAATAATGTGGCAATCCCGATTGCAGCTCTGAAAATCAAGCGGATTCGTGTTAAGTTGATCAATACACACTCAGATTTTTTTACAGAAATCTGTAAAAGTTTACCGAATTTTCAACAACTGAACGTTCGGTAATCCGATTTAACGGACCTCGGTAAAATTTTACAGTTATCTGTAAAAAAAATTACCGGATTTCGGTAAAATTCTACCGAAATCCGTTAAATTGGTTTACCGAACGTTCAGCTGTTGAGAATCCGGTAAACTTTTACAGATTTCTGTAAAAAAAAATCTAAGTGTGTATGTTCCATGATTCGCAGATGATCATGAAAGCCACTAGTGCGTGCAGAACCTTCTCATCGGAAGCAGCATTCTTGATCGCTGGACATCACCCTGGTAAAGGACAATGAGTAAAGGGGAGCTCCGCAAAGTGAAGTAGATGGCCAAGGTGAAGCAGGAGTGAGTCACAGCGAACTTGAGAACAAGCATTAAACCAATTGTGAAAACAATAAGCTTGAAATGCTAAGAAGAAAGATCTATTAAACGAGGTTAGTTTTAAAGCACCGACTCTGACTTCAATTTCTACTGTGAAGAGTAAGTGGCAAGTCAAAGCCCGCACAATGTGGGAGGTTCCTGTGCCACACCACTTCTGTAGCAGTAACAAGCACGTGGTACAATAAAACAAGAGTGCTCCAACAGCGAATCGACGAGACAGACCGTTTTGATAAGGAAAACAACCACCTCCTCTGGACAACTTCGCTCCCCTCCCCACCCCCATCTTATTTCAAACACCAGGCAGAGGGGGTTCCCTGGGGGTAGGGTAGGGTCACCTGCCGTTATTAATACTAAAAGGATGAATAATTTCTTCATTAGTTAATGGCTCGACATACAAAAAAACCAGCAACCAGCAAAGCGCACAGCGGGAAGAATCGTGTGTCGACGTGGAAAATGCGATCACCGTTTCGTGTTCGTATTCTATTAGGTCAGTTTGTTGATGAGCTCGACTTTGTCGGAAAATGATGGGACGTGTTTAATAATGGAAATGTTTCCGATGATGGTGATGGTAGTCGTCCTTCGGAGAAGGCAACCGACGTTCGTGCATTAATGGTTTCAATGTGAGGACAAATTAAGTTAATTTTTCTCGTAAACTGGGTCTGCTCAGCTGCTTTTTTTTCTCATCTAGCTGCCTGCGACGTGATGCTACGAAGAAGAAAAGTCGTAACACATTGAAATAATGAACCTAAATCTCCTTCACACATCATTCCGATGTTGCTGTTTAGTGTTATTATTTCGTCGGTCGTTCACGCAATGTAGTCAATGGAGGGCAACGCTGCCAGGGGGTTTTACGTGAAAACGCGAAGGAAGCAGGAAGTAGACGTAAGCCAGTTCTTTTATTAGCCTTAATGGTCGTTTATGGTCTCGACATGAATCAACTGAAAGCGTAGATTGTTGAAGGTGCTTGTAGAACGAGTTTCCACTCGATATATGAGTTGAATTGAAGTTTGCTGTCTAATCTTACCTTGTGGGTTCTTCTGTTGAGGTGGAAAATCGATTAGTTCAAACTACTACCATTCTCGTTGCGATTACCTGTACATCGCAGCTTTCCCCATACAATCTCTCTGCCCACTTTCATTTGCGTAATCTTCCGTCTAGGGCCTGCATATGCAAAACTACTATTCGTAGAGAGCGAACTATCACCAACCGAGCAAATCCGAATGGGAAATACTCTCCAACGGGCGATGGACGATGGAATTAAAATTTCCATTTTTGCTCCAAAGTTGATCCTCTTAGCTAAAGGTGAATCTGAATTTGCAGTCCCGGTCGTAGATTTGCTAACCAAACCTTCGACTGCGTAGTAAGTGAGGGCTCACGAAATGAATTTCCCTTGCCCGGAGCCAGTGCAGAATAGAAATTTTGCCACTTTGAATATCTTTGTTCGTGAACAAGAGCGAAAGTAGGTGGAGAAGGATGTGCTTTTCTTTGCAGGTCATGAATTTTTTTAACCACTTTGTTCTGATCCCCTCGCTTTAAATTTTCTAATCCTCGTGAGATAGTGACCATTTGCCCCCTAACTTGATCCTGGTGAAGAATAAAAATACTACAACGAAAGCGTATCGCTCACAAACAATACAAAACGGTTCTATAAAGTTACCCCCGATTCTGTGGGAAGGGGAAGGGGGAGCATCTGTTTTGTGACGAACGTAAAATGTTATTTTGCGGTACGCGTGAATAATGATCAAATTATTGATTATGTAATTAATTCCCACTTTCGAATGAGCCCACATCCCATCATCTGCGCTGTTCCCCTGCATAAGTGCGCTATTTACGTATCCATTAGGGTGTCGCAAATAGCCCTGTCAGTAGTTGTAAAGTCGGAGACCGTGGGTTCGATTCACGGTCTGGTATGGAAGATCTTTCTGACTGAAAATTTCCCCGTCCTCGCTGTGCTTAATTAATAGCTGTGGAAGAATATCGAGAGCACTGGTTTACTATAGCAGAGTAATAAGTCTGAAAGAAGTTGAAAAAACCAACCAGAGGGCAGACGGCCCACTCGCTGTAATGATCATAATGGCTTTGTGTTGGGAGCTTGGCAGTACACGTGCCTCGGGCCCACACAAAAAATGACGGCAGGGGGTTTAGCATATGTTTGGAACACGTGAAAAATGTTCACTTTAGTCCTTGTTTGTGGGTTGGCTTCGTGCGTAGGAATTGTATGGTAGGTGCATATTAATGTGAGGAGTTAAGTTTTATGTACATTTTTCGTCGTTTTCATGCCTACAAGCCTTTTGTAACCGAGTGTTTTGCCAACTCTCAAATTTCTCAGTCTTTGATTGAGAGCTATTGATGCCAGCAGCAATGCATTAGTTTGTCTGGCAAGCACAATTATACTCAGAGTTCAATTACCGCTTCAACAAGACGAAAGTTGAAGTAAGACGGGTTTTTTGTTCCAAAAGAATGAGGGGGACGTACACACATAGAAAGAAACATTTGATTTTCTGCGTTATCTAATGCCATATAAAGGGAATGCTAGATTTGGCATAAATTAATGGGATCAATCATGTAAATTTAAGCAAGATTTCGATGGAATCAGGTCTGTTGTATGAAAGATTGCAATAAATGTTGTATGCTGTATGAAATATTGCAAACAATAACCTTGCTTACGCTTGTTTTGGCTGGAAATAAAACGAGGGGAAATTTTTACGTGTCTGTTAAAATTCATTTTTTTTTGTCTGTGTCGCTCAGCGAGTCTTCCGTTCCCGCTTCTTAGCATCATTCTATGAGGTACCCAGTGGTAATCCATCAATTGCATGTCGGTCTGCCCAATTCGGAAGACGCATGCATTGAGTTATCTCAAATTATAGTTTATTCCGCCCAATATATCACAAATAATTGCGATTAGTTGAGCTGATTGAAGAGCTGAGAGTTAAGTTGAGCGTATTGACCAAGTCTCCGCCGGTGGATACAAAACAGATGAGCTTAGAATTAAATAGAAGCATAAAGTTGCCATAAGGTACGAAATGCTTGTAGAGATTTTACCAAATCCTTCAATCGTAATTTTAGGTGGATTAGAATAGATTGCTCTCTATGATCGACCAAATCTTAAGCGTTGTTGAAAATGGCTTGTCTTTTCAATGAATATCCCCATCAATACAGGCAACACTTTTTTTTCCAAAGCTTGAAAGAAAAAACAAGTACATACAAAAATTTAAAACAACTGTATCATTTAATTCAAGTTTGCTCTCTTAGTTGAAACAAAAGGTGAATAAATTCGACTTTATTTCCAAAATATTCTGACTTTGGATATGACTCCACTTCAGGAAAATAGTTTTGTTGGTTTTTCTGGAAGCTGCAGATCAATTCTTTTTGCATTTTTCCATGGTCCTGCAATGCTTACCACTCGTCTTAAAGTTGGCTTGACGATAGCCCGGTAGCATCCAATTTGGTCGAAGCGGTGGGAGAATTGATGCCTTTTTCAAAGAAATCTACAATCCCGGGATTCCCGGGATCCCGGGAAGAAAATAAAAAAACTTTCAAATTTAAATTTCATGTATTTATTGAATTCATTTTAATGGAAATATGTGTTTCAGGTTGATTTACACACGAATCATTACTTGTCTTCACGTTTGAAATATGACTTGAGAAATGTTAGTTCGTTGATGCTTGATCCGACAATGAGGACCTCTTTTTAGTGCACATATTGCCAGAATCAGAGAAAACCCGCTCGCTGTCAATCGAAGTGGGTTTGATAGACTTCAAAGCCATAAACACCTTCTCAAGGCTCGGTGTAAGTTCTCCACTTACCGCAAACAGAGCAAGTTCTTTTTGATGACATTATCCAGGCTGGGTGACTCCCGTTGTTGGGCACTGAGCGTATCAGCCTGTTTCTGGATCATAGCTTCCAGTTCTTCTTTAAGAGACGGTTCCTGATTTCCATCAGATTCAGCAGTTGAGGCGTCGATCCGATGGAGAATTGTAAATCCGGCCGCACTCTTCTTTGACAAACTTAATCAGCTGGTTACGGGGAGCGATCGGTAGCTCAGCAGAATTCTGGGATGAACTTCCACCACTCTGAAGCCACCTCATAAGTGAGACAAGCTTGACGTTTCGGAGGCCTGTTGCCTGTCTTGAGTACATATAGCTTTCACGCTGTACTCAGGCCTCTTACGCAGTCTCAGTAGGAGTCAGGCAAAATGATTGACGCCACGGTTTAATACACTCCTATAAATTACCCTTACCTTACTTCCATACACCTTTATCATTTCACACTTTTCGCTCTCTTGCGACGGCTATCGCATCTGTTCTTTCCAACATACTCCCTCCCGCTTCGAGTAGACATGTGACCGAAATAGCCATCAAACAATTCAAAACCAAAACACTGTCGAAAAAATCTTTCAATTTATTAATTAAACTTTGGTTTATCAGGTCAATCCTATAACCTAATCAAGGAACGCTATTTGATCAACTTCACTCCTAAGTGGTCATCTTCCCCGAGTTGACGGTACTTACTAAAGTCTGCAATATGATGAGTTATTGCGAATCGAGGACGTCCTTAAATTGATGATAATGCACTGTAAAATATTCCAAATATTCCGAAACTGATGCTTACGCACGAATTGTTTTGTTTGTCTAACTACGTTCAAGTTATTGTTTACAAAAACTGTTGTGCTTTTTTTTCAGCTCAACGATGAGTTGTTGTTTATCAACAATGAGCAACCGATGCTATGCAGTGATGCTCGTAAGAAATTATACAACCGAATGTCACCCGGAGAAAGATCGGCCCAACTACGAGTGGTTGTACAGGCTAGCCTGTTGCGTAGACTTTCGAACAGAGCAAAAGAAGTAACAAACAATGATAGCAAAAGCAAAATGCCGAGGGGCTGAAAAATCGTTTCAATTGTGAAGACTATAAATAAATTTTATCTCTTGAATGGTATTATACTATTATTGGATAATGGAATTATACTGTTTTGGCCATATATTTGACACTTTGTGACAGTTACATTTTAACCAACATAGTTTTGTTAAGTAAGTTCTCATTTGACATTACAAACATTGTTGGTAACAAGATTTTTAAGCTTCGGGAAATCCCGGATTCACGAGAATAATCCCGTGATCCGGGATGATTCGCATCCCGGGATATCCCGGGATTTCCCGAACAAGACCCTCTAATTGTACTGTAGTTTTAGCGTAATGGGTTGACACTAAATCAGGTCAGAATAAAGAAGACACCCTTGAACTGCTTATTTAACGGAAGCATCCTTTTCTGCAAACACTCAATTACGGTAAACGATAGCAAAATTCGTACCTTTAGTGTAGAAAATCGATGACATGGAACCGCAAGAATAAATTGCCTGCCATACGCGAACCATCTGGCCAAATGTTTCCACCTTGAACGACTTTTTGGAGATGCTCCGCATCTTCGCCGATGACCATCGTATCAAATTGCGATCCTGGAAGCGTTCTGGAGTCCTCTTTCACATGTGTCTCGTTATCGATCAAAACTTAAGTAGACGGTCATTGCAAAGGTTGGCTGTACAATTTTCTAGCTTTGGATTTTTACTAAGCACTTTGTTCTGCTATTTTCTGCTTCTTATAAGTCTTCTTATAAGGTTTTCTGAAGTTTATCAATATCATACTTATGAAAAATCCTGAAGATAGCGCTGCCGCACGGCATGTTTTGGGATAAATGCCCAACTAGTTCCCTACTACAGGTTCCTCCGAGGACGTTCTGGTGGTTCAGGAATTGGCCAATATAGAAAAGGATCCATTTGAAGTTTAAAATAAGGTTTGCGATGAGAAAACCAAGAAGAAAGAGCTGTCACATGGCATGTTTTGAGTAAAATAAAGAGTTAACCGCATCCAGGACCCTTCATCAGAACCTGTTCCACGGAAATATCCATATCTCGGTCAATTTGAAACCGTTTCTTGTAATCGATATTTCATTTGCTTGCAAAACGTTTTTTCTTTACGTGTGTTTACTAATAAATTATTTGACATTGACATCTTGTACAAAATCTCATCACAAATTCAAAATGTGAGATAGCTTCTCCGGAAACCGGAACAACTCTGGTGTCCGGAGACCATGGCCAATTATGTTACCAAGATTCAAAATTAAATTAAATCGTTTGATAAAGACTGTATTCGATGAAATTTGGACACACAAAATAGGCCACCAACATTTTTTTTTGAGCCCGATTCTTTTCAAACTTTCTGGAAATTAAGTACTACTCAATGGTTAAGTTTTGACATCGTTGGTTTATTGAACCTCTGATCCCAACCCAAATGCCCGCACCTCTGCCTTGACCCCTTTCATCAAATTTTTTGGGCAATGATAGAACCGACTTGCTTACTTACTTTTTTAACCACACTTTCTTTAGTTCAAGTTCTACATTTTCTATCAGTTTTTGGAGTTTTAACGAGCTTTGCCTTCATGATTGCCCAGGGTTTTCAATTGGGCGAAGTTCAGGAGTGTTTGGAGGGTTGACGTCTTTTGGTACAAAAACTACATTATTATCTTTGTACCAGTCTAGAGCGGGCCGGGCATAGTGGCTTCATGCCAAATCCGGCCAGGGCTGAGTCGGGCAATCGTGAGATCTCAAGAAGGGCAGAAGTCGTTTTTGGAGGCATTCGTTCTTGTACAAAAGTCCGTTGACGGTCCCAGAGGTGATGAAGGGCTGACTCATTTTGCCACATCCGCAGATCGCTTGCCAGACAAGGAATTTTTGGCGAATTTCGATAGTTTCTTCTTCCGTACACTCTCCGGAACGGCCAACTTAGAGGTGGAGACGTAGTGTTCCTGTCCTGGCATTTGTTTGGTGTCGGCTTTAATGTAGGTCTCATCGTCCATCACAATGCAGAACGGTTTTGTGAGCCACTCCCTGTACAGTTTGAATGCACGAGTTTTGGCCACCGAGTTCTGTTTATCGCTCCGGTTCAGTGCCTTCTGGACCTTGTACACATGCCCAATCCAAGAACGTTTCATTGTTTTCTGCACAAAACAAACTCCTTTCTTCGCCTTTTTCGCAACATCCCTGATCAAAATGTTGGGATAACGCTTAAATTGGTTCAATACCATCCTGACCTTCTCCGGATTTGATGTGCAAAAAAAAAAGCCACTACCATTTTTCCGCTTGGTTGTTTTACGGTCCTTGAACGTTTTAATCACATAAGATACGGTTGAATGTGCGATTCCGAGCTGTTTTCCGATTCATCGATGAGAGGCGTTTGGGTTTTCGAAGTGAGTGCCCAAAATTTGTTGGCAAACTATTTCTTCATTCGAAGCCATCACTGAAATCACTCAACCGATTTTCACGAAACTCATTACACAATTGACACAACACAATAAAATACATTCAGTTAAAGTTCAATAATTTTTACCCACACGCTAAAAAGTGGCGAACAATTGCGTGTGTCCAAATTTCTTCGAATACTGTCTTTATTCATTTAGGCCTACAGTTGATACATTTGCTAGTCCCGATCATTCAGTCTATCCCCTGTAGGTAGGCTCAAACTTATAGTCTTACGCGTGTATGTGTGAGCGTATAATAAGCAATGCCAATTTATTTTCGTTACAACCCTTAAATTTGTCCAAATCGGCTTTCAAATACTCTTAAAATTTACCTATTCTTCGCATTAAAAATCCATTAAGACATCTAATGAGTGGCATCAGCTGCATCCTGCTGATGCTGTTGATAATCGGTCCAAACCGGTTACCAAGAATGATTCATACTTTGTGAGAAGTTCCAGCAGCATTCATGCTGTTAGTTAAAATCGAAACATATATTTGAAAATATATTTTTGCATCTCTTTAACCCTTATGTGTTTGACAAAAAAAAACCAGCTTTAAGTGATCGACAGGGTACCCGGGTACCCACCAAATTCAAATGATTATAACTCTTACAATTATTGACCGATTTTATTTCTTTTGGCACCATTAGATTCAAAAACTCATTCGCTTCAGGGACATATTCAACAATGACCATTAAATTTCATCTGGTTCCCGTAAATCCGGGTTTCCAGGGTAGTGGTCCTGTACGGAGACACTATTTGGAAACATCTATTGAATTTCCGGGAATGGATGTCAAAATCTTTGGAATAATTCCTAGAAACTATTTCTATTCCATTGTGGGCCATATGCTGACTTGTTCCTGCAACGGCCATTCTGTAACAGGTTCCCGTGGGGCCTAGAGTGGCCATGAACATAATTGGAAGGAAACCCTGGCCATATGAGTATCAAAATTCATGAAATTTCTCCAGTAGAATATTTCTCAATGTTAAGTGGCAATCTGATGATTTGTCCTAGGACCTGTCTTTTCGGAACAGGTTCCCGTGGGGCCTCGAGTGGCCATGAACATCTTCAGTAGGAAACCCTGGCAATATGAGTATCAAAATTCATGAAATCTCCGCCAGTAGGATATTTCTCAACGTTTTGTGGCCATCTGATGATTTGCCCTTGGACCTGACTTTCCGGCCACAGGTTTGGTGGCGCAGAACCTGCAATATGGGTATCAAAATTCATGAAATTTCTCCTGTTCCAGGATGACCATTCCGATGAAAAATTATCAGATGACCACAAAACGTTGAGAAATAGCTTTCTGGTTAATATTCATGAATTTTGAAACCCATATTGTCAAGGTTTCCTTCTAAATATGTTAATGGCTACTCGAAACCAAACGGGAACTTGTTCCGGAATGACCGGTCCGAGGACAAATAATCAGATGACCACAAAACGTTGAAAAATATCATGAATTTTCATATCCATACTGCCAGGATTTCCTTCTTAACATGAAAATGGCCAGTTGAGGCCAAACGGAAACCTTTTCCGGAAAGATAGGTCCGAGGATAAATCATAAAATGGCCACTTAGCGTTGGGAAATACCTTTTATTTTTTTAATCCCCTCCCTTCTTCTTATTTTTTATCCCCCCCCCACCCACTTCTGCCAAAACCGTCACCGACCAAACATCAGATAGCCACCAAACATTGAGAAATATCCTACTGGAGAAATTTCATGAATTTTGATACCCATATAGCCAGGGTTTCCTACTAATTATGTTCGTGGCCACTCTAGGCCCCACAGGGAACCTGTTGTTGAGACGGAAGGCGTTTTGAAAGAACCATCTGGTTGACACCACCTAAGAATTATCATACTGGCAAAATTTTATAAATTGTAATGTTTAATTGTTTGTGTTGTTTTTTGTTTTTTTTTCTATTATGGTATCTAATACTTTTTTTTTTTTTTTTTTTCACTGTTTCGTCATGCTGTCTTGTTGTTGAGCAGTGATTTTTTTTTTTTGTATATATTTTATTTTTTTTTTTTTAATATATTTATTTTTTATTTTTCTTTTTTTAAAAAAAACCCCCCGTAAAAAAAAAAATAGTAAAGGTTGTACGGAATCGAATTGCACCACTTTCAAATGGCTGTAACATTTTACCCGTTGGGTATTTTCAATTGAAATTTTGGGTGGAATTAGTTCAATGTGTATTTGTTTAAGCTGTGTAAGTTTCACTAGCAGATGTGCAATCGTTGCGAAGATGGAGTCGGAAGAACAGCAGCGGCGCAAAGAAATTTTGCGCACGTACCTCGAAAATCCGGATCTTTCTCATCGTGCCATCAACAGGAAGCTGGGAATGGTACATTCTACGGTGTCTCGTGTTTTAAATCGGTACCACGAACGTTTGACCATCGATCGGAAAGAAAAAAGTGGCAAAAATGGATCTCCGTATAGTGTTAAGGATCACAAGTGGGTAGTTCAAGCTTTCAAGAGGAATCCCAACAGTTCAGTTCGAGATGTGGCGAAGAAACTGAATCTAACCAAAACTTTCGTGCAAGATGCGAAAAAACGTGAAGGACTACACACGTACAAAGTCCAAAAGGCGCCTAATCGCGATGAACGGCAGAATACGGTAGGTAAAACACGTGCACGGAAGCTCTACACCCAGATGTTGACGAAACCACATTGCCTCGTTATGGATGATGAGACGTATGTAAAAGCAGACTTCCGGCAGCTTCCGGGGCTCCAGTTTTTCACTGCTCATCATAAATTCGATGTCCCTGAGGACGTTAGAAAGCAGAAGATGTCAAAGTTTGCCAAAAAATATATGATTTGGCCAGCTTGCTCGTGTGGAAAGTGTAGCACCCCATTCGTGACAACTGGAACGGTCAATGGGCAGGTGTACCTAAAGGAATGCCTCCAAAAGCGTCTACTTCCTCTTCTGAGGTCACACGATGGTCCTACGATTTTCTGGTCGGATTTAGCCTCGTGCCATTACTCGAAAGAGGTTTTGGAGTGGTACAAGGCTAAGGAGGTCAATTTCGTGCCGAAGCATCTCAACCCCCCGAACGCACCGGAACTGCGGCCAATTGAAAAGTCCTGGGCCATCATGAAGCAGGAATTTCGGAAGCATCATAAGGAAGTGAAATCAGAGGAAGATATGAAGAAAAACGGGATTGTCAAGCAAAAAAAAGTTGGTCCAAATGTTGTACAGGACCTTATGAGTAGTGTAAAGAAGAAGGATCGTGCATTTGGATATGGAATTGAAATTGAATAAACCAAACATGGGAAAATATTCAAAAAATGTTTTATTTTACTCCCTGAAAGTTTGAAGATGATTGGTTGAACGGGCGAATTTTGCCGAACAGCCAAAGAAATCAGCTCATCAATATCCAATAAGTTATTGAATATTGTTCATTAGGTTGATTTCAAGACCACAGTAATAAATCAGCGTTTTGCCTTGACACTAATAGTTTCTAATCGCAGGAGTATCGTCTTTCAAAAATGTGTAGAGAACCTATGCCGTGGTAGTTGATAATTTATTATCATAGTAGAGTTCGTCGAAAGAATTGTATAGTCATGATTAAAGTATTTACACTAGATAATATATAAATTAGTTAGGGACTGGACCTTTCGAATTGATGCACTTAGTCACAGAAAAGTGTAACTTAAAACTGACGAAGACAACAAGTTGAAATATTAAAAAATCGACGCAAAGGGTCCGCCTAATGAAAATTAAATGTTTAACTTACTATAAAGGGGCGTATTTTAATTATGGTAATTACATTTCAACTTCAACTCGGTTCCGTTTCATAGTCAAAGAAAAGTGTTACTTGAGATTGAGGATGACAATATAGTATATTATGACATGAATATTTTAAATAGAACGCTGAGGACCCGCTTAGAAAGCAACATTTGAAGCAGTATAACAGACTTTTTCATGTGGTTTGTATTGAGGATTGTATCGAAAACAAGCTATCCACGTACCTACATACAAGAAGAAGAAAATCGCCAAACAAAGTGCAGAACAGAACCAACGCGCTGCAACTAGGGCCCGGAAATTGTATTCGCGAGTTTTGCAGCCACCAGATGCGTGTATTATTATGGATGACAAGATGTATTTCAAAAAGGACGCAAAATCCATTCCAGGTCCACAATATTACACTGCCGTCGTAGGAGAAGATGTAAGCGATGCAGGTCGAAAAGTGCTGGTATGGCAAAAAATATGTTCCTACGGTATGAAGTGTACCATTTTTTACGCTACCGGAACAATCAATGCGGAAATCTATCGATCTGAGTATCTACAGAAGGGGTTGCTGCCTTTATATTAGACGCATAGTACCCCTCCACTGTTTTGGCCGGATCAAGCGTCGGCGCATTTTGCCAAAACAACGCTCAATTGGCTCACGAACAATGAAATACATCAATCCACAGAATCAACTCTATTGAACGATTGTAAAGAAGGTCTTCAAAAAGCCTGGTAAAGTAGCTGAGAATATGCAGGAGTTCAAACAAATTTGGGCTAAGGCGTCCAAAAAGGGGAGAAACACTTGTCCGGGACTTAATGAAAAGTGTTCGATGAAAAATTCGTAATTTTTTTAAAAAATAACATTAATTTCATCCGGTCTCCACAATGTTCAAGGTCAATCCCGCTACAATAAAGAGTCATCCATTGGTTTAAATAAAACATCATTTTTTTGTATAATTTGAAAGAAAAATATGTGGATAACTTATTTTCAATACAGTCCTTAGTGGCAATGTTCTTGTTAGTCATATTCTCTGTCATTACTTTCTTATTAACTTCAGGTTAGATAGGTCTAAAATTATGGCAAATGAAACTGAAATATTGTTTATTGGGAGTGCAAATGATTATTAGATCCCAAGCTGGAGAGTAGGTTAGCATTTGTAATTTTGACAACAATTTATTCCAGAATATTGTTTATATTCCCATTTGATGTTAAAACCATTACTCTTGATTGATGCTGATTAATATTTGTTAGGTCAGAGTGATTTTTTCATCTTTGGTCAGATAAACGGGGAGTCGTTGTGTATTGCCATTAATCTCTCGTATGTGCCTGTAAGCCATCATGTTCTGGTGCCTTCTTTTTCGTCTTTTTATATACATAACAACCTGCATGGCCAAAAGCGGTTATGAGATTAGAGCACCTGCTCAGCTTGCTTATGTCCATGATCCACCAAATACTGCATAATCTATGCATTAATAACTAACTCAATCCTATCTTCCAACACTTACTGCTGACTCGTCCAAACACCTTCGAAACATAGCAAATTTCATAGTCTACAAATTAGTGTGACAACAACATCTAACAAGACAAACACGAGACAAAATAAACAACTAACTTCATAACTAACAATAGTGCACTAGTAATCATCGAGTTCAGATTTCTCAGTAAGACAACTTGATTCAAGTGAAATTGATTTTGGATCAATATGAAATTAAAGGGCGAACACGAAATTATTGCGACACCGAAAGTGTCATGCCAATTTTCTTATAATGTTTAGAATCAAACCAAAATTTAGGGTAGTTTTATACATATATTTACTTCAAAAATCAAAAGAAAAGTTAATCGATGGAGCCTTGAGTGTAAAATTGAACGCATTTTCGCTTGATGCCCTCCATCAAAGTCTTTACAGTGTCATCCGGTACCAGTTTCTCAGTTTTTTTTTCCATTTTCTTAACATGTCCTTCTCGTCTTTGACTGTCTTCTTGCTCTTCCGAAGTTCCCGCTTCATCATTGCCCAGTACTGCTCCACCGGGCGCAGCTCCGGACAGTTTGGCGGATTCATGTCCTTTGGAACAAAATGGACAGAATTGGCCTCATACCACTCCAGGACACTTTTAGAATAGTGGCATGATGCCAAATCTGGCCAAAATAGCGGAGCTTCGTCGTGCTGCTGCAAGAACGGCAAAAGGCGCTTCTCGAGGCACTCAGATTTGTAGATCTCGCCATTTACTGTGCCCTTTGTCACGAAAGGCTCACTCCTCAGTCCGCAAGAGCAGATGGCCTGCCAAATGAGATATTTGGAGGCGAACTTCGACATTTTCTTCTTCTTAAATTTGTCGTCCACATAGAACTTGCTCTTGCCGGTGAAAAACTCCAACCCCGGAATTTGCTTAAAATCGGCTTTTATATACGTTTCGTCGTCCATCACACAGCAGCCATATTTTGTCAGCATCTTCTCGTAGAGCTTCCGTGCCCGAGTTTTAGCCGTCGATTGTTGCCGTTCATCGCGGTTTGGGAAGTTCTGTACCTTGTTTGTATGTAGTCCAGCTCTCTTCTTTGCATTCTGGACGTAGCTCTGCGACATGCCGATCTTTTTAGCCAAATCACGGCTTGAGACGTTGGGATTTGCTTTAATCATCCGCTTCACCTTTCCCTCCGTCTTTTTGTTCTCCGGTCCCGGTTTTCTTCCAGCTCCTTTGCCGTGGTCCAACGTCAATCGCTCCTGGAACCGCTTCAACACTCTGGAGACGGTTGAATGGTGAATGTTCAACATTTTTCCCAACTGCCGGTGCGACAGGTCAGGAAATTCCAGGTGTTTGGAAAGAATTTGTTCTCTCGACTCGCGTTGGTTCACCTCCATTTTCGTTGAATCGAAAAACACGACTTCGAGTTTAACAGCATGTAAACAATACACATCAATGAGAAAGTGTGCAAAATTTGGTTGATTTATTATAATTTCGTGTTCGCCCTTTAATAGAACCGTTACAAATAAATACAAATCAATCCAGGAAACAAATAGAAATACTGTATCAAACACATTAACAGACCATATTCATACGCATACAAATTATTATGAATAAGACAAGACATAAAAATACACAGTACACTGACGAAAACTCAACATGGACAAAACTAATTCTTAATACATGAAAGCGAATCTATCTTCTTAAAACTTTTTGAATCATCACGATAAAAACAGTGACCAAAATGGGCTCCATAGCCTAGGTACATCATTGCGTTGATTTAAAATAGAGGCTAATAGAAACGAATTTTACGAATAAAATGATCCAGTGCAGATTAAATACAAGGGCATGCCACTGTGATACAAAAAAAAATCGGACCTTGGTCTTATTGTATTTTCCGTCACTGCAGGAGATAAACATCAAATCTGAAGAACTGTGCCGCATGTAGCCAGGTTGGAACTGAACGCATCTGCAGAGTTTGGTGAAATCATACCTGTTATCATTTGTCACATAAAAACGTGGTTAAAACGAACAAAATACAACTTAACGAATCCAAGCTTAAATAAACGACGTTTACAAACAACATCATTATACATCAATACAATAGTATGATACGAAAGAATAACAGATTGATGAAACATTTTGCAACACTGGAAGAATTTCATGACTATGAATCAACCAGACTATACATTTACACATCGAAGAATTTTGGAATGACGTCGTTAGCACAAGATTGACAAAACTACATGAGAAGCTTTCAGGTCACTTAAGCCCTCTTCAATTTTTCAATTGCCATCATTACCGTTAAGACAGTACATATATTCTCATCAAATTAAAAACAAAAAACCTTCAATAAAGTTATTCATAATTCAGCAGAGATTCAGCACGCACGAGCCCAGTGGCAAGCCGCGCGAAAGCTGTTCAAAGCAAATCGGCTTATGGATAGGAGCAGTTCTTCTCAAATTCCTCCACCCTCCTCCCAAAAGCCAAAAGAGCCAGCATTTATTTATTTTATCACTATTTCTCCGTGCCCAGCCTTCAAGGGTAGCGAATGGCAAAGGTCGCCGGCGGTCGACGAAGAAAACGATGGCGACGTCCTCCGTCTCGTTAATCTGACATCGGATTAAATTTTTTCGCTGATTTCCCATGGGTGCTATGTGCCAACGTTTTGTCCGTCGGAATTGGCGGCTCTCGGATCAGCTAGTGGAGTACGCTGAAAAATCGCCGAACCAGGAAGGAGGTGTGCTTCACCCTTGATGATGAAATGGAAGAGCTCCGACGGACGTCTGGGTGTGTAATCTTCCTTTTTTTTTCCCTAGCCTGGAGGTTCTTTTGATTATTTTCTGATTTTCTCTACACACATACACACTCGCAATCATGCAAAGACCGTCGAGAGCGGTGCTTCTTTGGTCGACGAGCGAGGTCGTCGGTGATGTAAGATTCTAGACTTTGGCTGGCAGAAGCAGACAAGTCGTTAGGCGAAATTTAAGAGTTTGTTAAGGAGACGCGCTTTCGGAATTTTTAATGATGAGAGGTAAGGACTCACGGGGGAAACAAACGCGAAACGTGAAATGCGGAACGATGGAATAATGCTTGTTTAATTTGAAATGCTTTTGATTGGCAATTACCGAGAGATTTTCGAGCAAAAAGATTATTTTTGTTTGATGAGAAAGACGAAGATCGGTGGACTGTTTCCACTTTGGGCATTCCCAATAATTCTGAAAATTCTATCATGCAATAGGTCAGGACTGTGAACCTTTCAAATGGATACGGTGGCATTTTTATATTTGGATATTGATTGTTTGGATCAATAACGGAATTTTACGAAATTTAAATTGGTTGAATATATAAGCTGAACATCAGATGTTGCCGCATAAAAAAGCTATCAAGATGTTTCATAAAAATGATAAACCATAAGAACGGCCTGTCGCCCATACCCAAATAAATTCGACTTAATTTGATTAAATTTATGCTCAGGTCATGTACCTACATCCCCATACCAATATGGAACGACCGATTCAAACAAGGAAGTGGATTCAAAGGTGCCGGGATCAGGGCGCCAAAAGCGGCAGCCGCCACAACAGCTGTCGGAGAAAGGCGAAAAAAGTTATGACCTATCGAAAGTTCTTCGGCCTGGCTATAAAAAAGTACGATTAATGGTTAAAGTTGCCAAACTGTAGAAACACAGAGGGGGGGAAGAAAAACCCGAAGGTACCCGGCCGATTGTTAGGCTGCACGAAAACTCAAACCATAGAGGAAGTTCTGTAGGGCCGCTCATCACGGAATGCTTCCCAGCCAAACACTGCTCTTCAAGCCTGAGTGTGCCGTTTTTATGTAACGATCATCACCATTAGCATTTAGTTAATTAAAAGCGTAAAACAACAATTTCCCAAAAGCACGTGAAGGTTGGTGCCGATAGATGTATGAGGGTTTGGGTTTATAGTTACAGGAAATGTGATGGAAGCAACCTTTTTTTCTATTTTGATGTTCCAACACGAATGAATCCCTGCGCTGTGCAACTGAACAAACCCTTACCCGGTTGGAGGTGGATTACATCAAGGGTGAAAATGACAAAAGTTTTTCGCAATAGCATACTTTCGATTTCGGCTGCTGCCTTTCGTTTGTCGATGTGGAAGCTCAACACCTGAAACTTTCACTACTGCGACGATGAATGAAGTTGATAAGGGAACAACTGATCGCCATGTAATCTGTTATGGAGCGAAGTTTGTTCGTAATACGCTTCATTGTGATTTGAGGCAGAACCGGTGAAATCATCGACTAGAAAGAGATGCGAAATGGCTATTGAAAAATTAGTTTCAGAAGTGATTTTATATTCGAGAAAACTGTTTGTTCATTTGTTGTCTCAGTTTTTGCAGTTTCACAGTGAATAAAGTTTTACTACTTCAACTTTGTCCAGAGATGCTAGATTTACCGACATGACAGAATTTACTAATCATGAAAACAGACGTTTTACATATTTATATACACAGAAAAAAATAATGAATTTTGATAGACGCGTAAATATTTCCCCTCGTTTGATTTCCAGCCTAAGCAAACGTTAACAACGTTATTGTTTGCAATATTTCATACTGCATACAGCATTTTTTGCAATCTTCCATACAAAAGACCTAATTTCAGCAATATCTTGCTAAGAGTTACATGAATGATCCTATTAATTTATGCCAAATCTAGCATTCCCTTTATGTGCATAAGATAACGCAAAAAATTAAATGTTTCTTTCTATCTGTGTAGATATTGATATCCTTCAACACCTATCAATAGTTTTTTGAAAACCAAGTTTATATTTTGATTTTCTTCGTACCACACTGTAGTATTTTTGCTTGATAAAAAGTGTTCAAGGTTCTTATGATTTAAGATAGTATTTATTTTTATGTATTTTACATTTCTAAAATATGACTTTGCAATCATCAGAGAACTAGACTAAATTTCAATATTTTTGCATGAGCATGATTGACTGCCCTATACCTGCTTCTGCTTTATTGTCAGATGAAATGTAATTAAACAGAGAACCAACATTTGATGTTTGGTACTAACATACATTTTCAATGCATAAGAACAGGTGATCTCAATGCTATAATCGGCAATATCGTCATACCGTCAATATCGGCTTCGCACAGTGATTCGAAAAGCCTTTTTTCACGGCGAAATTAATAATTCCTAAGGGTTACGTTTCCCAATTATGGTTTATTCTACAAAGTTGCACCTTAAAAAGTTGTCCATCTTGTGGTGATATTTTCGTAGTTTCCATACTTTACCGCTAGGGCAGCGCTTTTGCTAAATTTTGAACAAAGCACAATAATAACAATAGGGAATATAATTTCAAGCAACTTTGCCCAAGATACCATTTCTCTAGTTCTTTATCTGACCATAGAACTATCTTTCTGCTTTAAATCAGGGTGCTTCTTAAAATATAAGTTCAAATGTAAGGAAAAAATAATCTTTAGATGACGTGTAGAGCAAGTTATGATGCATGTTTTTGCTGAACTAAAAGTTTGGGTATATTATATTTTTCAAAAGTTAGGGGTGATTTTAACGAAAAAGTCCCCGCTCGTGTGCCCCAGGTGTACCCGACCTCATTAATAAATCATTATGTTTATTGATATGCATCAAAAGAAGAATTTGATGGTCTTCTGGCCAATTCTCGCCTTAACAATCATTATAAGGTCGAAAAGAAAAAAACGCATATTTTTAGTAAAAATTACCTCTTACTTTTGAAAGAAAAGTTGTATTTCAAAGTTTTGTTCATCAAAAATGTACGCTATAACGTTTTCTATATTTTGTATGAATATCACTTTTTCTCAAAATGAGAAACAAAAAAGTTAGAATAAAAAAAACTCATATTTTAAGAGGCACCCTGATTTAAAGCAGGAAAATAGCTCTACCATGGTCAAATAAAGGGCAAGAAAAATTGTGGCTTGCGCAAAGTAGCTTGCAATTATATTCACTACAAACGTGTCTTTGACATTACCCTTCTCTTGTACTTTGTTCATAAGTTAGTAAGATCAGCGCCCTAGCGGTAAAGTTAAGAAACTACGAAAATATCACCACAAGATGGAAAACTTTTTTACGTACAACTTTGTACAAGACATCATGATTCGAAAACGTCACCCTTAGGAGATATTAATTTCGTAGGGAATGGGTAGGAATGTATTTAACGTGATACTCGCATTGAAGGAAGCCGCGGAGCCTACTGCACTTCAACAAAAAACCACTCGGATGTTAGATGAAATAGTTAGGTTTGCAACAGGATCTGTTTTGGTAAACGGTGTGCTGATTTCAACTGACGTCGGCAGCGAATAAGATAGTTTACAATGTTTCCGGATAATTTTCTGTACAGAGATGTACCTTAAAATTATGCAAAGTTTGGCACCGACTTAAACCAACAGTACGAGTGCTGTGGGAGCTATTCACATATGTGGCTGGTTTATTTCAGCAGAATACAAAAATATGTTAAAACATAGAGTTTGCTGAAAGGTTTAAACCAACAGGAAGGATGCTGTTGAAGCCACTTACAAGAATTCTCGGTGGCCAATGTCACTGAAACCAGGTGGAAAACACCATTAATGCATTTTTGAGACCATACATTTTCAAATTTCCACCATTAATGGGTACAAACATTGTGTCAAGGTTGAAATTGCATAATTTTAGAAAGAGTTGAAATCCGGGTCAATACTGACCCAAATGTTTTATTGGTCAGTTTTTTTAATACCCAAGGGATGTTAAATCACGTGAACACTCAATTATTTAGTCCCTGTCCTGAAATGCTTAAAATAACTTGAATGTGAAGTACGTTCGTCCTGGAAAAAATGAACCACTTGAATATGAAGCAAATCAAAATCTGAGATGTCAAGATCTACTCAAATATACTTGAAAGCACTTAAGCATGAAGTGAATCAGCCATGTAAGGTAAAGAGTAATATGAAAATGAAGTGAATCAATCTTGAATCACTTTTATACTAAGTTATTTACTCCTCCAGAATCTGGACTCAGTCCTGAAATGCCTAAAGTTGCCAGAGTAAAATATTGGAATCATTTGAATATAAAGTGAATTACTTCTCAAATGTTTTAAATAACTTGGGGGATACATGTATGGATCCTGAAAATTTGAAATCTCTCATATATGGAGTGCAGAAAAAATTAAATAAATAAGTGATGAGACTTTAAAATTTTGAAATCACACATTATACTACACAGCTCAAAAAAGTAGTGTGATTTTCTGTTCAATATCATGCACATAAAAGGAGCGTCACAAAACATACGCATTTAAATTATGGATCGTATAAAGTTCTGGGATATTCCATACATTGCCAATAATGTTGCATACAAAAGCTTGTCTTTGTTAGAATCTATTTCATGACAGTTGCTGCTTCGTGTGGAATGAAATATTAGGTGCGCAACTAAGTTCCCGCTGTTTAGCAATAGATGGCGCCAGTAGTAAGTGCTGGTTGAATGTTGTACATCTCAAGCGTCATAAACCAAGCTCAGACATATGGTAAACAAACCGCTTTGCCAAATCAGTGATTTTGGTTTAGTGTTATATATTTTGGTTGTTTCAAGATGTCTGATTTCGTGCCAAATAATCGTCATTTGCGGGAAGTGTTGATTTTCTTCTTTCATTCGAAGAAAACGGCGGCTGAAGCACATCGAGAGCTCCAAAAAGTTTACGGTGATGCTGCTCTGAGTGAAACAACGTGTCGTGATTGGTTTCGTCGCTTCAAAAACGGTGATTTCAGTGTTGATGATCGTCCGCGTGAAGGAAGGCCAAAAAAACTTCGAAGACTCTGAATTGGAGGCATTGCTCGATGAGGATCCGTGTCAAACGCAAGAAGAGCTTGGTTCAGGATTAGGAGTTTCCCGCCAAGCCGTTTCTAAGCGATTGCATGCGTTGGGAATGATTCAAAAGCAAGGAACTTGGGTTCCTTACGATTTGAAGCCAAGAGATGTTGAGCGTCGTTTTTTCGTCTGTGAACAACTGCTCCAGCGGCAAAAAAGGAAGAGTTTTCTACATCGCATTGTGACGGGTGACGAAAAATGGATTCATTACAGTAACCCAAAACGGAAACATTCATGGGGACTGCCTGGGCATGCTTCAACATCGTCGCCTAGACCGAATATTCACGCTGCGAAGGTTATGCTGTGTATTTGGTGGGACCAAGTTGGTGTTATTTATTATGAGCTGTTGAAACCAAACGAAACCATTACCGGGGAACGGTATCGAACTCAATTGATGCGATTGAGCCGAGCACTGCACGAAAAACGGCCACAATACGAGCACAGACACGAAAAAGTGATTCTTCAGCATGACAACGCTCGACCTCACGTTGCGAAACCCGTGAAAACCTACTTGGAAACGCTCAAATGGGAAGTCCTACCCCACCCGCCATATTCTCCTGATATTGCACCGTCCGATTATTACTTGTTCCGTTCGATGGCACATGGTCTCACTGGTCAGCAATTCCACTCATATGATGACATCTCAAAATGGCTTGATTCTTGGATAGCATCGAAAGACGAACAGTTCTATCGAAATGGTATTCACGTTCTACCAGAAAGATGGGAAAAATTCGTAGCTAGTGATGGGCAATACTTTGAATAATTCGTCTGTAACCTTTGTTTTCAAAATAAAGATCCTTTTTCACCAAAAAACAGCGAGAACTTAGTTGCGCACCTAATACAATTTCACATGCTCTGATATTTACATCACAATGAAAACTCAGATTTTATTTCTGTGTAGGTTAATCAAAAAAATTTGATCCATACCACTCCTTAGCCTCTTGTTCTTATTCAGGACCATGGTGGTAGGCCCAAGTCTCATCCATAGTGATGAATCGACGCAGAAAATTATTTTTATTCTTTCGAAATTGCTCTAAATGTTGCTCAGAGAGTCGCATTCGAATGTGTTTCAGTTGCATTGTTAGCAAATGCGACACCCATTTTGCACACCGTTTTTGAAACCCAAAACTTCAGCCAAAATATGCCATGTTGTTCCATGTGAGATGTTTATGGTGTCAGCTATCACACCCACAATCGATCGATGATCTTCCAAAACCATATCCTGTATTTTCGCTAAGATTTCTGGTGTTGATGCACTTTTTGGACGTTCTGAGCGTGGATCGTCTCCAACGCTTGTACGGCCACGCTTAAACTCCAAAACCCATCGATGAATGCTTGGAAATGAAGGAGAAGACTCCTTTAATACTTTCACCATCTTTGCATGGATCTCAGTAGCAGATAAACCTTCCAAAACAATCACTGCACGATATTCGGATTTTTCCATTTATAAAAAAATACACTGACACGTCAAATTTAAATGACTTGTAAACAAAGAATGAATTGACAGATCGAAATGAAATATTAAGTACGTTTTTATAAAACATGACATATAAAAATAGCGTAGAATTTTTGGTTTTTATACTGCTCCATAACAGAATGTGAACTATCCGGAGTCACCGTGGCATGTATTTTATTGGGACCAACCAAGGACTGAGTGCTGATGAAATGGCTGAAATGTTGTGCGCTGTACTGAATGATTGGATGGACACGAATATTCCATATCGTCGTCCCGCTGTGTCTCCTCCATGGAGCTCTGGTTTGCTACGAAAACTAAAACGAACACGAAATGCTTCGCAGCGTAAACTCCGGCGATACCGTTCCCTGGCAAATAAGCGTAGTTTTCACTTGGCATGTAATGAGTACCGTAAACTTAACTCGTCACTCTACAAATCTTACGTTTCACGGGTACAAACTTACTTAAGGCGAAACCCCAAGAGTTTTTGGAGCTATGTAAATTCAAAGAGGAAAAATACTACTATGCCAGCTAGCGTGTTTTTGAACGATGTTGAAACATCTATAAGTAAGGAAAAATGTGAAATTTTTACTACTCATTTTGCGTCAGTGATTGCTGCGGAGCGTATTAAACCCGAGTGAACTTAACTCCGCTGTTTTGGACGTCCCTACGAACCTTGCAGACGTGGATATTTTTGAAATAACGTCTTTGATGGTAAATAATGCCATCAAGAAAATAAAATGTACGTTCTCGTCTGGACCAGATGGTATTCCGTCTTCAGTGTATTGTCGCACCAATGGAGCTCTTGTCGAGCCGCTCTGCAGGATCTTCAATAAATCTTTGCCGAATCAAAATTTCCCGCAGTCTGGAAGGAGTCTTTGATGGTTCCGGTGCACAAGAAAGGAGACAAACGTGACGTTAAAAACTATCGGGGAATCACTAATCTGTCAGCTGCCTCTAAATTGTTTGAGATAATAGTGAGTGGTTTCATTCTCGAGCGCACCAAATGCTACATCTCTGGCGACCAACATGGTTTCATGCCAAGACGTTCGGTTACTACCAATCTCCTAGATTTTACCACGACCTGTTTTTGATCAATTGGAGAAAGGGGCACAAGTAGACGTCGTCTATACTGATCTAAAAGCAGCGTTTGATACAATCAACCACGAAATTCTGCTGGCGAAGCTATCAAAAAGAAAGATTGACATCATGGCTGTGCTCTTATTTAACAGACAGGTCTCTGCGAGTGAAACTTGTCACAAGCACTTCCTGTTTTTTACGAACTCGTCAGGTGTTCCTCAGGGTAGCAACCTTGGACCGCTGCTGTTTGTTCTATACTTCAACGACGTATTGTTTCTACTAGGAGATTGCTGCAGGCTTGCGTATGCTGATGATCTAAAGTTGTTTTTTTGTGGTACGGATTGCCGAGGATTGTACTCGTCTTCAAACATTATTGGATCGATTCACTGATTGGTGCCGTCGGAATAAACTTATGATCAGCATTCCAAAGTGTATGGTAATGGCGTATTACCGCATCAAGCAGCCGATTGTTTACGACTATACCATCAATGGCGTCGTTCTACATAGAAACCGACCAGTTCAGCGATTTAGGTGTTCTACAGGATCATAAATTATCGTTTAACCTCCACCGCTCTGCTGTGATCTCTAAGGCTAATCGCTAGCTAGGGTTTGTGTCAAAAATCTCAAGAGACTTCCACTGACCCGTACTGCCTGAAAGCTCTCCCATTGCTCACTGGTACGACCGATCCTAGAAAATGCCGCCTTGGTCTGGCTTCCCCATCAATTGGATTTGGAGCTTGAGGATAGCAACAATATAGCGGCAGGTTTATCCGGATGGCATTGCGTAATCTACCATGGCGTGATCCGCAAAACCTCCCGCCGTATTCAGATCGCTGCAACCCACTCAACGCCTAGAACAACAAGCGTCTAACTTTTTAATGAAAGAGGTCGACCCGGGCTCCCAACTAATTCCGGTCCCCGAGCTTCGAGTGGTCCCCCCCCCCACCTCTCAGCGTGGAAACAACGACCCTAACATTGTCGAGCGTTTATTGACTCGAAGAATTTTTTGAATGGCGATCATCAGCTCATGGGCCTTTTGTATGCCGTTTTATTTAGTTTTAAGTTTGTGTCATGTAGACAATACTCAAGTAGCACAACTTGTTTCAATAGAGCATAAAAATTTCTAACAAATTAGGGATAGTTTTGTTTGGCTATGTACCGCAAAATCATACACAACAGCAACGCAAAAAGCGCAAGGGTGGAGCCTATTTGCAACTTGACGCTGGTTCTACAGAGTTGCAATAGCATTTTGTAAAACTTAAAAATATTGTAAATCGCGTTGCAGGAAAGTGCAATGATGCCGATGTTTAAATGAATGTGAGGATAACTTTTTTTTAATGGATATCGTTATCAACCAAACATTCCTGATCAAAATATTGAGAAGTAAAATGATCTGAAAATCGTGTTGGAATAAGTTTATTTTTAAACGCTTTCGGATTTATGGATCAATATTCTGTTCTACTACGAAAAATATAAACGCCCTAGAATAAATCCTCGAGAATAGAGCATTGCTTCAGAACTTGAAAAAGAAAAATTTGTGTAAAATTATGTTTACATGTGGAAGAATCAGATTTCTGATTCATTCGAAGAATTATAAATCGTTACAGGTTCATGTTAGGTTCAAACTGTGGAAGAATGAGTGAAATTTAAAAATATCATTTTGTATTGCAAAATTTTGGCATATGGCGACTGCGATCAAACCAAATACACTACCGGCTAAAATAATCTTGAATCCATTCTTAACACGTGAAGTACTTCTATGATATTTATTTATGCAGACATCTTAAAATTATAGTAAATCTGGTAGCGACAGTCGTAGTTTGATAGTGAGTTTTCTTTGTTTGTGTATACCTGATTTACTTAGAATTAAAAACTACTGTACTATTAATAAATTTAATACTACACTAAACTAATAGCTGCTTATTTGTTCAAAGGATATGCATAACGTACTGAAAAGTGTTCAATCCATTGGAACACAGAATTAGAATAATTTAGATGCTACACCATGTTTTTTTACTTAAAAACTGAAGAGCAATTTAGTGGGGATTTCGTTAAGAGGTTCAATCGGAATAATTAAATAAAATCCTAGTATTATTAATTCTTCCATGAATTCGAAGTCTGGAATGCTCGCAATTGGATTATCCGTAATTTTGGTCTAGGTCACACAAAAAAATTTCAAATGGTATTATAACATAAAATAAAATGTTTTATTTCAATTACTTAAGACACAACTGTTTCTAAGTGAAGTTATCTTAGCAAAGGTAGAAAATATCAAACCGTTCTTAACATGTAGAACTTATAGTGCAATTCATTGAAATTATTTAATTGCATTGTTTATGACGAAAAACCACTAGCCTTATAAATTCAATCATATGATTGCTTAAAGGAGCTTAATAAGTCGTCTCCTGTTCTGAACCACGAGAAGTTAAATAACTTACTTTTAAAAGACGAACACTTTGTCTCATCATTTAAGTTGGTCGTTAAAACCAATCTTGATAAAGTTTATTTTATTGTTACTTTAAGATTATTTTATTGTTACTTGAAGATTTATTTGCTTAACTCACAAAAAAAAATCACGTAACAAATTTATTGAACAACTTTATTATGATTATTTTCGCTATTTCGATTATTCCATATTCAAAACATTACAATCCCTACTTTACAGATATTGTTGCTTGGGTTTTGATTTAAATAAGCTATTTGAAAAAAAAATACAATCAAGTACTGATACATTGGAAATTTTACCAATGCCAAAGCTTTACTATGTGATGAATACATTAGGTGGTAGTTGGGAACATAGCAAAAAATTTGTCCTTTAAATTGGGTCCAAGGGTTTCTTGTGAAATCATTGATTTTGCTTTTATGTAAACAGTTGGCAGAGTTAATTTAAAAACGTAACAGCTTATGTTCATTACGCACAACTAGTTATCTCACAACTGTTTATTTTGATTGGGAAGATAATTTATTTCAGCTTTATGAAGGTAGCTATTTTATTTATATTAATTAGTTAGTGCAGCCAAAAATTCAAATATTATGCTGTCACTATTTGAGTGATCCTTGTTTAAAAGTTAATAGTAATAGCCACTACTATGAAAATCATAGCTGATAGAAGTTGCATAATGAACACTTCAAGTCATTTTCTTTGTTAGACCTTTACAATAACAACAACCTCTAGAAATCAACTTATACCTAATTTGATCAGATTATGAATTGATTATTTTTTCAATCATATCAAAACACATGTGGTCGGTAGTGTGCATTTCATTCGGATATATTTCAATCGGTATCACTGTTGTGGTAATGTGCAATTGAACGTTGCAAGAACGTAACGTTATTCATTGACTTTATATTGCGTTCTCATTACGTTGCGCATATGGCTCAAAAAACGCATTTTGAAAACATTAAGTATCAGAACGCTTCATTGGAACACGAGTGTAAATTATTTGTTATGTTGCACTGTAGGTGAAAAATACTCCATAATAAACATCACATACACTGGAAAATATTAAATATGCAACGTCATGATTAAGTTTACTTAGCTGCAAGTTCACAAAGACAAACAGGTCTCGACTAACTTCAATGTTTGTTTTGAATGGTCTTGGCAAACCATTTAAGCAACACCAATGAAATATCTAGTATATCGTATACGTGAAATAAACTCTGCTGTAACAAAATATGCTTTTTGTTACTGCAGATTTACTAAAATAAAACTTGAAAACCAAGTGTTGAATATTAAAGATGTTTTGTGTGCTACTTGGGAAAAAACCTAAAAAACAAAATTATTTCAATTTTTTCAAAAATTATTCCCCCCCCCAAATTCGGACCTCTGATTGACTTTTGCTTGAAGTTTGGAACCGATGTTTACCCTTCTCCCATTTTCCGAAAATCAACCTTCATTATTGCCCAAAATTTCTCGATCGTTCGGAGCTCTGGTACGAGGGGCCACAATGACATTATTTTTATCGTACTATTTTTTCTTCACTGTTGAGTAGTGGCAAAATGCCAAATCGGGCCAAAACAGGGTGTTTTGAGAATGCTGCATTAGAAGTGGCAATAGGCGTTTTTGAAGACACATTTTGATGTTGATTTCACTCTTAATATTCCCGGTTGCGATGAAAGGTTGGCTGATTTTACGGCACGTACCGACTAGCCAGCTTGCCAAACGAGATATTTTTTTCGCAAATTTATCTATCTTCAACAGCATGATTGAAGTCCTCTGTCCTTCGTAGTGAAGAATGTATTACCAGGGATTTGTGAAAAGTCAGCCTTCACGTATGTATCATCGTCCTGTACCATGCAACCTGTATATTTGGTTAACAACGAATCATATAGCATTCGGGCCCGACTTTTCACTTTTCATGTATTTTATCACCTCGGCAAGGTTTTTTCTGGGCTTTGAATGACCTCTGTCCACATCTCACTTTAATATCCTGCACAGTTGACTTAGCTACATGCACTTTTTTGGCAACATCTCTGACCGGCATTCTCTTGTATACTATCACCACTTGTTTCTCATCTTGTTTGTGGCGTGTTCCCCTTTTCGACTCCTTATTGGCTTCCTCTGAACCGTTTTGGTTTGTAGAAACTTGCTGATGACATTCTACACTGTTTGTTGCGTCACCCCGATGGAATTCGCGATTGTTTTCTGCGAACGATTATGATTTTCTTACCACATGCCCAAAATAAGATATCTCAGCTCCTGTTGTCGAGACGCCATTTTCAAAACATAAAATTAAAAGTAAACAATATGCACGTCGACGCGAAGGTGAAAGGATGAACTGACAGCCAAACCATAAACTGACAGAAATTCGTACGTTGACTCAGACCACTGACGCTACAAAGTTACAAAAAATATTCCAGGACACGTTTTAGTATGCTGAAACCTGTCCCAAGGTACAAGACAACATCATTAAAAAAAAGCTAGAACAGAAAGCTGCTTCCCCGAGGGACGCCAGAGCCGTTAGTGAACCAGTTAGTGACAGATGAGCCAATATTCACTCTCACGGATAATTTATCAGTTTATTATTAGTCAACAGGTGAAATATTTACTCCAATGATAACTGTGCTACAACTTAAATCACAAAGAAGTACAAATACAGTATCTAACAAAAATAAACATAAAAAACGTCTAAAACTACACTTATTTGATTCTCGTGACAAGTTGAAATCAATTACACAGAAGCACCTGTTAAACACGCACTGGTTCATGTAAGCCATAGTTACTGCTTGCAGGAGAAATGATGAGAAACGAATGCGAAGCAAGATTGTGACAACGTATTCAAGAGTCAAGTTCAACTTCAAGAGTCTGAGCAGCGAAAAACTATCAATGTTTCCTTAAAGGAGGTTTCCTTAAAGGACGTCTGCTTTTGCCACGTTGCACCTCGTATCTAGTGATTCTAGATTGATGAGCATACAGCGGTTTCATAACTAGACAAGGTGAAAGGATCTCACCACCTGAGATGACGTTAAGCGAAGCGGATAAATTTTTGCTGAATGGCCTCGGTGCCTTGGGTTTAAATCTGGTAATAAGGTGACCAGACGACACATGAATATTCCAGAATAGGACGAACAAGACGCATAAAGCTTTTAAGCAACATCCTTGAGATTTGCTGAGGAACGCCGGAGCAAACCAAAAAGGATGACGAAAGATGGTCTTCGATTTTGACGGACATACTTCGCGGGTCAAGTATGAATGGAACCAAATAACCAAGTTGTTTTACCAAACGCTGCAGTCAGTGTTAATAGCGTCTAGCTTTTGGTCATTCTCTAGTATATTTGGCGTATCACAAACGATGTGAAGCAAGTCAAGTTGGTTATCATCGGACGTTTTTGCAAAAATCCGTGCTGGTCCACTGAGATATAAAGTGTGTAACTCCAAACCAGTTTTTTGAGAACGATCACCTCAAACAGCTTAGAAGTAGCGCTCAGTGCAGCTATACCACGATAGTTCAATACGGTCCGCTTACTACTTTTCTTGAAAACTGGGAAAACATTCGACTGTTTCCAGCAGTTTGGCAATACACCAGTAGCCAAAGAGAGGATAAATATACATAGTTGCTAATGTGCTAATATAAAGGTATCCGCACAACGTTTAAGTACTAGCGAAGGGATGCCGTCTGGACCAGATCCAGTTAATTATTTAATCTGATAGAACCATATCGTCAGTGATAACAAATTGCAGCCCAGGGGCAGAAAGTCAAGGATCATTTTTGGTGGTGACGGTAATATCCTGTGGGTCGAGGAATCACCTTCTACCGTACCATTGATCATCGTTGAGGGCAGTCCGGATTCTTTCCGTTATTCATTGACATAACTCCAAAAACTACTTTGATTAGACGTGAGGTAGCTGATACGCGTTAAACAGGCAGTCATTGAGTTGCTTGTAATATGCTTTTAGCTTTCATACAACTTGCTCTCGTAGAATCCATGCGATATTTGCTAAGCCATCTGAAAGCTGCCCGCTTTTCTTTTTTTAAATGCTTTAGATCAGCATTTGACCAGGCAGGTTTTGCTGGTTCGTGTGTACACTTTACTGGAACAAACTGGTTGATAGCATAGAGGAGGATTCCAGAATTGGTCGATGCATCGAGGTTGGCATCATAATCTCAAAGAACTTCGTCCCAATTGACACCTGCGAAGAAATTGTTCATGCCGTTGAAATCAGCCTTACTGAAGGCGTAATAAATTCTATCCGAAGTGCCATGGTAGCGTTGCTGAGGGCATATTTTGAATTTCAATAGCACAGAAGGATGGTGTCTAAAGATTTTAACGAGCTGCGACGGAGCTTGCATAGCCATACATTCCTCGCATAGTTCCTCCCTAACGAAGCAAAGGTAGAGCGTGCGATTATTGTCATTAACAATTCCATCCAACGTCTTAGTCCAGCTGAGCTATATTTTCTTTACAAGCCATAACAAAAAGACTTGTTTATAGAAAGGAAAACTGATTGATTTGTTTTGAAACCACGGTTCTTTACTTAAAAAAATTAATGAACATTTGAATACGGCCGTCTTCAGCTGTTCGACGAGGCTTTGTCCTGATGTTTGAACAGGAGCCTTTATTGATTTGGCGAATGTATCTTTTGATTCTATTGATCAGTTGTTTACAGTCTATGACTCTCCAGTTGTTTTGGTACACCAGCGAACTCAAATATCCAAAGAAATCTTCAATCGGGCGACACTGGGGCAAATTTGGTGGATTGCTTAATTTTGGTACATACGGGATTTTTTGGCTTTCCAAGAAGGCTTGGTGTTTTTCTCGCATAATGCGGGTTGCGTAGTCTTGAACTTTTTTGCTGCATCAGATTGACTAATCAAATCCGTGTTGTTATGCAATCTGCAATGCAATCTAAGTTCTTTCGTGTCCATTATTTTAGCTGGTCTCCCACTAACACTCCTCCGAGCTGTTCCTGAGGATGGCAGGATACGATAGATGGTTGAAACTGAAACATTCTCGGTTTTAAAATGGTTCGCAGTGAACTTTTTCCCGTGATTTATGTTCGTTTGATAGAACTTAAAATTTGATAGAACGTAAAATCCGCTCGCGTAATGATTCTTGCTTCGACGGCATTTTTAACACAACTGAACAAGTTGGAACAAAACAAAATATGCGATTCGGTTGAGGAGACAGAGAGCATTGATTCACATAATCTCTCTTTTCTCTGTGCACGTTTGTGGTTTGGTATGAGAAAGTTGAAATCATTCTCAATTTTTAGTTCTACCCCGTTAGAATCGCGTGAGTAACTAGATCAAATGCAGCTTTCAAACCGGTGAGAACGGCATCAATGCGCTTCCCACGTCCAAAGTTTTGAACACATAACGACGAAAATTCCACAAGATTAGTTCTAGGGTTTTTTTTCATTAGGGCGAATCTACAATTGAGAGATTCTCTCCGTGCTCGCTCTCTTTCATTCATTACAGCGCCATTATAAAACTTTCGAGGGATTCTTTAGTACAGATCGAAGCACAACAGTGCTGGCTAGCATACTCTGCAAATAGTAGAATGAAAAACGTAAAGGATATTGGTTTATGAATGAAAGATAGCGAGCCCGGAGAGAATCTCTCAATTTACTAGATTCGCCCTAATGAAAAAAAAAACCCTAGAGTTCTTACGCTTCGTCCAGCAAGACTTCATGCAAATTAGAGCTGATGTATTGTTTCACATGAGAAAACTGGTAGTTAGTGACTACCATTTCCAGTAATTTAGAACACGCGCATAAAGATGTAATCCCTCGGTATTACCTTACATTATGCTTCGCATCCTTGTTATGTACCAGGGGGAACAAGAAAGAAGCCTTCCAGCGATCTCACCGAGCGATGGTCCAAGTGCCTAGCAGAAGGTAATCCAGTATCCTTACGCTTGAAGTTAACGAAGTTACAAAATCGGTTTCGCTTCAGATCACGTTCCGTTATTTGCGTAACGTCGATAGAGCCAGTTTTTTAGTCATTTATACCGTTGACTACAACATTTATAGTATATACATCGGTGAGGACGGTATGCGTTATTCAACACCCACCGCCTGGCAGTGTTTTTTTTTTTGGAAGAAAAATGTCAGCAGTTAACGGACCTGTTGTCTGATACTACACAGATTTTTAGCCCTGGGAGTTGAAAACTCTGGTCCCAGTGACCCATTTCAGAATGCTTGGTTACTCACGTCCATTGCGAGGTCACTTTCACTTACAACAAGTCCCAACAGTACAAACGTCAAATGGATTTTGGTATTGTGCATCAACTTTCATCATCAAAGCACATTATGTTTTGAGGATAGCACGTAATTCGAAGTATCGTTCAAATTTACCAATAATCAGATAGATCTCACCGGAAATTGTTGCTGTTGTTCAGTTTTCATTTGGTATGGTAAACCGTGCCCTGTGATGCTAAAGGACGCATGATTGTTTCTACAGGACAAGCACTACGCTATCCTGCAAATATTTTCACCTCGTCCTTTTCGAAACGAACAGCACGAGTACAATTAATACGTCAAACAATCGATTATAAATATCGGTAAACAACATTTTTGAAAATAAATTTAACTTGAAAGATCACATTTACTGTTCAACGATAGAAAAACCTTGACAGTTCTCTAAAACTCAATCGTCCGCGGGCAGCGCTTGCTGCGATTAACGACTACCAAAATGCGATGGTACATTTAAATGTTCATCTAATGCCTTGTTCATACTACAGAGTTATAACATGTTATAAAGGGTGTCAAATAATTTCAACATAAAAAAACGGCATCAAGATAGCCCTGTATCATGTTACAACTCTGTAGTCTGAACAAGGCATAAATTTACTTTCGATTATTCTACAGATCATTCCTTTCAAGACCACTACACCTATATTAATCTCGCATACAACTATAACTCTTTTATTTTTGTTCCGCAGGGATTCTGTATCCTGTTTAGTTTCGTGATAAAGGCTGAAGTGAAGCAAGAGTCGGAGTCGACCAGTAGTAAATCTAGTACCAAAAATAGTTTAGACGACAACTGTTGTTCGGGATCAATAAATAGTCCGTTAAGTTGTAAGTTCTCAACCAACCAGCCCCCAGAGCGCAAGTGGACAATGCAGTGCCATTAATTATTCTCTTTCAATTTCGCCTTTCAGTTTATACAACTCAAGATCTAGATAAGGATAATGAATGCCTCCCTCCGGGTGGAAAAACAACGAAAATTCCGCTGACAATACTGCCCTCGCCTCATTCACAGCAGTCACAGCAGCAGCAACAAATGGTCCAGCAAGGACAGCAACATCAAACACAGCTACCCACGCATATCACCACCATTGAGCCATGCATTCATGGTGACGGCCACAGCATAGAGACCTATCTCGGCGGTAGCATTCAAACGGGAACAGCCACCATTTGTAATATTGTAGCCCACGAGTATGATACCTCACCGGTGGTGACGGGAACAGCTAGTTTATGCAATTTCAACACAAAAACACGCTGTTACGAGTTGATGGGGCAACAGCATCATACATCTGTTGGGGTCCCGGTGGAAAATTCTAGCATTATAGCAACGTCAGCAGTGCCTCCCTCAGTATCTGGTGGTGTGATAGGTCAGTTCGATTGGCACCAGCAAAAGCAACAGCAATCCATCGTGGGGATGGTGCCATGTGGAGCTCCGAGTGGGGATGGTCTTCGGGATCCCTTCACACTTCAGACTGCTGCTGGAACCGGAATTTGCTACGTCACTCAACAACAGCAGCAGCAGCAGGAGACTAATGAATTTGTCGGAGTCGGATGTCTGGACATACTGAAAGGCGTCAGTCAAGGTAATTTATTCATAAAATTTTGTTGGCTAGTCTTCCTCTAATCAATCTAGATCAGGAGCATTGGTTAGGCGGAATTGTTATTTATTTGGAAAGATAATGATGTGCCTGTTGTTCATCGAGTACCATGGGAGCATTGCACCAAAATGTGATTGATAATGAAAACAAATTGGTGTTGTTTGGCAGTCAATCAGACTAATGATTTCATGTGTACCTATCGTATGTTAAAATTGAAACTCAATAATTTGCCATGCCAACGTATAATTACTTTTACCATAGAGCAATTCTCTAACAAAGGAGTGAACGAATTAAAAATTCATGATTTTTACATCTTGCGGTTTTTGTAAGTAATAGCATATGGTAATAATATAATATGATACTCCACATCGTATCAAATCAAAATGCTCTTAGTGAGCAACTTTCCAAATGTAGCAGTTTTCAAGGTAGTTTGAATTATATGTCGGCAAATTTTTTTTCCATCGAAACATAATTTTCATAAATTAGTCGTGATTCGTCATTTACTACGACACATTTTTCATAAAATGCATAAAATTTCCAACAAGTTACTCGTTATCACCAAGAAGATTGGACGTAATTGTCGTAACCTGGTCGAGGTTTTCAGCTTCGATCCTTCGCAGCTCGCACCAGCACAACTGTGCTCTACAAAATCCGTCAAATAACTGAATCGATCATGCACATGCAGCTACTGCGATTTTGTGTGTACACACTTCTACCTGAATAGCCTTCTTAATAGTTATTAACACGTCATGACGAATCACTCAATTAAAATATATATAACAATTTTCATTTATTTTCGAACATTCAAATACTAATATTGTTATTATTATTTGCAATATCACCATTGAACTAATACATCTACCACATTCTTCCCCTCCTCTACTCTAACAAATTAGCTTTTTCTCAACATTCAATTTAGTTGTAATTTACTTTATAATTCTTCATTATAAACATTTTTATTTTGGCTTCATCGTCATAATCATCTAATATATTGTTCTTCTTGGTATTTCCAGCAACTTGCATATTAGTTCTTAGCTCAGTGTTTTTTTTTTTTGTTGTTGCTGAACTAATAGTAATGTCAGAGACAGCCAGGAAAAATCAACGTGAAACATATCTCAAACCAGACCAGGAATCGCTACCTCTAAAACTATTTTCCTGAGCGATATATTTCGTAAAAGCTTATTCAGCCTCCAATTTAAAGGAGTTTCGCATAATTCCGTTTCTTTAAACATTTTGTAAAATTGTAATCTATTTACTTTTTTAACATAAAAAAAATCTTGTCTCTCGTCATCTTCAATTGCAACGTTATTTCCAGTATTTTTTTGTTGAATACCTTTTTTTGTATCCTTCTAAGCTCCAAAAAGTATCCATATAACACAAATAAGCCAGCCTTACCCATTTTTTTTATGCTTATCACTTATGTTGAGTCAAATTCGGTTTAGTATAACCACTCGATCGTAACAAATGCAATTGCCATTGGCAAAACCAAAATAATTATGTTTGGTTCTTCAATTTTGCCTTATGGTTCAATGTCTTTCTACATTTAATTCAATTAATGAAACGATTAACTTTAAACAAGTGACAGCTCTAATATCTAATGTTTCTTATTTTCCTTCCTTTTTTGATTTACTGGGAGAAATTTAAATTATAATGTCAATCATTGTTTACTTCATTGAAACCAACAATACAAGGTTTTATTTTTTTTAAATTAAAATCAAATTTCAATTTATCATGCATTACAAAATCTATCAAGTTAAACTCAATGGACGCTTGCATGTGTCGGTCTCAGGGGACAGAAATTTACATGACATTTTGGTATTGTGTGGCTGTTTGAATAAAACGGGCCCACAAACCAAATTCAACTCCTTTTGCATCACAAGAAACACTGTGGACAAAATCTTTTTTCCTCGTTTTCTTCATTCTTCAGACTTCATTTTTTATCACTGATCCCTCTTTCACACTTCTCCAGAAAAGAATTCTTCATGTCTCTTTCGACCGAAACCAGATACTACACGGATAGAAAATGAAAAGGCCTTTTATGTAGTAGTGGGCGTAGAAAATACAAAAGTTTCGTCTCTATCGGCACTATCAGCAAGGATTTGTCCGAGGAAGAATGTCTGCAAAGCGGTTGCTACCGTTTATAAGAGGCCACAATTCTCCAGCTCTGTTTTGGCCTTTTATCCTCCCTAGAATGGTATAAGGCACAAGAAGTTAAGTGCGTGCCAAAAATAGCCAATCCACCTAACTGTCCAAAGCTTCGCCCGATAGAAAAATACTGGGCTCTTGTTAAGCGAAAACTCTTTGAAACTAAGAAGAAAGCAAATGGGATCGATTATTTCAGGAAAAGGTGGAGAATCGCCACCGCTAGCGTATCTGAGGATACTGTACAAAATCGGAATCAGAAAGCTCAATAATTTTACAGAAAGAAAGATTAACATCTCAATCAACTGTTTTAACTGTATAACTCTATACAGTCTAACTCTATTGTACTGAAATAAACAATAGGTTTTGTTGAATTATGCTTAGATTTTTTTTTTGCTGACATTATCTTAGTGACTGAAATTTAACGTAGACAGGCATTGAAAGTTTCCGGCACGGATTTTTTCCTGTGTATTCTGCTTTTCGTCACATTAATGCCCTCAGAACCTCAAAGGTAAAGGGTGATACGGTCAAAATTTGGTCAAGGGAAAACGCGTGTAAATCGGTGAAATCGTTTATTTAAAAAATCAAATTAAATTTCTTTTTCAAGTTCAATTAGTATAAAATTCAGGAAAAATATTCAGTTAGGCTTCCGCTTTTCCAAATCCGAATTGCCGGGCCTTACGCTTGACCCCTGCCATCAGATTTTGTACAGCCACCTTGTCCACCTTCTTCGCCGCAGAAAGCCAGTTTGCCTTGAACTGCTGCTCGTCCTTAGCAGTTTTTTTGGTCTTCTTTAGGTTCCGCTTGACAATAGCCCAGTATTTCTCAATTGGACGGAGCTCTGGCGTGTTGGGAGGGTTCTTGTCCTTGGGAACCACCTGCACGTTGTTGGCGGCGTACCACTCCATGGCCTTTTTACCGTAATGGCAAGATGCCAAATCCGGCCAAAACAGTACGGAACAACCGTGTTTCTTCAGGAAAGGCAGCAGACGTTTATTCAAACACTCTTTCACGTAAATTTCTTGGTTGACAGTCCCGGAAGCTATGAAAATGCTGCTTATCAAGCCACAGGTACAGATGGCTTGCCAAACCAGATATTTCTTTGCGAACTTTGACAGTTTCGTGTGCTTGAAAATATCTGCTACCTTTCCCCTTCCTTTTGCCGTATAAAACTCCTGTCCCGGAAGCTGCTTGTAGTCGGCTTTGACGTAGGTTTCGTCGTCCATTACCACGCAGTCAAACTTCGTCAGCATCGTCGTGTACAGCCTCCGGAATCGCGCTTTGGCCGTCGTATTTTGTTTATCATCGCGATTTGGAGTCACTACCTTCTTGTAAGTCGATAGTCCGGCTCGTTTTTTGGCTCGATGCACGGTTGTAGACGATACACCCAGCTTATTTGCGGCATCTCGGAGAGATAGGTTAGGGTTTCGCTTGAAACTACCGGCAACTCTCTTTGTCGTCTCAGCGGCTTCCGGTTTTCGATTTCCCCCGATCCAGACTTCCTGGCTGTCGACAAACGTTCCCCAAACACTTTAATTACATTTGTAACGGTTGATTTGGCAACTTTTAGCGATTTTGCCAACTTTGCGGGGGTGGGCTTTTCGCGCGCGCGGCCATTTTTTTCGCTGCTCTTCTTTCTTGGCCGGCTTTGAAACACGGAGTACCAAAAAAAAAAAGGCGACATTCTACACACACACCCCTTCAAAATGAGGGGTGTTCAGGTTTTTTAAATGCAAAATTGAAAGAAATACGTCAAGTTGATATTGACCAAATTTTGACCGTATCGCCCTTTACATGATTGAGCTTATTCGATTGTTTGCTTCCTCGACGAAGCTTATGCTCAGATTCAGTGTTTTTGCTACATTTCTAACGGAGGAGTTTGGTTTCCCCTTGTGACCCATATCACTATACGGACGACTGTATTCACCTTAACTAGGCCATGAACCATCGATCATCGACAGTCATACGTTCTACAAAAATGTATATTGTACTGTTTTCCAATGTCACGATGTGAAGTATTCATATTTCCAAAACACGTGTGCAGAATTTCTTTCGACCCCAATATGTTTGCTTTTTGCTTAACTGATGTTGAAACTCACACATTGCAAACAAAACACATTGAACTTATTTTAACTCAAAAATTTCCACTGAATTAAATCCAGAAGTTCAAAAGTAAGTGTAATTTGCGTGTGATGCAATTTCATCATGGACACCCTTTAGTGCATTGAAGTTTTACAGTGATGCAATTTTCGGTCAATTAGTAACTCAGCGTTCAACGGCCGATACAGTAATTTTTCGGACAAAACTTAGCTTCAATTTGTTCCAAATAATTCATTAAAAGGTTCAAAGCATCGATTCAGCTCCTGCCGACCCTAATTTCTATGTAAACTTAAAAAGGTCCATGCTTGAATTCAATTTATTCCGAAAACTCAAACTCTCCTAAGGCATTACGATTGTTTCAATAATTACTACCTAATATTATTGATATTCTACAAATTGGATAAAATTGGTCATGCATTGATTATAATTTTTTTCTTATAATTTCGTTACCCTGCATGCAAGGTGGTTGAAATAAAATTAAAACTCAGTAGAATGCAAGGCCTACTTATTTAAAAAAAAAAAGTTAAGCACCCAACCATGCAAGTTTTTCCAGCACAGAACAATGTATAAGCATATTTTAATGACTCTTCTTTTGGCCTTTACAACTTTTGATATCTCTTTAAGGCATACGCTGGTAATAGTACTCAGCAGTGCATACCTTTATGCACATGCAAAACCACCACAGCCTGGAATTTTGCACATCGCTTTGTTTTCCAGTTAAACTTGGAAACCAAAACTTTTTTACCTCTTGTAATCATCAGTTTCGTGCAATTGTAATCCAACCACATTATAAAACCATAAGCATTTTCTTACTTGTTCAACGCAAAACTAATTCGCCAACCGTTCGCTCTATAGATATGAGAACAAAATGCAATTTGAAAGGCGAAAGTTGGCTTTCAAAATTAAATAAGATTAAAAAAAGTCATGCAACATTTGTTCCAAAACAATAATTACGTTTTCTTTTTCTTTTTTCTTCTTGCTGCAGACAGCATAGTTGGCATTCGAAGCAAAGGCCTAGAAATCTCCGATCCCGTCACTACCGTTAGCAACAATCTATCCGTTGTGGACCCATCATCCGATGCGCAACTGTCAGCTGCATCACCGCCATCGTTACTTTGCATACTGCAGCAACCACCAATGGCAGCAGCGGGCATCAATCAGGAGTCAGCTGCATTATCTGCTACGGCTCCGGTCATAACTGTAACCGGAGCTGAGGATGCGGATCATATTGACGGCATGATGGATCGGATATCGCTCGATCTGGACTATCTATTGAATCGTACCTCTGAGGTGCCTACCGTAGTACCCATCCTATTGAGGCTAACTGCTGGCAATGCCAGCACTAGTAATAGTAGTAGTTGTACTAGTAGTAATGTTAGCGTTAGTTCTAACAACCCCGTGAATACCAGTGGAAGCAGTAATAGCGGTAACAGTAGTGGGGCTCTAACGAACGGCAGTGAAGGATCTGTACCAGTGGGGACGCATTGTACCATACCACCACCGCCACCACCCTGTCAGCAGAAAATGCCACTGATTTCAAAGTGCCACAGTGTTCATGAAGTAATAATTGAAGAGTCTGAAGATGTAGATAGCTAAATGTACGCTCTGTCGACGAGGTTGTATTTTCAAGCCACTTGACCGGTGTCATCCAATGCCAGTGGGGAAATTTGTTTCATTATGTATGCTGGATGGTGCTTCAAACGCGAAATTTCATGATCTAGCGTAAATGCCTGCTAAACTATGGCATCATGTTTTCCTACCCATGTTTTTTAATAACCCGACAATAACATCCTGTGTGATTGAGGAGAATTTACGGTTGCTATAAGGTTGTTATTCTCAATATGCTATGAGGATGTTCTTCCGGATGTCGTAACTCTATTATAGTTTTGAATATTCACCGTTAGCATCAATCAATCTCAAGCAATTTTGATTTCACATGTGTTGACGATTATTAAAAGTAAACAATAGCATAATTTTATGAATCAACTAAATTTGCTGTGAACCAATATTTTCGTAACAAAACAAAATCATTGGGAAAATTTTAAGGTAATTATTTTTTTTTAAACTAGAGTAAACGCATCCTTCATGAGAGGTGGAATCACTTCTGATATATATGTCAATTTTATTGACAAGAACATAAGAGGAAAGGATTTTTTTTATTTTTACATAATCGAAGAGAAAAAAAACGGTCGTTATTTTCTCATTTTTTTTCGTGAGTGACAGTGATTCACCCAGCTGAAAATATGTAATTGAGTACATTTTGTGGAATATTCTTGCTACCCAAGCAGTTGATGAAGTAGATGTTTGTTTATATTGCAGGCTCGAAGTATCTATTTTGCCTAATTAATTTAATTTGGAGATAAATTTAGTCAATTGATAAAACTACAATGGCAACATCGTCACTGACAATTGATATCAATCGTTTTGGCTATGTCTTTTAGCTTAAATGAGTAAGGAAAGATGTATGATCAATATCATTTTGAATAGTCGAGATTTAGCAGCACTGGATTGTACCATAGTAGAAGTATGGGGTTTTTATGCAATTTCTCCAAGGAAATGTCAACAGTAAACGATCCCATAAGAAACCAAAGTACCTATCTCACTACCATAGGAACTAATGTTAAATTTTACATTACTCGTATGTCAATACCAATATTCTATAATTTATTCAGAAATTTTAACTGTCTTAAAACTTCAAGTGCCGCAATCAAACCACATAGTATACGTTATTACAAATTTATTTGATTTATTAAAAATGAGTGACTGCGCTTTTGCACTCCTGGACGTAGATCTCTTGATTGATGGTTCCCGTAGAGATGAAAATGCCGCTTTTTAGACCACACGTGCATATGGCCTGCCAGGCGAGGTATTTTTTCAGGAACTTCGATAGTTTGATGATTTTAAAAAATTCGGGCACCTTCCCTTTTCCTTATGCAGTATAAAACTCCTGTCCCGGAGGCTGCTTGAAATCCGCCTTCACATGGCGACACAGTCGAACTTTGTGAACATATTCATATACAGCTTTCGGGACCGCTGCTTTGCCGACGTGTTTTGTTTGTAATCTCGGTTTGCCACCTTCACCTTCTTAAACGTCGACAACCAGGCTCGTTTCTTGATTGCTGCCACGTCTGGATTACGATTGCCTCCGCTTCCAGGCTTCCTGGCGGTCGACAGACGTTCTCCGAACACTTTCAAAACGTTTGTAACGGTCGATTTGGCCATATCCAGCCATTTTGCCAACTTTGCGTGCAACAACGTCAGATTCTCTTGCTGCGCAAAGCAATATTTTGACACGCTGCTCCTCTTGCTTGGACGTCATTTTGAAAACTGGAGAGCAAACGGTGAAAACTCATCATAGCAACCATTGCATATACACTCAACTTCCAAATGCAGCATTTTAGTTTTTTTTAATGCATTTTAACAGAAATACATCAATTTGATGTTGACAATTTTTGCGCGTTCCAGACTTGATCTTCGATTTGCTATCACTTCTCTCATAATCGTTCACGGAGTCACGGCCACATTTGTGCCACTGATAAACAACAGTTTTTCTTCAGAGTATCGTTGCCAAAACACTTTTCTTAAATTTGCAATGTCGTCGCGCCATTGGAACCGATTTTAACACAAAATTTATTACAAACTCGTTGTTGCAAATTCAATTCCATTTTGAAAATTGCACCAAATCGAGTACATGCACAATCGCAGATGTACTCAATACAGCGTAACTTTTACAAATATCAAGCTATCAAGGTAAAAATTGCATAGAATGTCAATGACAAACGTGGCAACCAAAAACAAAAGAAAACTAAAATCGAATAACTGAGAGCGCCACACGGTGGTGATCCCGGGAACTTTTTGAACAAGATAGTATTACTACCAACTCAAAAACATCTCACAATAAGACTAGTTTTCCATAAATATCATTTGAAATCAATAATTTATTCAAACCTACTTATCGTGTAACATTTGCAAAGGTCCTATCTTCGTTGATCGATGCTCTTCTTTGATCAACGTGGCTGCAAAAGCATTGTCCATTGAATGTATTATTCAATGTATAAGCTAACAACTTTTTCTTTTGACCTGAACTGTTAGCAGAGCCATAAATTTAATTATTTAACCGTGATATTTATTTACATTGAAAATCAGCCAAAAATGTAATAATGGTAAAAATAAATTTTGACGGGAGCATCCAAATATTGTGTGTCTGTGTGTGTCTTTACAATCAATCTCCCACTGACCGGCAGTGCTTTAATGGAAGAAACTTGTCTGCATTTCTTTAGTAATTCATATATGATCACTATGTGCGAACATGTTTAGCCCTGGAGATTGAAGGTGACAGCTCTATTGAAAATCCAACAACCCATTTCAAGAATGCCTGTTCATACACGTACATTCTGAGGTCATCTTCATATGCAATAAGCCCCGCATGAAAATCTTCACATATCAAATGGATATGTGAAGAGTTTTCACACTTCCAGAATCAAAAATGGAAATTCTTGATCCTGGCGTGTATATAGTTAAGGTATATTTTTGATAATATGAAACGACCTCACCAATGTTCCTTATTTGATGCTGGAAAGCTCGTCCGGATGCGGGAGCGGGTCACTAAAAACACAAAAAATGGGAAAAAAACAACAATCTTAAGAAACACTACCATAACACACTATGAGAGGGATTCCATTCACAACGTCCTACGCAAAGCACTCGGAAAAACTATAATTTCACCATTTATTTTAGTTACATGAAGGAATATTTTTTAATTTTATTTCCGCGAAAACGACGCAGCAAAAGCAAAATATGTAATTTTTTCATTGACGGGAGCATCCAAATATTGCACTTATAATTAAAAAAATGTTCAGAACGGTCAATATGAAAGTTAATTGTTGATGTTTTGGCTAACTATGTACTTTGCTGAGGTGTTACGGATATCCGTATCCGTAAATTCGAATATCACTACTTGCTGAAAAAATAGTTTGTTTTGATAGGTAATTCTTTTGGTTAACTATTGATTAGAAAGTTATTCTTTCTTATTTGTTAGTAAGCAACTGTTAACTGCTAACTTTTTTTTTCTTAAAGTCTGGAATGCTTTATATGCACTTCTATTAACACAGCCAAACTAAAACATCCTTCCCTTTGTAGCAGATTTCCGGGAGACAATGTAACCAATGACAATGCTTTTATTCCTATGAATTTTTGACACCAGAACCTTCCTATGAATTTTTGACACTAGAACCTTTCAAATGGTGCATGAACATTGATTCTAAGTTAAAATTTTGAAATTCTACGAAGGGTTAAAATCCGGGACCAATACTGACCCCAATGTCTTATGTGTCACTTTTTTTTGTAGAACCACCTTAAACTGATTTAAAAAAAAATATGTTTACGTAAAAATGAAGAATTCCGTATTTAATTAAAAGTCAGAAAATGTCAGCCCGATTCGTTTATAATAAAAAGGATAACATACTTTGAAGTTGCGCCATGGGTCGAATTGACCCTAATATCATAGGAAGGTTAATCTTTATTATGTGGATGACTGTGTGGTTCATCTTAATCCGAATAGCTTCCACTGAAAATGCTTTGGGCCTGAGTTCTTCTTTGGTGAAACATTTTACCACAGAGACAATTCACTAATTTACCAAACGCTAGCTGGAGCTTACTTGCCTGAGGTGATCTTAATGTTTCCCATCTGTTTCATAGCCCCCCGTTTCCGTGTCACGCGCCGTTCTACTGCCGTTTTCTGTGTTTGAAGCTTGGGACCAGCTCCAACCTATGATATCCGAACTTATTGCCAGTGTTAACCTTTACCCGATACAGGTTACAACATACACAATGACGTTCAATGACCTTTGAAAATTTTACGAACATGTGCCGTGCCTCTTCAAAACCAAATCTAGGGAACAAAACACCTTTCGGCCTTTGGCTGTTTCGATCAGGAACGATTCACAAATATCTTCGTAGTCGAAATAATAACCTCAGCTGCCAAAATGATCTTGTTGAGTTGAGTTGAGTTCAGCCAGAAAAGCAGTGAAAACATCGCAGGTATAAGGGATGACGTTTTGATTGAAATCAGCTTGCTGCGACGCACAGCTTGAAAAATCAAAATGTGAAGAAGCAGATGACCGTGAGAAACTTTAACGTGAGTTACTCAAGTTACCACTGGAATAGCTCATGCTCCAAATTGTACATAAGTGAGTGTTTAAAAAACATTGAGAACACAATATGTCTTATTATCTTTTCGCCATAGAATGTTTTTTCTGCTGTAGAATTTATTTTATCATACAACTCTGAAAATTTTCTTCTAACTTTTTGTAAAAAAAATATGTTTCTTATTTATTTATTTATTTATTTATATATTTATTTATGTATTTATTTATTTATTTACTTATAAGTGAGCAACGACAACAACCAACTATGGGCAGCATATTTGTACAAAACGATATCTGTTAGACACTTTTGAATAAAGTCAATACGTCATCCTCAAACACTGCGTTATGATCTCCGCATTCTGGCAAAGTCTTAGAAAGGGATCATCATGACGTTTGTTTTGTATGGTTTAACATATTAGGGGTATTCCTAGAAAATGTCGTATTTGCAGACAACTTCACATCTATTGTTCTGACATGAATTTTGACATTGACAGCTACCACAGCGAAACTCGATTCTATTCTCTAGTTATTTCAGTGTAAGTTACGCATCATTAGTGAAAGTAAACAAGTTTTTGTGAAGGCGAAAATGTCGAAATCGACCGCGCATTTGCGGGAAGTTTTAATTTTCCTGTTTAATTCGAAGAAAAATCATCCAAGTATGTGAATTGCTCTCCGAAACATACCCGGACTACAAAATCGACGTTCGAATGTGTCAACGTTGGTTTGCACGCTCTTAAAAGCACACAGTTTGCGGATGGGCTTTCCGGGCCCACCCCTCACAAACGCAAGAAGAACGCAGCAGCATTGAGAGAACCAACCAGCCAAGTAAGCGTGAAAGCATGGGAAGATCGAAAGGTCGGTCATTGGGTGCCAACGACGAGGAGCCGTTTTTTCACATGCGAAGAGCGCTAAACGGCACATACGGAAGGGTTTTTGGATCGAATTGTGACTGGTGACGAAAAGTGGATCCATTACGACAATCCAAAACGTAAGGCAACGTATGGATACCCCGGTCATGCCACAACATCGACGGCCAATCCCAATATTCATGGCCAGAAAATCATGCTGTGTATTTGGTGGGACCAGCTGGGTGTGGTCTACTATAAGATCGTTTCTTCGCCAACCAATATAAACCACACGTCAACTAATACGTTGCTCGCTCAAAACTCAGTCAGCATGTAGTGTCACAGGTACTCGTAAATATTTGGATACCTCATTCAGTCTTTCACAACTAATCTTCCCACCCAGAACCATCAAAATTAAGTTAACGAGACATAAGCTGGTCGAAATAAATTGATTAATTTTAATTGAGTGAAGAAAGCATACCAAATTTTCTCACTAGCTTATTGGTGACACCATAGGGGAAAAAGAAGCTGCGATGGCCATACGTAGAACAATCAAATGTATAACCCTTTTTTCACAATAAGAGCTCACATATGCCAAGCAGAGAGAGATTTCTAAGAAACAATAAAAAACTCACGTTAAGGCTTATGCTTACCTACAACCACACGTGTTCAGCTGGTACAGGTATTGACATAGGCATGAGAATGGGTGTGATTGGATGTGTGTCTACAAAATGTATGGTAATATGCATGGAAGCCATCCGGCGGCATGATTCTGTTTGCGGTTAATTATAATGTTTGATGAAAATACGAAAATGTCCCGTTTGGGTGTCATGTTCCAGGGTGTAGGTTACAAAACAGGCTAGCATCAAGCTCTTCCGAAGGTGATGACACTTTGCTGTTACGGCACGACGCAACCGCGGTATGGAATAAAATTTGTTATGTTTAGTTCTCATTAGCGCGATCAATACAAAAATGATTATATTGGCGTGCGCGTACCGTTACTGCATCATTTGTGTTTGTGGGAATAGGATGCCTCAGGACTGATAGTAATGATGTTTATTATTATTGTATAATGTGATATTGAAGCATTTGTTTTTGATTGTAGAAAATTCAGTTCCAAATTGGAATGACACTCATATGCAAGATTGAAGTTTGATGAGGAACAATCAATGTGAAACAATACACAACAAAATATATACCAGGCAGCGTCGGATTCGACAGGAACTTTTTCAGCTAAAACTCATTTGTAAATACTAGCAATTTTGTAAATATCACTTATAGTAAAATGAACTTTCTGAAAACAAATTTTTGTACATATTTTCGTACCAATCAAAAGTCAGAAAAACGAAATCAGAATGTGTAGATTATCTTATCGAGGGATATTAAAATGAAAAAAAAGAAAGAAATCAAGACAAAATTAAAAACGGACACGTTTTTCTCCGGTTCCGTACAGTTAGAAAAATATAACTAAAGAGCAACTTTTTTACGCCATCAAATCCCCATAGGCAACCGAAAGTGCACGATGCCCTTTTACTTATCAAACTTCAGAAAAGAAACGAAACACACAAAAACAAACGAAAACCAAGCAAAAGAACCGAAATAAGAAAAATCCCTCTATTGAGCGAAAATCTGTCTAACGAGCGAATTCAATTAAAGTTCGATTTTGTACACGTTGGCGAAGAAAAACGATCCAATGGAAGCTGAGAGCAGCATAAAAACTGGAATGGATAATAAAAAGCGATGAAAAGTAAATTCGGTCCTTTCTGTGATGTTCTCAGTCTAAAACGTAGGCCGAAATTTCCCACAACTGCCTGTCGGTCTGGAAGATTGACTGTTAAGCACTTTTCTCCGTTCACCTACGTAATCGTCGCCGTCATTGTCGACGTCGTGAGTGGCAAATTAGTTCAGGCGTCAATCATGTGGAAGAAACGTGTGTGGCACACTAATGAGAACGTCCAGGGTAAGTAGGGTTCCCGGTCTAATTATTGTCCTATTGAATGAAAAACAGCATTAAGATTCTATGGCGGTGCTTTGGAACGATTCACTTTTTTTAAATTTCTTTTAAAATAAAATAATTATCATTGAAACTTCGAAAGTTAGCGCCAGTGGTATGGTGGTGGGCGTGGTCTTCAAAGCAAGAGATAAGCGGAAACGGCAGAATTGAGCCAAGCGTGCAGCGCGAACTGTCAAAACCTGAGCCAAACGACCAAATTTTGCAATAGGGCAATTGTCATCAGACTTTGCAAACAATACATCGTAGTCAACTACAAGACGGTAGGTTGTTTTTTATCACAGACATACTTATTACATGATAGCCGGCAAAGGCATAAAACAACATAATGGTAAAGGAAGTTATAGGAGCCCCGAATGTACACAGTTTGAAAGAAACATTTAATTTTCTGCGTTATCTAATGAACATAATGGGAATGCTAGATTTGGCATAAATTATTGGGATCTTTCATGCAAATTTTAGCCAGATATAGCTAAAATTAGGTCTGTTGTATGGAAGATTTCAGACAAAGTTGTATGCTGCATCAAAGGTTGCAAACAGTTACGTTGTGTACGTTTGCTATGGCCTGCAATTAAACAAGGGGAAATTTTACGCGATTGTTGAAATTAATTATTTTTTCTGTGTACAGATACCGTTGCCAAATGTCAGATATCTACATATCTCTTCCTCTGTGGATCACTTGGTTCAGTATCACCCCAGTCTGATCTGGTATCACTTCCATTCGGCGCCGTTGGAATTTTCTGATACGAAATCTTTAATTACATACTCCTTAGGAAAGGAAGTTAGGCCATTTGTTTTGATGGATTCGATATTCCTGGCCTGACAAACCAGCCGAAAGGTTAAAAGTCACATAAATACGACTTGTGAATTTTTTTTCTTTATTATGGTGACTTTCAGCCGGGAGGCTTTTTAGTTTATTTTCGAAGATTTTCACATATCTAATATTTTGCGAAAAATTAAGATTCACAGGGACGCGTGTGAAAATCGCACACAGAGAGGTATTCCCCGTACGAAAACTTCTCTGGACGTATACTTATGAAAGTGCCACTCATTTTCTTGGCCCTGTTATTTCTCCTTCTCCTAGTCTTTTTCCTCCGTTTGTGCCAGCGTTCAGGATTTATAGTTTTCCGCTGTCTGTCTTCTCGATGACTTCTTCCCGCCGACCATTTCGAAACTAATTAGCTGAAAGATGATGTACATCCCTTATTTACCTAGGCTAACGCAAACAAGGTGATTCATGTTCATTACAGCCGTCTGTATTGACCGACCGCCTGAGGTTGCTACTCCGTTATTGCCAGATCAGCTGTTACTACACAGAGAACCAACAGATGAGTTTGGAACTAACATACTTCGTCAATGTATAATAACTGGTGATCCCAAACTAAGGCAATACCAAATTTATGATCTTCATCACCTGCCCACCATATCCGGCGAACCACCACATCTCATCGGGATGCCAAATTTTTTCTGTGCTCACTCGATCACTCGCGCCACCAAACAATAGTCAACCGAAACAATAGAACACACTATATGGCCGAGAACAAAATATTGCACAACAAAGCCTCGACACAACCATTCACAGCCTATGCCCGACGCAGGCTCTTTGTTTTTCGTAAACTTTCAATTTGTACAACTGCGTTCTACAAACTATTTTACTATTGGAACGGATATCTGCAACAACAAGTTGAACGTCCTAAAGAGCAATCTACACCTTAAAATACGATTGAAGGTTTTGTTGAAATAGCATCCCTGGAAGCATGTCGTGGCTTCTGGCAACTTTCTGGTTCATGATGTCTAAACTCATCGGTTTAGACCCAATAATTTCACTATCTCCAATCCGCTCAACCAATCGCAATTTTTTGTGATAAAGTGGGCGGAATCTAGAGCGGAATATTAAAGGGTGTTCCGATGAAAATTTGGTCAAACAGTAATGTGTGTGAGTCGATCAATGTTTTTATTAATAAGTCAAATTCTTTTTCCTTTACAAGTTCAGTTAATACAGAATACAGGAGAAATATTCAGCTAAGCTTCCTTTTTACCGAATTCGAATTGCCGGGTCTTTCGTTAAACACCTGCCATAAGATTTTGTACAGTCTCCTTGTCCACTTTATTCGCCGCAGAACGCCAGTTTGCCTTGAACTGTTTCTCGCTCACAACAGCTTTTTGAGTCTTCTTAAGGTTCCGCTTGACGATGGCCCAAAATTGTTCGATTGGGTGGAGCTCTGGCGTGTTGGGAGGGCTCTTGTCCTTGGGCACCACTTGAACGTTGTTGGCAGCATACCACTCCATGGCCTTTTTTCTGTAATGGCAAGATGCCAAATCCGGCCAAAATAGAACGGAACAATTGTGGCGCTTCAGGAAAGGCAGTAGACGTTTTTGTAGGCACTCGCTCAGATACATTTCCAGGTTAACGGATCCGGTCGCAATGTAAACGTTGCTCTTCAAGCCACAGGTACAGATGGCCTGCCACACCTGATATTTCTTCACGAACTTTGACAGTTTAATGTGCTTGAAAATATCTGCCACCTTTCCCCGTCCGGTTGCCGTATAAAATTCCTGTCCAGGAAGCTGTTTGAAGTCTGCCTTGACGTAAGTTTCATCGTCCTGTACCGCGCAATCAAACTTCGTCAGCATTGTCGTGTACAAGTTTCGTGATCGTGCTTTGGCCGACGTGTTTTGTTTATCGTCACGATTTGGAGTCACCACTTTCTTGTAAGTCGATAGTCCCATTTCCAAGAGAAAGAGAGGGATTTTTTCCTCCCCCCCCACAATTTTAAGAGTTTTTCTCCCCCCCCCCCCACTTAAACAAAGTGCAACACTCACAACCACAAAAAGAAATAAACCACCCCCCCACACCCCCAAAATGAAGAAACAAAAAAAAAAAAAGCAACAATTTAGTTCCCCAAAATTTTTCCAAACCCCCCCTTTTTACAAAAATTTTTTTTAGAATAATGCTGTGCAATTAGTGAGTTTAACTGACTGAAAAGAGTTTCCATCGATTAATGTAACATAAGTACACATCAATGCGTTGTAGGCATAGTAAAAAGCGTTACAATTCACATATTGTTACACCTCTGATTTTTGGTTTCCATAATTCCACCTCAAATGTAGCAGGTAAAAAAAATATGATTATGGTCATCTGAACGAAGCCGAAATGTCCCTACCTGGCAGTGGTGCAACCATAATTTGATTCCGGGGAGGCAGCTTTGAAAACTGATAGTGGGTTATGTTAAACTATATTTTTTTTTAAAGTAATATTTATAGACACTATAGAGGGTTTTTACCCCTCTACTTGATTAATCAACCACCGATCCAAACGTTTTTTTTATATAACTTTATTATAGAGACATTCTGCCCCAGGCTGGTTCGTCTCTTAACCAAACGTTTGTTGTTTCTTATACATCGCGCGGACCGCTCCTCGGCTGATCCCAAACTTTTTCGCGACCACTCGTTGCGAAATGGGTTTTTCGCAATCCGCTACAACTTATTTCGGAGTTTAAAATGAAATTGGTTTGTCTTCCATTCTTGTTTTGTTAACAAGAGCCACCTGATGCACGCTCAACCAAGTAAAACGTATATATAACTTTACTAAACAGTGTTGCAGGATCATTCAAATGTCAAAACAAGATTATTCGAGGGGTGAATCGATGTTATATAGTACAAAACATAAATGATCAAGAATGGGCTTTTTCTTTTGTCACACCGAATTTCATCAAAGTTACGATACATTTACCAATATGAATATATTTAATATAACTATGGGGTAACGAAGGTGGTGATACGAACACTATAACTAGGGAAAGCTTTTAACACAGAATATGACAGGTGTTTCAACGATTATTATGTTCTACAAGGCAAAATGCGCAAAACTATATGGTGGGCTTTTGCTTTTGCTGCTAATATTTGGACCTACAGTTTCAAAGTATATACTGCTGCTAATATTTAAAACGTCGGATTTCATAAAAATGCTGACAATGTATGTATATTCTCCACAATAAATCAAATGGTGGGGAAATGCCGTAACAACTGCCCACAAAGTTATTTATTATGAATTAAAACTTTACCATAGACGTCAAGGCTCCATCTTGAACGAAAACAATTTGACCATCTCATTTTTGGGCGTATAAGTTAAATTCCCAGTAAACACAAGATCGCATATGATAGCGGATATGAGTATAAAGTGGAGGCGATATACGTACAGTTTACATGGCTCTAATGAACGAATGTACGTATATCGCCTCCACGTTGTACTCATATGCGCTATCATATACGATTTTGTGTTGACTGGGTTTCCAAATATCTAAACAGAAGGAAATTTCGACAACTAAAAACTTTTACGAAAAAAAGAGCGATTAAGCTACCATTAGGACCAATGTGAGAAAATCTGTTGCTGTGGTACTATGTAGGTGGCTCTGGTGTGCAACTCTTTCAATCACTCTTTTTAACACAACGTGATTCAAAAACCGAGCTAGTGGATAAGAAAATGTTTCATATCTCGACTTTTCCCTCTTTCTATATTTATGTTCCATTCAATATTAAACTGATTGTTAAAATATTCATCATAATTTAACAAAGTCATAATATAGTCATAGCTGGTAAAAATGAAATTTGGAATTTTTTTTTCTTTGATGACGACTTATGGCTTTATCATAGCTAAATATACGCCTACATTTTTGCTAAACAGAAGCTCGTAATATTCCATCTGATTGAATTCTCAATTGATGATGATGATGATGATGATGATGATATAAAACTACCATCTATTGTAGCAAGGTAACTTCCCATAGCAGTGGAATAATCTGAAAAACGATTTGATCAGGATTCTAATATTGTTTGTGATCATCAAGCTCCTGTATGAAGGGCCAAAAACGTTTTGGCAGGCCCGTAAGCAGAGACACTTACGCGAAACCCGCGAATATAGGGAAAAGAATATCCTTCCAAAAGCAAGTTCACACGCACAGCACTAGAATCGAGCCCTCGATTGACAGAATAAACCCAATAGATGGGGTCAAAGAGCCCGCCCTCGTTCCGCGAAATGTTAACAATAGGGAGGAGGCAGTCCCATGCTCCCTATCCAAATCGTTTTACTTGGGTGCCCTGATGGTTCCTCCCTTTCCCCGTTATATGTTATTTAATATTTAGTATATTTTGAACACACAATGTGAGGATATCATTATAGACAAACATGCCAATTTATTCAAATTTCAAACTTGAATGATACTACCAATGGATTGTTACTGAAAAATAAATAAAAATTAGATATGAATTAATATCCTTCTTGTCCTGGAAAAGCTGAAAACAGAATAGATCATTCCAAATATCACAGATAAAATTTCAATAAAAGATATTGTTTTAAAAGACATGTAGTAATATTTTTTCTTTATACTGTTCTAGTAACATTTCAAATATAGCAATTGGAGTGAACGAAGAGTCCGGTTTGATGATTCCTGAAATAAATGGCTTATCTTACCGTAATGCCACTAAACACAATACTAAAATATAATCTTACATTGCTTATAAGCACATGCCAGTCTTCTAGTAGTTGAAATTCAGAAGTGCAATTTTAAATTAAATGTTATGCTGAAATGCTGAAAAACAAATTGAGCCTTTGATGCCCGTCGTGTTGCTCCCGGCTCTTACATGGTTTTGGAATGCAAAAATGATTCCAAAGCGTGCTGAAATTATTGATAAAATGAGAATGGGAAATATACAATATGATTTAAAGGTACATGATGTTCAGTCGCACCCCCTCACTTCGCTATTGTCAAAATGATAACATTGCCCAGGCTACGCCAACCAGCGTCTCCATGTTTCAGCTGGCAGTCTTTTGTGATCATATGACTCGTGGAGGCGTGAAGTGGGAACTTGTGAGGACGAGAGGTCGGCCGCACCCTCCTTTGAAGTTGTCAACTCACCATTTGAAGCCCCCTCATTTTATTTTCTACTTTTTCTCAAACAACCCCCCCCCCTTTTTTCCCTTTTTTTTTTTTTATCCCCACCCCACCTTTTGAAATTATTTTTGACTTTTAGGTTTTTTTTAATTTTAATCAATAGAAGATTTTGAAGAAACTTCCAACACTTTTTTATACAATTTCAATTTTCCCAATACGTCGACGAATCGTAATTACTAAGGCAATTACTGCCAAGTGAATTTCCCTACCCTTAGTAGCTTTTACGATGAAGTCAAACACTAAACGCAACGTCAGAAGCACGTACTTTTTTTGTAACAGCTTCGTGGGTCGGTTGCGGAAAATATCTCATGACACAGAAAAACGCAAACGCATGGTACTGATGGAAGATAAGATGAAATGTTGTGGAAATTGCTGTTTAATCCTTTAAATGATGTTTGGAAAAGTTCGCACCATCATGCCCCATTTTATCTTCGATCCTTTTTTTTATTATTTTTTTCAACAAAGTACGAAGGGATCTTACAATAGCAGTGTAGAAAAATGTAGTAAAAAATACGACCGCATTGAGGTGGACAGAAACGAATTCGAGAAGACAACGAGAGACAAAGGAAAATATGCTGATTTTTCAGTTCTAACTTGTTTCCATCTCTATTCGCGAAAACTTTTTTGCTCACGGGATGTGAAACATTGAAACATTAACTGTCATAACCCCAACTGTAAAACGCGTGTCGATTTAAAATAACATTGCTCGTTTTCGGCACTGTATTGATCAATACAGTATTTTAATTTAAGAAAAAACCTATCGCTTTTTCGCCTCATCTGAAAGAACATCATTTACTTTCTTTCTCATACGCTTTCATCTCAATTTAAAAAAAAATGGTTTTAAGGCAAAATAATAACTTCACTTAACGACTTTTCGGTTACTAGTTGACAGTTTGCTCCAGAATCGTAATCGTACTTTCATTTAATTAATTAAAAATAGATTCTGTGCACCAAAGTTGATAGAACTTTGGATTTTGATTCCATTTTTTTGCAGATTCCAAAAGTGCATTTACCTGTATAAAAATATCGTATTCTTATCATTTATGCTTCATTCGAAAGGTATGCATCAGGTATCCTCTTTCAAATAAAACAAGTGAAAAGGCGATTGGTCAGCTCGAATGAAAAAGCCCAACAGTCCTGAGCAAAACGCGTGTCAATTTTTATTTTGACATGGTTGCCCAACAAATAAACGAAAGCTGTAAATAAGCATGTAGGGAAGATGTACCTATATTAATATCATCACTTTGCAATTCATCCTACTTGAAATAAAACGATATACACGTGACAGAATTAGTTAGTAATGTTTGTTGTAGTTATTTAACGTAAGCAAACATTATTCGAAAACAAAACCGATCCTTCAACTGCCCAATTGTTTGATTCATTGTAGGATGAATATAGTAACAATGAGAAATGTTTTATTAAAGCTGCATTACGACTTTCATAGCTGATTTAACAATCTGGCTGAAATATGAGCTGACCAACCATGTTTTCAATTGATATATTAATATTAATTCAAATGTTTCATTTTGGTTGAATAACATGCTTAGGAAAAGCTATTTTAGTATTTTATTTAACTAAATATAAACAGTCCAACAAAGAGTTGAATAACAGTTTATCTATGCGTTGCAACATTGTTTATATAGCCTAGCTTATGAAACCTGATTTTGAGTTGAATAATAACTGTACTGTACATCACTGTTCAACTGGTCCAACTATGAGCTGAAGAAAAAATGCAAAAGCTTTATATAGGTGTCTGAATTGACTTTTATTCAACTACTTAACTATTAGTTGAAATACAGTTTATGCCTCTAATACCACGTCTTTTAACTACATTTGCTAATTAAACCTTATATTAAGTTGAATAATAGTTGTGGTGTACAGCACTACTCAGCACAATAAACTTCGATTAAAATAAAAGTCGTTTAAATGCCGTATAAGAGTTGATCGATACTTTTTCTTCAACTTAAAGTTATGCTGGATAAGTAATTGACTTCAGTAAATTCATATAGGTAGTTGCGTTATTTAGTTTTTATTTTTGGTGCCGGTGAAAAGTTTTTTTGTTTTTTTAAATTTTTAATCAAATTTTTAAAAAAAGGGCCCGTGCCCCACTCCAAAAATTTTTTTTTTTTTGTGACTTTTACTGTGAGCCGTGTTTTGGTATTGTCTCACTCACTCTCACAGGACGCTTGAAAACATGGTTCACAGTAAAAGCCATTTTTTTTACAGCGTGCACGTTATCCCATTTTTCCGTTTAAGATCCCAAAATGAAACCGATTTTTCCCAGACTTATCTTGCAAAAACCTATCGGGTGAATGATGTAGACTAGCGAATGCGTCAAATTAAAAAAAATAAACAGCGTAATGTCATATCTTTTAATCGTCTCTTGTTCAACATGCCCCTGAATCTTGTCAGTAATGTACGTATATAAACCGAAGAACAAATATCAAAGCCATAATGATGTTTACTTAATGAGTGATTGTTTGTTGGGTGGTTCTCGGCGATGAGGTTCCTAAATCTTAAAATTTTGCCATTATTCGAGAGATACAGCTATCTTTTTTTTTTTAATTAAATTGGACTCTCGGTTGACTAACCAGAATAAAAAAAAACCCCTGAGAGATCCGTGTAATATGCGTTAGGCACGAGGTTCCATATTCCATATAAGATGAAACGATATAATGGCCATATAAGATCAGGTTCCATCAGAGAGGTTCTTTTTTTAAACCCTCCACTAACCCCCACACCAAAGAGCTCACACAGAGAGCCCTCTGGTAGTGGACACTTACTAACATTACTTAAGCAAAAAAAAATACACAGATCTTAACTACAAAAATAAAATTCATAGTGAAATCCCAGTGAAATGTTATTACTTTTAAGGGATTCATAAAAAAATAAAACATTTAATTCATATTGTGATAACGTTTGCAGCTTATGGTCAAAACTATTGACAAAGTTTTACTTAAATTATTAATTAAAATGCAAGAAAAAAATCTAGCTGGAGCCAGAAAAAACCTACATATGCAAAATAGTTGACACATTTAGAGAATAATTTCATTTACGTTCCTCAAAATATGCTGCTCCAGCTTGCTTTTGAAGAGGGCCTATGTTATTCGTTATTATTTTCAAGTCGTTAGGTAGTGTTAGGTTAGGTAAACAATGTTGTGATGGAAACTAGAATTGATTTTGTGCCGAAAATTAGTATAAATTTTAAAATTTCGACTTAGCTGCTTGACCCCACAGGTATTGAAGTATGGAATGGGTGTACGTGAAATAAAATTGCAGCAATGCTGAGTTGGGACCAAAACAGAGTGCTCTTTTCATGAGGCCACATAATCAAATCTGCCGGAAAATTATCATGCCCTTTGCTTTTCTTAACGTCCAGCAGACTTATTAATATGCTAACTTCGTTCTCACTGGCGGGTCTCAGAAAAATAGATTTGTTAACACACTGAACAGGTTTCAAAAAATCTAAATTATTCTTTGGGAGTTTATCAGTAAGATTTTTACCAATGCTAGAAAAAAAAGCGATTGAACACATCAGTAACATCACTAACTGAGTGGATTGGCTTTCCATTGATTTGTAATTTTATTTGTTCATTAACTTTAGTGCGGCCAAAGATTTCATTTAGTTTTTTGCACATGTATGAATGACTAGAGTTTTTTGGAACATTTTCATAGTAACATTGTTTTTTGGCAGTTTTTACTTTTTTTGAAACGTGAACCAGCATTTCACCAACATGCAAATCATCAGGATTGCTTTTAAATTTTCTAAGGTAATTATTTTTTATTTGTATCAACCTCCAGAAGCTATATGTCATCCAAGGACAATGCTCACCTTTTACTCTAACAATTTTGGTGAAAGATCTGGTACACTCAATAACCATATTTTTATAGGTTCCAATTTGAAATTTGAAAATCAGTGAAAGAGCTAGAAAATTGATTTTGAAGTTTGACACGATCGATCACATTAATTTTGAGCCCTTTTTTTGTTTTTTTTTTTGTTTCTTGATTATCGAGATTTTCAGCCTTAGGCTGGTTCATCTCCCGTCGTAGTCACTCAAACACCACTTTTGGGCATTTTCGTAACTTGTCGGGGGGTGAGATTCGAACTCGTGACTTTGGCGTGAGAGGTATGGATGTTAACCACTACGCCGGGGTCACCCCCGCCTTTTTTTTTTTTTTTTTTTTTGAGCCCTTGTTGCTTTTTTCCATCACTCAAAGCGAGAGATGAAATAACAGGAAGATGGTCGCTAATATTACTGAAGTGTTGTTCTGCAGCTTCGCAACAAGCTCGATTGAACAAATAAAGTGATCTAAAATATTATTACTTGCTTGATGAGTTGGAAAAGCGTACATAACCGTACGATTCCAATAAGTTTTTGTATCTTACTACTACATTGTTATTTTGCAGATTGATTGTGACATTCACATCACCAACAATGAAATACGGTGTAGATGGAGTAGCAGATAATAACCAGCCTTCTAAACTATTCTGAAGATCCTTGAAATCATATGATGGTGGATGATAAACCCCAATTACGTGATACAGTTTCCCATGGTATTTTATTTCGAGATGTACGTAATGCAATCCATTCATTGTTTGACTATCTATCAATTTATTTTCCAATGACCTTCGTTTAAACTCAGCTAAACCACCTGAAGAGTTATCACGAAAGAGAAATATGCACGATAGCCTGGAATATTGTAAACTCTGCTATTCTCTTTCTTTAACCATGTTTCACTGACAACAATAACATCAACATTCATTTTACATTCATTAACAAAACAAATCACCGCATCAATTTTTCTAAATCATTTATCCCTCTAACATTCAATTGAATTACATTCAATTGAATTACATTCAATTGAATTACATTCAAACAATTAGTGCCATCCATTTCACATTTTTTATTAAAATTATGCATACTGTCGTGATATTTATTCAAATTCATAATCGGTGTGGATCCATTGGATACTTAGTTAGAAACAAAACAAAAATTGCGCAAATCAATATTGATGTACATTTTTCTTCCGTTTAGGCGAAGGTTTTCAAGTTTAATTTCCCAGATAGGATTCGTTCTCCTTCACGTCTTGAAAATCGATCAGCTGTCATTTTCTCAATTGTCAGATGTTGTTTTCTTTTTTCTTTTTTTAAAATTTGAATGTATTGTTTTCAGCCGGTTCGGCGTTTAACGCAATCGCATCAAAAAATTATGTCTAGCGAAATGGGCGCAGAAGCCGAAGTTGTTGATGTGATAAATGAATGCCGCGAAGTGGATTCTAACATTTAAGTCATCGGTCAGCTGTCTCCGGAGGTTCAGTAGGATGAAAATCCTCCAGTTAACCTAGAGTTAACCTCTGACCGGCTGGAGGTTCTATTTGAGAAAAAAAAAACAAGGTAACTCAACCTCTTTACTGTTAAAACAAGCTTTATTTCATCCATTTATTTAATTTCTTGCGATTTTAATTGATGACTCAATGATGTTTCTGCATATGTAACAACTTCCGGTGATGGATGGACCGTAACATTTAGACTTTCTAAACCCACTATCCGGCGTCGATTAACAATGGAAAATTGAAAATGGAGGTTCGTAGGTTCGTATGCGGTAGAGTTGGTTTTACGGTATTAGTGGTGTCTCGAGCAGTGCTGTAAAAAGTCATTTCGTGCAATTGGATAAATTTACCGAAAACATGGTTCAACAGGACCATTTACCGATAACATGGTTCAACAGGAAAATGACAATTCTAGACAAAATCGTCAAAAGGTCGAAAATAACAATTGTAAACAATGACAAAGCATTCGATAATGTGAATATTACAAAACTTTTATCTGTCATGGTTCATTATGATATACCAATAGAAATCATCAATTGAGTTTATTATTACCTAAAAGAGAGAGAAAATATTCTGGAATTAAATGATGGTAAGCAAATAGTCAATATTTCAAACACAAGGACTGCCACAAGGTTGCCCTCTATCTCCCATTCTTTTTAATATTTATACCAAAATAATCCATAACGCAACTAGAAATGGTGGAATATTTATTCAATTCGCTGTTGATTTCACTGCAGTAGTTATTGGTTTTAGCATTGCAATAGTAGCAGAAAAAATGAATAACTTTCTTTCCAGATTATCATTCGAGTTCAAAAATTTAGTTTTGGAAGTAAACCCGAACAAATCAGCAACAGTTATATTTAAAAATAAATTTGATCCAACTATCTCCATCAAAATCAATAGTTCACCAGGACGGGTGGAAAAAGATCACAAAAATCTAGAAGTTAAAGTAGATTATAGATCATCATTTAAATTACACATCGATAACTGTACAGTAAAGGTTAAAAAATGTATAAATACATGGAAAATGATAAGCAGAAAACGTAGTGGCGCACATCCAGATCAAATGTTAAAAATATACTAATCAATAGTACGACCTTATATAGAATACGGTTTAACAGTTATAGGATCAGCGCCAAAAACATCATTTAAAAACCCGAATTAATCCACCGATGGAGAGACCAAACCCTTCTTACACTTCACCAGAATTATGAACTCAAATGTTGCCAATATTGTACTGGATACATATTTTCATCAGAAATTCCAGGAAGATCCAGGAATATTCGATATGTCATATTTTCAGTTTATAAAATGAACTATTTGGCAATCCTGAACGTATTGTTCATCGATGTGATTTAAATATTGCCATTAATAGTCTTTAATGACCTGTTTATGTTAGTTGTATAAAAGGGGAAATTACATAAATTACATAAGAAATTTCATATATTCAGTCCATAGAATGAATTATTAGACAATCCTAAGCGTCAATTTTGATTATCGATACGGATTCAAGATGCTTAATAAGTACATGCTCGTTGAAAATTGTGTAGTTATAGTAAATTGATACTTTGTGTAATTTTCGAATATACTGGTTACTGTTCAAAACCGGACCACTCGAGCCAATCGATCCTGCTCTAATTCTATAGAGTCGCATAGTGTGGGTAGTCCACTCCCAAGTAACCACGAGGCTATAATAGCTTGCATATATAGGGCATATGCATTACGTCTAGTGTATCATTGAAGTTGGATTAAAGCTGAAAAGGGCCCCACTAAGATCGAAATAATGCTATATCTTTTGTAATGCCATAAGACATTGCTAAAGTAACGGGTGTCCACTAAATGATGAGAACGAAAAGAATGGGTCAGGAAAAAAATACCAGTGAAGTTTTGTTCAAACTGATTTATTTTATTAAAAGGGTCAACTTAAATCTTCAAACTAAGTTTAATGAATATTGTCATATGGTCCGTGGTCCACCGTGCGGCGCAGCTTAGTCGTTATGCTGGAACATGACCGTTGGACGGCAGCCACATCGATTTTTCGGATGCAGCTTCTGATCCTGTTGGTAAGTTGCTTGGTGTTCTTGGCCTTCCTATTATCCTTGTATACCATGGAGCTCAAAAGACCGAAGAAATCCTCGATAGGACGGCACTGTGGCAAATTTGTCGGATTCCGGTCTTTTGGGACATATGGTATATTTTGGCTCTCCAAAAACGTTAGCGTTTTTTTTTGCGTAGTGCGATGATGCCTTGTCCGGCCAAAACACGTATTTGCCATCCGAGTGATGTTGTTTAAGAAATGGGATGAGTATTTTCTGCAAACACTCTCTTTGGTACACCTCCTGGTTGATGGCCAAACCGCTTGGTTTGAACCACGGCTTCGAAATACCCTTATCGGATATTACGATGTATAACATAACCTTCGATTCAAATTTGTGCTTGAACTTATACATTACTTTTGGAGGAGTAGTAGATTTGTCCTTAGTGTAGAATCGGTCGTTTCCCGGTATCTGAGACTTCGAAAGAGGAAAGTAGCTTTCGTCGTCCAGAACGAAAGATTTTCCGCTGTAATTCCGAGTCATCCAGCGGCATTGGGATTTCACGGTTTGAATCTGCTCATCTGTGTACTCTGGGGATCTGGTTTTCTTTCTACACACTATTCCTTCTTTCTTTAGCGTCTTGCAGATGAGTGACTTCGAACAATGGAACTTTCGGGCTGCTTCCCGTTGACTTACCGAATCCTTGTTGTTGAACATGCTGCGCAGCGAGCGGAGCGTTTTCTCATTCATTATTTTCGCTGGACGGCCGCAACCTTTCTTCCGGGTTACTCTCATGCATGCCAGGATACGGTATACGGTGGATACCGGAACTTTTTCACGACAAAAATGGTCCACCGTGTATTTTTTTCCACGATCTTCGTTCGCTTGAAAGAATTGTACAACGCGCGCGCGCAGTTCTTCCTGTTTCGACGGCATGCTGAACACGACTGAACATGTTAGAGTGAAATAAGAGTGTATGAAAATTTTCTGGAGAGTGCAACGATTCATTCATCTAAAGTGACATTTCTATGCGGCCGTTTTTGTTCTGATGGAAAAGTATTGAAATCATTCTCATTTTTTAGTGGACACCCGTTAGCATTATTTCATTGGTAATGCATCATTTCATTGGTAATGCATTATTACATTCTTAAAGCTAATCTAATGCTTCATTACTTGATAACTGTTGAATTGATGCGATCCCGCATTAATGATGTTGATTTTGGGTTGAATAAGAGCAATAATATAATGCATGTGGTTACTTGGGCTGTATGTGCTATACAACGCACCAGATGCGGAAGAATAGAATGCAAGCGGCATCGAGTTGGGTGAGTGGTCTTGTTCGGTTTTGAACTGCAACGAGTATATTTTCATCTCACAATTATGTGCTCTCAGGTATTGTTCTGGTCATATCTCCATGAGGAATTATACAATCATTATGAAATTTTGACCAGTTATTTGAAGACTTTGATTTGGCGCGAACAAAATCAAAAGCGGTACTAAAATAGCTCAGTATGTAATCGGAGACTAAACTGTTTGATTACTATTATAATAGGCCGTAAAGTACTGTTTTATTCATATCTTCGAAACGAAATGTCCATATAAAAAAAAATTCAATAGCGTTCGATGGGAATGCTGTAGCTTACATTTGCCGTCAGCAGAACTGAAATCGGTTCCCAAACGGCTGAGAAACCGAAATGACATTATTTGTAACGCACACCCACATAAACACATAAACACACACACACACACACACACACACACACACACACACACACACACACACACACACACACACACACACACACACACACACACACACGTCAGCAGAATCTCATTCCAAAAGCAAGGTCAAACTCACAGCACTAGAATCGAGCCCTCGATTGACAGAATAAACCCAATTGATGGGGTCGAAGAGCCCGCCCGGAGGATTTCCGCGAAATATTAACAATAGGGAGGAGGCAGTCCCATGCTTCCTATCCAAATCGTTTTACTTGGGTGCCCTGATGGTCCCTCTCTTTCCCAGTTAGATTTTATTTAATATTTAGTATATTTTGCACACGAAAAATTAAAATAACATTATAAACAAGAATGCTAATTTATTCAAATTTCAAACTTAAATGATACATCCAATGGATTGTTACTGAAAAATAAATAAAAATTAGATATGTATTAATATCCTACTAGTCCTGGAAAACAGAAAAGATCATTCCAAATATCAAAGATAAAATTTCCATAAAAGATATTATTTTATAAAACATGCTGTAATATTTTTCTGTATACTGTTCTAGTAACATTTCAAAGATAGCAATTGTAGTGATCGAAGAGTCCGGTTTGATGATTTCTGAAATAATAGCTTTTCTTACCATAATACCACTAAACACAATATTAAAATATAATCCTACATTGCTTATATGCACATGCCAATCTTTTATGGATATAGTAGTTGAAGTTTAGAAGTGCAATTTTAAATTAAATGTTATGCTGAAATGCTAGAAAACAAATTGAGCCTTTGATGCCTGTCATGTTGCTCCAGGCTCTTTCATGGTTTTGGAATGAAAAGATGATTCTAAAACGTTATTATATATAGCATTTCAAGCTTATTGCTTTCACAAATTGCTTATTGCCTGCTCTCAACTCAGTGTTCCAAATGCACTTCCACAGTTATTAAATGAAAGCTTTCGATGCCGATGATTCTAATGCGTGCTGAAATTATTAATAGATTGAGAATGGAAAATATACAATATGACTTAAGGTACACGATCTTCAGTCGCACCCCCTCACTTCGCTATTGTCAGATTGACAACATTGTCCAGGCTACGCCATGTTTCAGCTGGCAGTCTTTTGTGATCATATGACTCGTGGAGGCGTGAGGTAGGAAGCTGTGAGGACCAGAGGTTCTTCGAAGTTGTCAACTCACCAATTGAATCCCTATTAATGTTCTATTAAATAATAACCCTAAAGAGTACAAACAAATAGTCGAATACCTGAGAAAAGTCAATACAAATGTTTGAGAATAAGTTTTTGTTTATAATGAAGATAATCAGACTAAATAGTAATCATATCATTATGCCACTAAAAATACCAGAGGGGCATCAGATTCGGGCGTTCCGTTGGTTATTTCAACAGCATGTCAAACGTCACAATCCTTGACTTTATGGGTCAAAAGGTCTGAGCCATCAATATACGGAGAGGACAAAAAAATAAGTTAAAACGTAAATTTCCTGGAAATGCCGGGTTGCTAACATCTATATCCGCTACTGACGAGAAGGTAATAACTCCCTCTATCTGTTTCTGGTGCTAAATTTGTTTGTGAGTGCATGCAGATCCCAGAAAAATACGCTAGATGTCATTGTTTACAAATATTACTTTCGACCCTTTGACTATTTTGTCTAGAATTGATCGATTTTCAAGTCGCGAATGAGAACGAATTCTATCTGGATTCTTACCTTTAAACAAACACGCGTAAACAATGACCTGTTTACCACTTGAGCTGTGCATATTACCGCGAACGAAAACAAATTGGTTCGGTAAGATTGAAAACAAACATTTCAGCTAATATAGTCACCCCAGTATTGTGGATCAGTCGTTGATTTATTTTGATTTTAAATTATATTAAACATCAAATATAACCAACATTTCTCCGAAGATATTATTCGCAGCCATGAAAATTACATTTTATGGCTGTAAGTCACCAAATTTCGTTTAAAATAAAAAAAAAATCAACGACTAGCCAAAAATACTGAGCAGCCCTTAATACTGGGGCGACTGTAAAACATAAACACTCAACCGATATCATCACGGTGAATCTATCTTCTGATCTAAATTGACTACTACACACAATTGGGCCAACGCAAAGCTTAATTACTTTGACAATTTGCCTATCAAATAAATCGAATTATATTCGTGGCCAATACCCCTAGACCGAACTGTTTTGTTTGTACAACTCGATAACTACGCAAATAAACACACCACCAAACACGCCCCATCCAATTATTCCCTTTCGATACCATTATTCAAATGTAGATCATATATATTTCCAATAGTGAATAATTTTTATCTATTGATCCTAATGAACACCTTCTTTTCATATGCATACCTACATACGTATGCTTCAACAACTACAGTATCGGGCATGAAAATACATCTCGAGAAGCTTTTTGCTTCTTCAGAATAATTTAAAAAGTAGTTGATTTCCACCATGCATAAAAAAAAATTTCGCTCTTATCATCTTAAGGTCATAACTGCAATGAGCAATTTTTAGTTATTGATTTTCTTTGTAATATAAAAAATTATTCCATAGGAGTACTTCTTTGTTAGTATGGCAGGTACAAACAACTTATAATAGTTGTTACTTTTTTGTCCAATAATCATCGTAATTTAAAATCATAAACGCATTTCACTCAATCAAATTAAATTGCATTGCTCTGAGACTCTTACACAAATCAGCGTAGATTTGGGAAAAAAATATGAGTTAGGAATAAAATAGGAATGAAACTAATTTTCATTCAACCGATATTTTTTTCGAGTAGTACACTTTATTTTAAATGACATATTTTTAAACGCTCTACAAGAAACAGTATGTAAAAATATTATATCCATCCCCTACGTTAGTTAAGCACTTGATCAAGTTGTGTTCATATAATTGTGTTTAAGTAAAAAAAAATGTGCTTATCTATCATATGCGATATAACTTGAAATCTTCAGTTTTTTTTCCAATACTGTGTCGAAAATAATATTATGGGTGTCTTGTATCAGGCATTATAAATATATCCACCCCAACATACCTTATTACAATTTAGCGTATATAACATACTACATGTAAAAACAAAACGAATGAAATCGCTGGGATGCTTCGACTACGGCATGACACTGGGTCGTATGATTAAAAAGCAGTAAACTTCACTGGATGTAGTATCTACTCAAAAGTAAAGTCCACATAGCTAACTGTATTTATTCTCTGGTTAAAAATAAATTCGAACATGCAGTAAACACTAGTTTCTAACTTGCAGCTTATACTACCGGCGTGAAGCAGAAAATTGTCAAAACAAATTTTTTGGTTATGACTCCACGTAGTTCAGAAAAATAGTGCAATGGAGAATAATTTTAATTTTGAAGTGCTTCAATCCATGGAGACTGAATTTGCGAACGCTGCGGACAACCAGGAGCTGCAGTATCACGAGGAGGATGAAGTTCGTAAGGAAGTCCCGATAAAATCCTGCAGTATTAGTGATTTGGAATTCGCCATGCCATGCCCTTTCGCTCAATTTTCAATACTTCTATTCAATTTTCAACCTACCGTACACTGATGGAACTTTTAACACTTTCTCTTCATATCTTTCATTCTAGCAAACATTACTGTCTACTCTTGGTGCCTCATGGTGATGAGCGGACATCTCCTTCTACATCATAATCGTTACTCCACGTACGGAGAATACAGATATAACAATTATAGAACATCATTTAAGTCTATTTCACATTTAAATGAATGGATTGGGCGGATTTAAGGTTTTCGGAACAAACTGCACTCCGTTGTCATTATACCATTGTTGTACTTCCCGGCAGTAGTGACAACTCGCAAGATCCAAAATCTCACCGGAGCATCATGTGACTGGATAAAGGGCAAAATTCTGTTTTGGAAACATCCGGTTTTGAAAACTTCAAAGTTCATCATTTTCTCAGAGACAAAAGTCTTTGTCTTCTGGCCGCAACTGCGAATTCCCAGCCAGATCATATATTTGCGTGCAAATTTATCCTCAAAAACAAATTTGAATCTAACAGGGACATCTTCTTGAGTCTTTGCCTTATAAAAGTTTGGTCCTGGAAGTTGTCCAAAGTCGAGCTTTTTATAGATTTTATCATCCATAGGTATGCATCCACTAGACTTGATAAGCAGGTTGTCACGCAGCTTTCACGATAGCGAATTCACTGCACTGTATTACGGGCGGCTTCATACTGTTTACTCAAATCCCCCCTGGGTTGCTTATGATGGACCTCTCCATCATTCTATGGAGCTGACGGTTGGCAGATCCACTCCGGTGTTTACTTTAAGGCCCCTGAGTTATCGTCAAGGTTTTCTTTGTACGTTATGAGCACGCATACAGTGTAAATAAGGTGTTTCTTGAAAAAATCAACACTTTATCTAGCTTGCGTAGAATACGATGGATTTTCCAGGTGACTGGGTACGATTTCTACGCTCCTCTTGCATTGGTGATTGTCTCCAAAATTAGACAGTTTTATGAACTGAAAAAATACACTATTATTTTTATTGTTATTGTCAACAAATATATATCAAAAACTTCCGAAATCGTCCACTAGGAGCGCTATAGTAATCAAAAGAGTTTGTTCCATTACCAAGTGGGCCATGGTTTAGCATTATTTTAACCCCATCTGATCACTTAATCTTCTTCCGTTTCCCATTTGTATAAATCAAGTGGTATTGTGCCCACTTCACCTTTTTCATCATCACAGACATCAATGGCTTCTTGGGTGCAACTCTCCCCTAAAAGCCTGTTGATGATTCCGATCCGAATTTTTTTGCGATGTTGGAGTAATATCTAAATCTTCTTGCTTCCCTAGCTAAGGAACGAAGGTGGACCCCGTAGTGGAAGCGAACGCGACGCGATGCGACGCGATCCTATTCGAAGCGATTTTTAACGCGACTTGATACCCATAGTGAACGCGGTTATAAGCAATATCATGTAGTAAATGAGATGTAAACAGGTGAGGCCAATCGAATTTGTCGTCCACTTTGCTCCCCTGCTGTTTAAATAGACGACGGAGTTTGACGTAAAACTCCTTCAATCATTTACACAGTGAAAGAACGAACAAGACGACACACGACGCGTGTTCTGTTTGTTCGAAGAGTGAAAACCATCATAAAATTATTCGCTCTGATGGATAATATTCAACTACTTCAAACCAAACATTGCATTAGGTCCTATGTAACATGTGTGTCAAATCAAGAAAAGTAGGCTTGAAATGTTTTTGAGACCATATAGGGATAGTGTATCAACTGTACGACCTGATAGTTTTAGACCCACATATTAATGTTCCTAGTTTAATACACTCAGGCAAATTAACTTAAGAATTTATAATACATTTTTTTTTTTGCACGACTCTGCACTTGTACGCCTTTAGCCTTTCCTGCTTACAAATCACTCAGCAAATAAATTTGAAAGCAGAACATGTATATCATGTTTTCGTAAAAAAGGATGAAACTAGTTTACCGTGCAACATCATGCCATAACGGACCACCGCATCTGATATTGTTATTTTGATGCTTGCTGCAATGCAGTAAAGCTTAAATTAGAATATCAGATGCGTTGGTCCTTTATTAATTGAGATTTGTGCCGATTTGTAAGATTTCATTACATTGTAAGATTTAATTACATTGTAAGATTTCATAACATTGAGTACATATGTAGCCAGTTGTTGAGGTATGATGGGATGCATTTCAATTGAATGTTTGCTTATTACAAGGATTAAGCGGTACAAGAGTTCAACAACAAAGCTAATAGGGACCTAATGCGAACATTATTATTATTAGTGCTTTCCGCAATCAAAATTGTCAAATATACATTCTAACTTGGCAAATGACCAATCTAAAGTTCTGTCCAGTTAGAATCCGGAATCACTTATTGTGTTGCAGCGGCACGGAAAGTTAGAATTATTTTACCGCAGTTTGTTTAGTTAGGCGCCCACTTTCTGTGGTATAAATTTCACGGTGTTTCGTGCAGTGAGTCAAAAGTTATTCCAGATGGAAGCCGAGAGGAGAGAAAACAAATTCTGCATACCCACGTTGATAAGTAATCCAACGTGATCCGCAATAAAAATCGCAAAAACGTTGAAAATCGCCAAATCAACCGTGTATGATGTGCTCAAACGTTTCAGGGAGCAAAAGAGCGTAGATCGAATGCCTCAAGGTAAGCGTCGTAGTGGAACATATGACCGCAAGCTGAACCAGAAGGTGTTGAGAACCGTCAGAAAACCCTGGACTATCAGATAACAAAATCGCACAAAAATACGCTGCTGCTCGCTGTACCGTTCGAAGAATTCGTTTACGAGCAGGATATCGTTCTTATCAGGCCAGCAAGCAACCAAACAGAACGTTGAAGCAAAGTTTCATCACCAAAACTCGAGCTCGGAAATTGTACCAGCAGGTTTTGACGAAGTACCAAGGATGCCTGCTCATGGACGATGGAACCTACGTCAAAATGGATTTCGGACAGCTTCATGGCAAAAAATTCTACATGGCGACGGCACGAGGAGATGTTCCTGCGAAGTTTAAGTTTGCTTTTATGGACAAATTTGCCAAAAACAAACTGATGATTTGGCAAGGGATATGGAGCTGCGGAGCAAAGACCAAAGTGTTCGTGACGAATAAGACGATGGACTCGAAGCTGTACAAGGAAGAATGCCTCAAAACCGCGTACTACCTCTCATTAAAGCCCATAATGGTCCCGTGAAGTTTTGGCCAGATTTGGCGAGTTGCCACTACAGCAGGGAAGTCATCCAGTGGTACCGCGATAATAACGTAGATTTCATCGATAAAAACATAAATACACCCAACTACCCGCAGTTCCGGCCCATCGAGAGATGTTGGGCAATAATGAGGCGGAAGCTTAAAAAAAGTGGAAAAACGGCTCGGGACGCGACTCAGATGACCAAAATGTGGAACAAATGTGCCAAGGAAGTTGACTCCGGAGGTGTGCAGCGTTTGATGGGAGGAATAAAGAAGAAAGTGCGAATTTTCATTAGAAGAGAAGAGAAATGATTTGTTTTGATATTTTTTCCTTAAATTACAGTGAATTTCCTTTGTTTTGATGTATTAAACTTATTTGTACGTCAATCCGTTACCGAGATACAGATGATTTTATTATTCCGGATTCTAAATGGACATAACTTTAACAGGTCAAATCTACAAATGGAAATTAATAATGTATCAATTACACGCCTAGAAGCATCAAAAACTTCAAGAGCAACATTGTTCCTTGTAATGCTGATAACGTTTTACGTTGAAAACCTTGCACAAATATTAGATTACACGATTGAGTTAAAATTACGATTTCAAAAAAATCAAAGTTTCAAAACATTCGTATTTTTCTCAATTTGACACAAATGTAACATAGGACCTAATGCAATGTTTGGCTTGAAATCGCGTGAAAGCCGAGCGACGAACCAGTGCATGCAGTGGTTGGTCGCATGATAATCGCTCATCGCGTCGCGTTCTCTATGGTATGTTAGCTATGTTCTCGCTTTGTTTAAATGTACGGAGGCCGGTCGCGTGACTTGTCAAACTTCGCATCGTGTCGCGAGTCGCGTCCACCCATTCCATCAATTTCTGCCAAATCTACCATTCCCTTTATGTGCATTAGCTATAGAGACCCAAATTTATTGAACCCTTGGAACCCTTGCAACAGAATCTTTGCATAGTAGAAACATCTTAGCGTGTCTTCAGGTATCAATAGACCCACTTAGTGGTCCCTCACCTCTTTTTTAGTAACTCCTATCCCTTCCTCCCCATGGTGCTGGAGTACGAGTAACAACGGGGCAAGCTTCTCGCTTCGAAGGGTGCAGCCTATCCGAGCGTCTTTTCTCCATATGAAAGGCGGCTCAAAACAGCGTATGTTCTACATGTTAGGGGTGGCTGATCATCGTTCTCGTTTCAGCGTGGGACTCTAATCAGTGCTGTGCATGATGGTCCTCCGGTGAGACCGGCAGTTGGAGCAGGCCCTACAAGCCAGCCGTAATTATCATAAGTAGAGGAAACAATCGGCATAGATCCAGGTGACGAAAAGGGACTAACGATTAAAACTTCCGACATATTGAGGGTTCGCAAGTTTGACATTTTAGCGCTGCAGGAGATTTGCCAGCAAAAATCAACGGTACATACATATAGGGATGGTTAGGTCATCTACCAGAGCTGCGGCATACACAAGAGCTGGGTACAGCTTTTATAGTGATAGTTGAAACGCAAAAGCGCCAATTGGCAACACTGGTAACGATTGATATAAATATTTTGAAAAAGATCAATTGATAGCTATCGATTTTCATTATCAACACCTTTGAAGACCAATGTATCGGAGTTTGAAGAAATTTTAAGAAGTGGTAACATACGGACGCTATTTTCAACAAATCCAATCAATTCTTTTGCTTCGCTGACGACGTAGATATGATCGAAGAAGGTTCCAAGCGACTACTGGGCAGTACACAGGCTGAAACGTGAAGCAAAATAGGTTGTTTTAAGGGTGAATATAGGGTGTCCCAGAATGTATAAACACGATTAAAAATCAAGGTACAAACATATTTTTAGAGGACATTTTATTTTGGTGTCATGAATCATTTCTCTATAATGTTCTCTCTTAAAAGAATACATTTTTTTATCGTTAATCATAAGCCAAAGAACGCACATCACTTTGTCAAACAGATTTTGCGTCACTTCCTATTAGCAATTGCAAGAGGTTGGTCGAACTAATAGTTGTTTTTTATACTTCGCTTGAGGGATTTAAAACCAAACATCTGGGCGGGGAAAGCTAAGTAGTTATTAATTATAAAAATATGAAGGTTGATTTTTCTTGTATAAATTTGATATGTGAAATCTGATAATATTTTTCATGGTCTTAATCACAAGTTGAATATTTGCTCTCACGCCCAGAATTGACATATGTTTCCAAGGATGAAAAATTCTCAACTAAACTTGGCTAAACCGCATCTAAGATGACGAAATCCGCACGCAACAAATTCTTAACAGTTTTTCACAATATTGTGTTGAAACTTTGATGGATTGCATGTGGATAGTACCGGCTTATTGTATCTCTTCTCTTACTAGAGCCGTATTAGCGTTAGAGCAATAGTGTTACACAAAGTTGCTGGACTAATCAATCGCCACAAGCTCATCATTCAACAGATTTTTAACTTCAGCTTCAGGAATGAGCTATATATCGGCACAACATCATAAACATAAACAACATTAACATCAAAATGATAGAACTCTTGTTCCTTTTTTTTGTGCGGATAATGATTATGGTTACTTGGATAGCTTGTAGCGTAGATGGCTCCTCGTTTTCAAATTACTTCCTGGTCAGTATGAATAGTCTGTGGTGTACTATTTGTTATGCCCAATACTGTATGCCATATATCCATAATAATTCTAACATGCTTCAAAATCAATGTCAATCATGTTAATAATTGGACAGGTTTATCAGCAATCGTTCATGGTCAAATATTTACTTACGGTTCACTTCGTTGCATAGCACATATTGATGTGATCTGTTTTAAAGAGTGTGCATACGTGACAACATGTCAAAAGGCATATTTGCCTCGGGGTAATCCATGAATTTGTCTTTTATCTAAGCTAATCGCGTCAGATTTTTTACAGCCGATTCAAACTTGAAATAGACGGCATTTCCGAAAAGGTTTTTGAGGTATGTAATCAACTGATTAGTAGTAGTAGTGCTTGCACTAGTGTGCAAGCAGTGCTGATATTTAGAGTTCGACCAACATTTTCAATTAAGAAAGATCCCACTGATCAATTAATCAAACAAGCAAATTAAAACACTAGCTTCGGTGAACGTATTGCTGACTGGTGAGAGCACATTTAAATGGAACCAAAAATAATACAGAGACGTTAAGTCACTGTCGTCGACCAGTGAGGTTAGTTTTTAAGTTTAGAATATCTCGACGAGGACAGAGAATAATTTTAGGAAGCTTATTCTTCATGTTTCAGCCTCGTACTGACTGACATAATATGTCGAAGACAATTTCTCGACATTTACTATATATTATTTAATAAAGACTTACCTTGAAGTCTGCCGTTTGCATGAACTTGTAGTAAGGCTAAGGAAAACATTTCGAGTACTTTTTCAAACAAACATTTCTGATTATGTAAACAAAGAGGGAAAGTATAATAAAGTATACAGAAATGAATCATCTTAATGTTCATACTTTTTCATGCAGCAGCCTTATGAAATTTGAGGATTTCAAACATGAAAAATAAAAATTCAGTCCTATGAACGTCAAAATGTTTGTCTATAATACTTAATATGGTGAAGCATTGAACCTTCATAAATAGTATCAAGCGCTGTAAGCTGCCGAGGTAGAGGAGAGGTAGAGAGCAGGATGGCTTGTTGCCTCTATTCTTTAACAAATCAGTGCTTGAATTACAGTTGAATATATTCGACAGTATTATAGCATATGACGTAGTTTTTTTTAATCGACGCCTCGGCTTTTTTTTGCACCGATATTTCAGGATGGTCAATATCGGGTGAAAAGGGAAATATTCATGTTGGTGCGTTGATGTTGATGGAAATAGTTCAAATTTTGTCCACATTATTTCCCATACCATTTCAGGCTGCGGTGATATTTTTATTATGCTACCTAATTTTTTCACAAAATTACGTATTTTTGAAATTGGTATGTCCAAAAACGACTTTTTTGACATATGTTATCATAACTTCAAATTTATACATTCTATCATCATGAAAAGTTGGTCACATAAGGTTAATACGTTATTTATAGCGCTGATAAATGATAAAGTTACAAGAGGATGAACATGACGTTTTTTGGAAGCAAAATTTTGCTCGGCTTATTTTTGCTACTGAGTGTACCTTATGAAGTAATTAGAAAATTATGATTTTTTATAAGATAAATTATAGGAACTGCATGGAATTCATACTTACCTTAAGAATTCTAGATTTTGTAAACTATAGCACAGAGAACAGACGTTCATCTTCGGTCTGCTACTTGTGTAAAACTTTAAACCGACATTTCAAATGTATGTCGTGATGCTCCTGGTAGGCGGCGCTGCAGTTGTGCGATAACTGGCATGTAAATGTTTATCAATAAAAAGACTAGCACATAACCTGAAAAGTTTTGTTTGTTTTTCTCTGCACTTGCTTCTTAAAACCGGCTGCCCATATTAACTTTTAAACACGTTTTTCAAGAAAAGGTATATAAGGAGAGGAATTAAAAGATTAAAAAAATTAAAAGAATGTAGATATTAAAATTATCCATTCAACGCTTGATTCAACCCCAGGTGTCCAATAGCGAATTTGATTTTTATTCAGTTCCAATCTGATTCGGGTATCAAGATTGGATAGACCTGTTTTGTGTTAAACGTGGATGTTTTTGTCTTTATTTGTAACTCGTATCGGGTTGAGGTTAGCATTGCAAATAAGTTCGTGTATCGCAGGTTGGAACTGGTTCCAACCTAGGTTCAAAAACGATAATCTACGCCTAATTACTTGAATGTCCTAAAGTCTAAGCAATGCATTAATAATATTTTATATCGCCTGCATTTCTGCAATCATACTGCTCAAACTCTCATTTTACTCCGACAGCAACAGCGTTGCCAAAGATTTCCATTTCGATTTATCGTTCATTTCAAAAGGTATACGAACATGTTGTATTTAGGGCAGTGGTTGTCACAACGATACTATTTTTTCATTGTTTATCAGCCAGGCATTATCATGTTTTATCTAAATTACTGATACTAGTAGTTTGGTGGAAGAAATATTGTACAGAAATATAATCCATTGTGAACCGAGCTTAAAATGTTAAAATCGTCACTAGCGCCACACCAAAAGTGGCAGGCTTCAAGGACTAACGCTCTCTTCAGTCCTCTGTTTCAAACCGGGTGTTGTGGGAATGTGATTAAAAATTCCATAAAGTCGATTCTCAGCCCCCTATTCTAACTTGAATATTACTTAAGTTCAAACGGTCTTAATTGCCGTGGTAGGTTCCATCCCGGGTTCCACAGTCAATCAATAATGCCAAGCTTCCAAGCCAATTCAACTAAACATCTCTAAGTGTGTATTACACAACAATGAAATGAAAATTAGCAATTCAAAATTGGCTCACTGTACTCTCTTGGTCCCAAGTACTCCATAAAGTATTCCATTCTAATACTGAGTGTATTTTTGTTTATTCGCTGTGTTACTTTGACAGAATTTGAGGGGTTATTTATTTGAAGGTATGATTCATTTAGCTCGGGACTGAGCTTGGGACCGATGCGCTGGTACTTCTTGAGGCGAACAAAAAATAACTTCTTCTTTACCACTTACCTGCTGGTAAAACCAGAGGCTGGAAAGTCATGGAGAAAATAGATAAAGTTTTCGACTCAGGAAGATATAGTTTCTGGTTTGGAAGTACCAGCACATAGGTCTCAAGCTTGGACCGAAACTTGATTAATCACCCCTGAAAACATTACTCATAACGAACAACCCATAAAATATACTGTTAAAATAACACAGCGAATCAATACAAAAACAAAGATTCTAGTATCGAAAAGCGCAAGAATTTATTGCAAGGTGCAAGGTGCAAGGTGTACTTGGAACCAATGGGATTCTAAAGTAGTGAGCCAATTTTAAATTTCTATTTTCCTATTGATAGTTGCTTGAACTTAAGTTTTGACTTAGACTAATTCAAGCCTAATTAAACAAATAGCTAAAATGAACTGTAGTTAAAACGTTGATTGAAAAATGCAATTGTTGAGTCATAAAAATTAACCATAGGGAAAAGGACTGAATTACATAAAATTACCTAATGAAACAATTTAATACCACTACTATACACAGAAAGAATTCTTGTAGTAAAAACTACCATTTTACCCGACTATGCCTATCTTTAAAACTACCATGAAATTTCAGTCAAATTTACTACGTTTATGGTAACACCTTCAACATTTGTGGTATATTTGACAGACCTCATACTGATATCAACCGCACCATGGTCGATCTAATCGCAGGCATGGTAAAATCAAACGCATTTATAGTCAGGTGAAAATTGTTGGTGTTTGCGCTTAATTTAACCCTCGAAATGGTAGTTTCTACTGCGGTTTTTTTGCGTGTAGATTTTCCTATCGTAACCGCTTGAAATTAATTGTACCTTATGAAATTTATTTGTTTGTGCTATGGAGTTCATATGTGTTAGTTATGGTAATTTTTAATTTCATACATGTTTTTCGTAAAAATTTTAATTGAATTCTACTGGAATTGTACACTGCACTAGCCTTGTGTTTATAAAATGTGTGAGAAAAAAAAAAAGCCTATTCTATTGACCCTTATAGTATATCCACAGTAAAGTTGATGTTTATCGAAGTAGAATGTTATGATGCGCGCTCTAATTTTGATCTTCATGAGATATAATCCATGTCAAGATGCCCGGATAAAAATAACGATACAATTACAATTTAATAATATAAAATAACTACAGAATGTATTGTCGACCATGAATCTTACTGTTGATGTATCAGACAAATCAAAAGAGCACATTTTAATTACAATAGATCTACTATACACCCCATTTGCTTGAATTTTCAACAATATTGAAACAATACAATTAATAGTTTTTAACTCAAATTTGTTCAGAAAAAAGGGATATTTTATATTGTTAAGATACATAACAACCCCCTTATTCTATTGTTGATGTCTCAATTTACTATACATTCTATTGTAGAAACAGTAAGTCCTAATGTTATCTTATTGTCGCGAACAATACGATCAATTGTACATACTATTGATTATATTGTATGGTTACAATATATTTGATTGTCAATCTATTATACCTTTTTATTCGGGTGCACGTAAGTTTTTACGAGATTATATTTACAGACCAAATATATACAAAACGTATCGACCTCTGGAAACAATGAGTAAGTACGCCCAAGCAGGATTATATCAACAATCAATGCGCAACTAGCGATTGAAAATTGGTTCACTGTTGTAGAACCCCTAGTTCCGAAGTACACCTTGCAGTCTGCACCTTGCCATGCACTCTTGCGCTTTTCAGTACTTTTTGGTACAAGAATCTTTGTTTTTGTTTTGATTCGCTATGTTATTTTGACAGAATATTTGAGAGTGTATTGGTGTGAGTTACGGTCTTAGAGGCGAATCATTAAGCTTGGGACCGAGCTTGGGACCGGTGTGTTAGTACTTCCTGGGCCAAAAAAATATTCGATTTCTTCATGACTATCCACCCGCTGGCCTAACTTACAAACGTAAACAATGGCATTTTCCGCAAATTTCTCGTCATTGAAAACTCGCCTAATAAATCCAATACGGTCATTTCGAAGAGGAAGAGTTCACCTATCCGATAGAAAGGGAGGCTTACATGGGAAGCCATTGTGAAATTTACGGACGAAACCATTGTTCACGTTTGTCATTCAGGCCCTAATGAAAAATCTTTGACGAACTGCAATCGATAAAAAAAAATCATTAGGGCCTAGCTGACAAACAATTGCTTCTTCCTTGAATTTGGCCATATGAATAAAAACGAGTAATTACTCACAAGCTAACCAGTTTGAGTAAAGTAAACTGTTTGAGCATTTGCTCAAATTCGTATGAATAAAGTTGTACTTTACTCGGAGTAAGTTCGAATTTCGAACTTAGCATTTGCTCTGTCAAAAAAAAATTTCTTGTTTTTCTTAGGTACACAGAGAAGAATTTGATAGTCAATTTTACCATTATTGGGGGTTAGGATGACTATTGCAGTATAGTGATTTTGAATCGACTATGATCATGGTCAAAACGACCATTAAAAATAGTTGATCCAACATTTGCCATAATGTCGGAATAGTCCTTGTTACCATGATCGTTGTCAAAAATGCCATGAACGTGATGAATTCGACCATTTTCATGGTTATTGTAACCCTTATATGCGATAGTCATCCTGACCATGATTTAATTGTCGGTACAACGATGAAATTTTTCTCAGAGTAGAAAAAAGCATTGTTGGTACACACAAAAAAATGTCTGAAATATCAATACGGGAAGATGTCTGACGATTCCTTCAACGAGGAGTATCTGGAGGATGAACTGAATCACCATAAGTCTATTCTATTTACCAATATTACAAATGGGGTAATTATATCTTATTTTCTTTCTTTTCATGTGAGGATAGTGAAAATGGAAATCAGAATCCAACAGGCAGCAAAACTACCGGCAAAAAAACTGCTGATGGTGCGAAGTTTGTGGATATTCTGGCATCCTTTGAAAAAGCTCTGCTGGGAAAATCTCAAACGCCGTCAGCGAAGCAGAAAAAGACATGTCCGTTCAGCAAGTGACGAAGAAAATAAACAACATGAGGCAAAAAGTCAAAGTTCAGTCTGAGCAGACTGAAAACCGAAAAATTGTTCTGAACGAATTGGAAAGAATGTTTTTCTAGTTGATGGGAGGCGTTGTGTTAGTAGAACCGCTAGGAACTTAGTAAAATGTAGGAATATTTTGCAAATTGGATTTTCTGTTGTGATGAGAATTTAAACAATTTGGTGATTATTGTGGTGTAAATCAAACAATGCAAATACATCGTTTCCACAAATATATTTATTTGTTACTTGTATTTCGGGATCACCATAAACACTTCATCCTTTGTTTATATGATAATGCTCCTCCTCGGGATTCAGAATCATCTTCTAAAAATGTTTGTGCAATCACATTTTCTCGAAAAAAAAAAAAACGGTAGAGTTGCTTGAAGTTATTATCGTCTCCTTCTCATCATGTTTTATAAACTTTCACTGAACGATCAAAGCTTCGATAAACACTGTTTACGTCAACTACCATTGGAAATGATAAATTTACAAAACCGCCCACGTACATTTTATGTTGTTCCTTCCAACGCAACACACGATTCTTTTAGTTCGATTTCAACTGAGTATGCTGTACAGGTGACTCAAAATTTTTTGAGCATTTACTCAGATTATTCTTTTTATTCATACGGATTTGGATGTTCGAAAAGTAAATACTCAAATTCTTGCTTTTGTCATATCGACGTGAGTAAATGCTCAAGTAAATAGTTTGACGTACGCATTTGAGCAAAGTAAAAGCTTTTACTCACTTTATTCATATGACCTATTGTTAATATCTAAGCTTCTGGTTCATGAAGATTCCCAAGTTCTTGCTGACGCTTGTTGGGCACTTTCATACGTAACGGATGATGATTCCGTGAAAATTGAATCCGTAGTTGCCTCCGGTGCGGTTCCTCGACTAGTACGTCTTTTAGGATGTGAGAATCCGGCTATCATTACTCCAGCATTGAGAAGCGTTGGCAACATTGTGACTGGAAGCGATGTTCAAACAGATGCTGTACTCGCGGCAGGTTGTTTGCCGTATCTCGGAAAACTTCTCCGTAACAGCAAAAACAGCATCGTCAAGGAGGCTGCTTGGACCATTTCAAATATCACGGCCGGAAATCAACAGCAAATTGCACAAGTGTTCGACGCGGGCATCTTCAACCTTCTGATCGAAGTGCTTATCAAGGGTGATTTCAAGTCCCAGAAAGAGGCCGCTTGGGCAATAACAAACACGACCACGGGTGGCTCAACCGAACAGATTATCCATTTGGTTGAAAAGTACCCCGTGATGAAGCCGTATTGTGATTTGTTGGAAGCCAAGGATAGCCGCACGGTGCGTGTGGTGCTGAGTGGAATTTCTAACATTTTCCAATTTGCGCAGAAGATAGGAGGAACAGACAATCTCTGCACATTGTTCGAAGAGATCGGAGCCTTGGACAAATTAGAAGCCCTGCAGAATCATGAAAATGAAGATGTTTACAAGAAGGCATTCCAACTTATTGAATCATACTTTACTGATGCGGTAAGAAAATCGTATCTCCAAAAATCTAAAATTCACCATTCTTATTTCCCATTTTCCCTTTTTACAGGAGGACCCTGCATGTTGCCCGAGCGAGAAAGATGGTGTTCTGGAGTTCCGCCCCAAGTGGGAGCTGGAGGATGATAAGTTTTCGTTCTAGAGATTTTGCATTATTCTACTTCTATCATGCCCGGTGCCGCGATTGGGAAGTACAAGTGAGATTAAGACTGGAAATTTACACTCCTGTTTTATATAGGTCCATTCACATAGTGTTCTTTGCATTATCTGCCATCATTTTTGGTCATTCCCAACCAACTGTACAACAGTAAGTACCGCGTTGGCTGGCTAGACTACATTATCAGAATCATCAATGCTTTCCAGAACGTAGCACCTATTGTGTACGTGGTTTTTCTTTCTGTCGTTAATCGTAGTTCAATATAGAATCAATAATTTACAACTGGTTGGTTTTCATCCTTGATGACACAATTCTATTCAATAATTCTAGTATTATTGAAGCTAAGGGGCGTCCCTTAGCTCAGTCGGTAAAGCAGCTTCAAAGTAACATCATGCTGGAGGTGACTGGGTTCGATTCCCGGTATGGTCTAGGAATTGTTCGTTAAGGAAAATTTCTGAACTCCCTGGGCATATGGTATGCTAGTACTTGCCTCACAATCATACTAATGCGAAAATGGTACCAGGCATCAAAAGCTCTCAATTAATAACTTTGGAAGTGCATTTAGAACACTAGTTGAGAGCAAGCAATAAACAAATTATGAAAGCAATAAGCATGAAATGCTAAATAAGAAAGAAGAAGAATGAAAATCTTGAAAACGCAGGTCTGGTAGCGGGTCCGTTTTTAGATACTTTGCCACTATTTTAATGCTAGTCTCTATTTTCATTGAAAGGTCTCTAAAGTCACTTTTTTAACTACTAGTTTGAATCGTGTTTTGTTTTGTTTTTTCATACGTTCTCATTTAAATTGTCTTGGTATTTTAGTTATACCCCTGCACATATTCACAGTCAATCCGTTCACTTTGCTACTTGGAATGAGAATAATATTCAGTATCTATTATATACAGATTTTATAACAGGATCGAAACCGATTACTGCTGACTAAAGTACGTCTTAGTAATACTTACGAAAAAAAAACGCTTGTAGTCATCGATTTTTACAATTCAATTATGACTTCATTTAGCAAATTACATATGTATGGATAAAGATTTTTCATTAGGGCCTAACTGACAAACGTAAATAATGGCTTCTTCCGTAAATTTTTCGTTGCACAAAGGGTGCCCATTTAAGCCTCCAATTCTATCGGATAGGTGAACGCTTCCTCTTCGAATTTACCGTGGTGGATTGATTAGGCGAGTTTTCATTTTTTTTTGTTGATATAGTTTATTTTTCAGCTCAAGAGCTACAATATTTATTTGTGCCTTCATCAATATGTCCAAGGATGTTCTTATAAATAATAAAATGATAAATATTATAAACGGACAACACGACAATACAAATATCAAAGTCAAGTCGGACAAAAATTAACAATACATATATGTATCTATCAACGTGCGTCAATAGTTCTGAAAACAGTCAAGAATCTTCGACGAAGCGCATTCCGTGTCAGGTGAAAATCGAACACCGATGTCACCCTATTGAAAATTCGCTGCAATCTATGGATAGCGCTGTTCAAACTATGGTTGGTGCGACGAAACGAGAGCCTTAACATTATATTGTTGCGTAGGTTGAACATAGATGTTTATTTGTTGCAGGATGGTTTCACAGTCGGTTTTCCCTTGCAGAACGTTTGAAAGTTTGAAAATTCAATAAACTCATTTTAAGAATCACACTTGCTTGGTGAGCGTCTGTTATACGTCTCACTGAGCAAAATAGTTAAGCTTGTATTACACTGCTTGTCCAATAGCCAAATATTTGGCATAGGCAGCTAGACAGCTGACAGATATCATAGATGTTTGTCAGATGCCTATCTGCCTATGACAAATATTTGGCTATTGGACAAACAGTGTATTACAAGCTTTAGAAAACTGCCACACTTCTTAAATTGTTTTTTATTTCTTTTCTTCGTTGATGGCTAACCTATTTGTTTAATAAAGTGACATAGATTTTTCTTTAGTTAGTGGGCTAAATTGTATGATTATTTAAAAGTTCTTAGTCCTTTCAAAGCTGTTTAGAGTGTTACCAACTTAGAGGTTTTGGTTTGTTCAGTAAGTTGCAAAAACTACTTAAAACTAATATATACAAACTACAACTAACCTAATCTATTACGTACAACTAACCTGCTATTTACAGCTTGCTAATCAAAGAATGTTCGGAAGAATTACATTTTTATACAAATTTGTTCCTAATTTCATCAGTTTTATAATCTATTTTAGGAATGTTCGCCTCTCGATGGAGGTTAGATATCGTTGCGTCGGATGGACGATTAGGGATCATCCTCATTGTTTTGCTGTACGCTCCCTCCATGTTGTCCCTATGGCTTTGTGTACATTACTTTCACACCGGTGCTGCGTAGATGATCGCAGGTGCTAGATTTGTTTGTGGACAGCTAGTTTGTTCACCTGTGACATCTGCCCTTCGGTTCAGAAAGGGGTATGGGCGCGTTCTGTCGACTTGGTCGCGGCAGATTTCATGTGTGAATAGGCTGCCACATCAACGTTCAAAACTGCCTGAACCAAATGGACAGCTTGTAATGATCACTTGGCCCTGCGCGGAGGGCATTTGAACGGTAGTATACGATTGAGCGCATATTCTTTTACCAAGCTACCCCAGATGCAGGGTAGGGGCCCTCCGCTCGTTTTCAACTTGTATCTTTCAATATCAGAGCCTGCCGTTACGCTAAACGGAACTATCAATACTTTCTCTTCAATTCTCTTCGTTCTAGCAATAAATTACTAGAAAATGAGAAGAATGATTAGTAATTTCCATTTAATTCCAACTACCTTTATTGCTTATCTTGACAGATACGCGTACCGTGACGGTACCTTATTGTGCGTAGCTCCAAATGCTGCGCACTTGGAATCATATTTCCAAATTATGTACTATTATAAAGGTCCTGACTGTAGGCGGAAACCAACTACAACTTTATTAACTTTGTAATGACCACAAACTCATTCAGAAAATTACAACATTTGTGGAAAAAATAAATAAATGCTTAACCACCAGCACTGGAAACGTCAACAAAGTAGTCTCCGTTAGCAGCCGCGCTAAGACGCGCATTAGTGAAAAATTGATTATTTGTTTACAAAAAGAATTATTTTTTTATTTTTTTCTGTGCCAAGTGCTAGATGTGAGTATTTTCCAAATAATGTTGGCGGATTTCCCTACATCTCAAGAGATTTCTGAATAAAAAGATGAAATTTTCTTTGCGCAGAATATGGAACTAATTTTGACCGTATGTTCTTTATTCTGCGCATAGGTTAACAAAATGAGTCCCAGAAGGAAAAATATGCTCAAAACTCCTCAGCAAGCCAAATCGGCTATTTCGATGGTGAAAAGAGGTTATTCTCTTCGAAAGGCCACAAAATGTTCCGATGTGTGTTGGAAAGCACGTTGAGAGCTGCGCTGGCTAGCGGTTTCGTTTGTCATCGTCAAGGAAAACCAACCGTTCTAACCAAGGAAGAGGAGAATCGTATTGTGCAGTGGATGATTGATTCAGCAAAAGTCGGCTTGCCGGAAGATACCCAACGTTTAAAAAGATCCGTGGCACATTATCTTGGTATCACTCGCAAGTCCAATAATCCTTTCGGTGAGAGAGCTCCGCGACGGAAGTGGTTAAAACTAAGCAGATGCTAAGTTGGCAGGAGTGAAACTGAAAAGATGGTGAGTTCAATGAATAAAACTCAAACTTCCAAATAAAATAAAACAGCATAGGTAACACGAAGTTTTTTTATGCGCAGAATTAGGAACCCATTGCGCAGAATATCGAACATTTCAAAAAATGATGCGCAGAATTACGAACAATATAACATATCCCAAAAACGCTTTTCTTTGTGTGTTCATTTTATATTTTATAAACGTTTATATTTTTCATTCATACTTACTGACTTGAACTACACATCTGCCAAAAAACAATATTAAAAAAAGCTTATTCGATTTTTGTTCTACAATGTTTGCGTCGAAAATGTCTTAAGTGCGCAGAATATGGTACCTTCAAAGTATTTCGTCTACAATGTGCAGTGTACTAATACTCGACGTAAATTACTGTCCACTCCTAGAGCCTTTCATGTTGATGGGAGATTATCTGCTTCTGACAAAATTTCACTGAAAAAAGTCATGCTAATTTTTTGCAAACATTTTCTCGTATCATGATGGACGACGAAACATATGTGCTGGAAGACTTTAAACAGCGTTCGGGTCTGGCATTTTATACCGCAATGCAAAGGAACGCCGTTGCCGAGCATTTCCGGACAAAAAAGGTGTCCAAATTCCCGAAGAAGTATTTGATTTAGCAGGCCATATGTAGTTGTGGTCGAAAATCTAAAATGTTCGTCTCTACCGGCGCTATCAACAAGGCTTTCAACGAGAAAGAATGTCTGCAAAAACGGTTGCTACCGTTTATCAGAAGCCACGACTCTCCAGCTCTGTTCCGCCCTGGAATGGTATAAGGTACAAGAGATCAAATACGTGCCAAAAACAGCCAATCCATAGCCAACGTTGACATCCTTGTTGATCAACTGTCCAGAACTTCGCCCAATAGGGCGTTAATTTGTTTGAACAAGCGGTTATTCGACATCAGTGTCGAATAACCGCTTGTTCAAACAGATTTGGAGAAGTTATTCAGCTTTCTAGAAGAAAAGGCTGAACAACTTCTCCAAATTTGTTTGAACAAACAGTTATTCAGCATTGATGGGGAACTGGGCTCTAGTTAAGCGGAAACTCTTCGAAACTAAGAAGAAAGAAAATGATACCGATGATTTCAAGAGAAGATAGAGAATCATCAAAGCGGGCGTATCTGAGGATACTGTACGAAACCTGAGCCGGGTGTACCTAAGAATGTTCGAGAATTTTACAGAAAGAAGAATTAACATCTTAATCAACTATTTCTAATGTAGATATAACTCTATTATTGTGAAATAAATAATTGGTTTTGTTGAATTATGTATAAATCTGTTCTGTTGCTATTATTTTGGTGTCCGAAATTTAACCTGGACAGGCTATATTGTCAGTGCAAACTTCAACCCGATACGAGTTGCAAATAAAAACACACAAACAACAAGCCGACCCATTTTTTATAGCCGGTCCAGGTTAAAACTGAATCGAAAACGAAAAAGATCAGCTCATTTGTTTATCATTTCCAAAATCAAAGTTGATGGTATTATCCAGATGATAGAAGCCTTTTTTAATTGAATGTATACATAAGTCATTTCTTGCTGTTTAGCTAGCAAAGAATCATTTATTGAGATATTGCAATAAGGCATCATTTAATGCGTATTTAATGTTAAGTTATTTTTAGAAATAAAGTAATGCATCGTTACATTTCTAATGTAAGCGTAATGCTACAGAGCATGGTATTTGTTGAAAAAATGTGATATGGCATTCATGTTGCTGATAGTCGGTCGTGAATTAGTGTAATGATATAATGCTTCTGATTATTTGGATATCTATTACTTGCAGTAAGTAATGCAAAAACGGCAGCAAAATCTCTCGAATGATAACTGACTTGATAATTCATCTAACAGTAAAATTATATAAGAAGACTGAACTCACTACCTGTTGAAATAACACCAATTTCTAATAATTTTCAATTTCTCTAATGTCTAGTCCCCGACATACCTACAGGTGCGTCTAAGAATCCTAATGAGTAAGAAAAAACATCACTCAACATATTAATGCAACATTTTATTCTGGCACTTAGAAAAAATTATTTTTATTTTATTTTATTTTCATCAACAGATAAAAATTTTCATCCCAATGACCCTTTAAAAAATTAAATTACATACGAAAGTTAACAAAACTTAACAAAGACATACACGGAAACAACGCTTATTAACCTCACGGGATACATTAAAATCAAACACATTATAGCAGCTGTTGAAAACGCAGCACATGCTTTGCATAGGTTCGTGTTTGCCGTAGTTGGTCCTTGAGTGCTGGAACCCGAAGAACTGTTGTAAACGGAAATTTCGTCGTCGAGTGTTGATGGTCAAGAGATCCAGTAGAGCGGAACAATCAACATTTCCTTGAAGCAGATCACCAATGAAACACGCTTTGGCTACCATACGCCTACCTTCCAACAGTTCCAGGTTGATGAGTTTGCACCGACTTTCATAACTTGGCAATCTGCGAGGGTCTTGCCAGCGAAGATGTCGCAAAGCAAAGCGTATAAACCTTCGCTGAACAGCTTCGATCCTCTGGACTGCGTTTTGGCAGAAAAAGGACCAAACGATGGCACAGTATTCCAAGAAAAGGCGAACCAAAGAGCAGTATAATGCCTTCAGACAGTAAACGTCCTTGAAGTTTTTTTTTGTGAAGCGGAACATAAATTCTAGCTGCGAAGGAACCTTGGAAACAATATACGAAATGTGAACCTTAAACGACAGTTTGGAGTCGAGCATTACTCCCAGATCCTTGACCGTTGTTTCTCGTTTCAAGCGCGAACCTCGAAGGATGTAGTCGTGGAGATACATCGCACGTTTTCGGCCGAAGGAGATAGTTGAGCATTTGGATACATTTAAGGACATTCTGTTGATTCGGCACCAGTTATCGAACACTTGCAGTTCCTGCTGAAGAAAGTGGGCGTCTTCCGGACATTTTATAACGTGGTACAGCTTCAGGTCATCCGCGTAGGATAATTTCAGGCATTTGAGGACCTAGTTCACGTCGTTCATATATAGCAGGAAAAGGAATGGGCCAAGGTGGCTACCTTGAGGAACGCCGGATGTTACCGGAAAGCTGGATGAGGCGTAATCGGCAATCTTCACGGACATAGTTCTACCAGTCAGGTATGAACGGAGCCAGTTCAACAGTTGATCGTGAACCCTCATATTGCCGTATTTAGAAATGGCAATCTGATGGTTCATTTTATCGAAGGCCGCCGAGAGATCTGTGTAAATGGCATCTACTTGATGACCACGTTCCATTTCGCGCATGATGAACGATGTAAATACGGTTAGATTGGTCGCCGTCGAGCGCTTGGGCACAAAACCGCGTTGGTCTGGAGAAATAGTCTGTGAATAGTCATTGACCACCCTTGGGGAATAATTAGTTCAAATAGCTTGGATACAGAACTTAGTGCAGCAATCCCACGATAGTTGGCGACGGACCGTTTGCATCCCTTCTTGTGTATTGGGAATACAAATGACTCTTTCCAGCAATCAGGAAACTCGCCGGAAGTTACAGACAAAAGGAACACCGTAGCCAGGGGCGCAGCAAGCGTGTTTAGGCAACGCTTCAGGACAATTGAAGGAAAACCATCAGGACCGCATCCAGTTGAAGTTTTCATCTGCTTCCCGGATGACATCACCATATCACTATGAATAGTGAAAGCAGAGCCAAATACAGACATGCGGGGAACATTGCTAGAAGCCGCTTCGAGGCTCTCGGCGTCCAGAATTTCGTCGCAGAAGACACTGCTGAACTGCGTACGGAACAAGCTGGCCATAACCACGATAGTGTCAACTTCAAGAGTGCCATCAGTTATAGTAGAGGGTAAGCCGGTTTCTTTCCGTTGTTCGTTCACAAACCGCCAGAAGCTTTTCGGGTTCGTTTTGAGACGACTCTGCAATTGAAACTGATGGGCGTTGTACAAGCTGTAATTGGGTATTTTTAATCGTCGTTGGCGCGAGCGTAGTTTGCCCTCGTGGAATCGGTGCGATATCTGCTGTGTTTCCTCAAGGTAGCCCTTTTAACTCGTTTCAAGTGTTTGAGGTCAGAATTAGACCAGGCAGGTTTGGGAGGCTTACGGTTGATTTTCTTAGGCACGAATTGATCGACGGCGTTAAGCAGAATACAGCACATAGTCGAAACAGCAAAATTTGCATCCCCGTTTGCAAGAGTCGTGTTCCAGTCCACGCCGGCGAGAAAGTTGTTCATTCCCTCGTAGTCAGCATGGTTGAAGTCATAATAGACATTTTCGAAGTTGTCATGGAAGCTGTACTCAGGATTTAACTCCAGCGTCAGTAGCAGAAGGGAATGGTTTCTGCAGCTATTGACAAGCGGTGCCGGAGCTTGAATGACAGAACATCTTTGACCCAGTTCTTCAGTAATGAAGCATAGATCCAGCAAACGGTTGTTGTTATTCGGAATGCCGTTAACTTGCCGAAGTCTCGGCATTCCTGGTCAGTCTGGTTGGGCATAATAGCGGCGTGTTACTGCAAGCATCAGCATGCGAGGAAGCGGCACTGGAAATCAGGAAAGCATCAGGAGCAGAATACCTTGGATAACACACATACTTGCCTGGAAGTTCAGGTTGGGAGACCCTCCCCCTCCGACCACAGGACCGGGATGGCTGGGATGGCAGGAACAGATGCTAGATAGATGATGAACTTCGATTGACTCGACTGGGTCGGAGCGGTTGAGGGCTCCCGTAATGCCTTGCAATGTGTATCTCGGTTTCGTGAAAGTTATGGTTTCCAACGTAAGATGAAGACGGCGGTTTAATTCAATTAAAATCCCAGATTAAGTACCTATCAAACGAATAATAACCATTTTCTATCGAAAAAGAGTAAATAAAACTCGAACTGAACTTTATCAATTTTGTTTTCAATGGCATAGCATATCCCTGCCCAGTATACTTTTTCTTTCGTTCCTGAATCAGTAGCTCTTTAATTCAATTTTGGGTGTTAAAAGTTAGACTTGAGCATCTCGTCGTTTGGTATGTTGCCTCTTTATGCAACATGCGCGAGCATTCGTAAAAGCGTTTTCTATTCATTGTTGAGCTGCAGTGGTAAAAGCTTTATGCTCGTTCCAATTCGAGATGAGAAATGAGATTATACATATTTGCTTCGATTTTATTTATCCACCCCAACCAAGCTGCCAAAATACATAGGTATGCAAAGTAGGGTCTTCCGTCTACCACGCTGGAAAGCTGAACTAAAGCTCAAAATGTTACTTGGGTAACAAATTTCTTGATTTGTGATTTTTTCGCATTGTACGTATTTCTGTTAAGTTACTCGTTCTTACGGGTCCGGTGTGTTTGAATCTTTACGCTCCTATATATTGTAACGTATGAGTAAACTGGTAATCAACTAACTTTTTTTCATAAATTCCAACAACTTTTTAAATAACATTTATATTTCTTCATTTCATTCATCTTTCTACTTTAGTGCAGTGCGGTTTGCCGGAAAGGAAACCAGCAGTGAGGAAACATAAATATGCATAGCAATGCAACTCTCTCATCATCCTGATCCGAAAAACACAGCACCAACCCATAGTACAGCAGCATCGAAATGCTTGCGGCAAACTTGAAGCAAAGAAGAAAAGTTCAAATAGATTTTGTTAAGTACGTTTTGAATCTGACGCTAAACTTTTAATCTAATCAATTAAACATATTGTTCGACTTTGCCAAGATACATACACTACACACATAGACAGACAGATTTACATTCCGTTGGCTGTCGGCGGGGGATGGGAATTCGTTCCTTTGCTCGACTTTTTGCCCTAAGGGCAAATTCAAAACCGTTTCTTTCGTGGTGCAGAAAAAAATGACTGGATTTTTACGATCGTATACTTTACATCACATGCGATGAATGAGTGGTTTGGTGCAATGTTGTAAAGGAAACGTATACCCAAGAGGGAATTGAACCAATTTATAAGAAAAGTTCCAATCTAGAGGGAAGAGATAAGTAGAAGTTTTACTTTTTTGGATGCATTACACACTGGATGGCACGCTGCCAGATATGGTTATTGAAATTTACATTACGTTAGTGTCAGCCTGTGTGTCTTTGTGTGTCGATATTTATAGATGCCTTGAACACTTTTTTCTAAGTAATCAAACTCAAGACACTTTTTTCAATTCACAAATTCGAAGCTTATTCAAAAACAATGAGCAAACTGTCAATTTTAAAGGTACAAAACTATGTCCGTCCTGTCTCATTGTCCCATCCCGGATAGTGGAGCCTAGTACGATTGAAATAGGATTGAAGTAGGGAAGTACGCTAGCGTACTTTAATCGTACTTCCTGTCCTATTACAACCGTACTACAATTCCATTTCCTGTGTTATAACCGATTGACTTGAAATGTCGAAATAGCTAGCGGTTCATTTCAAATTTTGGCAGTTGGTTGAAGGACACTTTAAGTCCGCATTTGAAGTAGGATTCAACAAGGACTTGAAAAATGAGACATACAAATACATAAGACATAAGACATCCACTTCGCGGTTTTTTTTTCGGATCGTTAAACCGCAATCCCGCGAGCGACAAGTTCGGCTTCTGCGCCTATTTCGTTAGACGTCATTGGGTGCGGTTGAAATCAAAAAGAAAACAACATCCGACAACTGAGCAAATGACCAAAATACTCTCTCTAATATATTTTATATATGTTTTTTTTTATATGTGTGTGTGTGTGTGTGTGTGTGTGTGTGTGTGTGTGTGTGTGTGTGTGTGTGTGTGTGTGTGTGTGTGTGTGTGTGTGTGTGTGTGTGTGTGTGTGTGTGTGTGTGTGTGTGTGTGTGTGTGTGTCCAATCTAACACCCATCGGCCGGCAATGGTATTATGGAAGAAATCTGTTTACAACAATCATTCAAGTGACCATTGGAAGCAGCTTTAATCCGGGAGCTAGAAAGTGATAGCTCTACTGCAGATCCAGCAACCCATTTCAGAATGTCTGGAGAGTCACGCCCATTCCGAGGTTACTTTCACATACAATAAGCCCCGCATGTAAACATTACCGATATCATTTGGATAAGGGCACTGCAACACACTTCCAGATTTGGAAATTTTAAATTTCCAAACCAGGCACGTATGTAGTATTATTTGAAAATAAGATTATTGTTATATAGTTATAATTAGATAGATCTCACCCATGGCCGCATCCTTCATCACACTATCTTGTTCATTCATAAAAATAAAAATGTTCGACGTTGATTCGTAATGAATTTCATGCACTCGTGATTAAATAAGCGCAAAAATTAACGTTTCTAAACAGCCCGCTAGATATGCAACCTGCATAACAAAACTCTGTCCGTGATGAATGCACCTAAAATTATGTGCAAGCTTTTCACCTGCCCATGCGCGTTGTTTTCGCTTGCCGCTTCTGACCAGCAAATGGCCGTTCTCCACATTGCACTAGTCTTCTTTTTTTTTTCACTCCACACTCTGCTAATAATGCAAATCCCCGCTATGAGGCGACTCTATATCGAGCTTCAAAACTGCTAATAATCATCGATTCACTCGCGACAAAGTGGAAAAACACTCTAAACTAATAATTTATGCCCGAGTGTCACAATATTACCACTAATAACCAAAAGGTGCGGGGGCGAAGCACAAAAACAAAACAAAAAACGGGGAAATACTACCGACACTCACACATTTTGATAGGCAATCGATTGTAATCGCGACGGCTTACACAATGCACGCGGAGATTTTATGATTTCACTATTAGTTGAAGTTAAATTACGAATTATTGTTTGATTTTTTTCCCGAAAACGACGCAGCAAAAACAAAACACGTCAGTTTCGAAGCACGGCTTGCTGCGATCTAATTAAAAATATAAAAAAAAATATAATAAAAAAAAAAAAAAAAAAAAAAAAAAAAAAAAAAAAAAAAAAAAAACAAACAGAAAAGATCGTGTGCCGGTGCCACCACACACAAAAAAAAAAAAAAGAAAAAAAAAAAAAAAAAAAAAAAAAAATATATTTTTAAAAAAATAAAAAAAATTTTTTTTTTTTTCTTCATCCCAACAATACGACGACCGAAGGCGTAAAAAAAAAAAGAAGCCATTTGTTATTAAGTTATTCCCGTGTTTGTTCAAATCCGATAGTATAGGAAGAATGAAGTATGGATTGCCCTTAGTATGACGTAAATTGTATCTGAAAATTAAAATCCTTCATTGAAAACTTTCTTTCGAGCAGTTTAGCAAAAGCTTCAAGCTGCTGTAATGAAATAATTTTAAAATTTCATTAAAATATGAAGCTCTTCAAGAAATTCTTTAAAGTGCTCTATTTTAGAGAAATTCGTTCTGAAACATTGTTGAGTAGTTCTCAATTCGTATAGCCAGAGTCTAGTTGAGGAAAAAAAACTACGATTATCTGAACTTCTATTCCTGATGCCACAGGAATGCCGAAAAAACAACCCCATGGAAACCCCACACAAACTTTCCGATTTCTAGTCACTCTGCATAATGCGGCAAAAGGGCAAGGATAAATAATCGCATTATATCATCCTTTGGAGGGCTTGGAGCAATGCACTCTCACACATACATGCATACATCACTTCATAATGTGGCACAATCTCTTCCTTTCTGGTGGTGGTGTCTGAGACGGGCATCCATAGTTTCGCATCCATTCAATGGGAATTTGTGCCGAGAGAAGCACAATTTATATCCTAGATAAATTTGAATAATTTCATCTCGATATGTAAGTATGAGCTGGGATGATGTAGTGCAATGAAACATGGCAACATCAGCATCTGCACTTCGGCCGGACTGCTCCCAAAGATATAGTACTACTGCACTGAAATAGTGTCCCGTCTGTCTCAAGGATGGTGCAGCAGAACAGTTATGATGGCATCGACTGTGAAATGCGTCCAAAAATGCACTTTGATATTTGCTTTCCCTTCATTTTTTCCCCTTCCTTCGAAAAGCGTTCTCAGTTGATAGCCTTAGACTTTTAAATGAACCATAATCTAGGTATCTACTTACGTTTGAGAGCACTTAGCAAAATTATTCTCCGGGTTTTTCATTTCAATGAATCACGTTTTTAATGTTTTTCCTGTTTACAGAAAATTACTTCCATCGTTATCTAGAAATGGCAGCAGACACTACTGAAATGCACCCGATTATAATTATCATGAATCATGATTCATAAATAGCGTGCTGTTAGTTCTCTCCAGTTATTTGCGCAGCTAGAGTAAGTTAAAACCGTCATTGATTACATGAACGCTCAGGTAGGACGGGAGACAATGTACAGACCAGTAATTTAGCCGAACAGACAACGACCAACTATGCGTGAACTTTGCGGCCTCGGTTTAGTAACCCGATGTACCTTCTTTCCCCGCAAAGACGTACATAATGCCACTTTGAGATCACCTGACCAACGATCAGAGAATCAAATCGACCATGTTCTAATCGACATCGGAAAATTCCTCTCCAATATTATCAACGTTCGCACCTTCCGCAGTGCGAATAAAGATTCGGACCTCTAACTAGTTGCAGAATGTATCGGCACAAAACTTTCAATGGTTTAAAACGACGCATTCGAACGTCGCGACCTAACATTGAACTACTTCGAGAAACCAAAGTTACCCAGGAATACGTCTAACAACTGAAAGCAACCCTACCTATGGAAGAGCAGCTTGATGCAGCTACTCTTGAAAATAGCTGGAGATATATTCAAACGGCCATTGGTAGCACTGCGGCACCAGGTACACTCAGGCAAATCAACTTAAGAATTTCATAAGGTTCAACGTATGAACGATGCTTTGGAATTTCATAAGGCTGACTTATGAATGGATTTTGTTTCACACGACGTTGTTATTGTACGCCTTTAAGCTTTCCTCATTACAAGTGTTGATAAACGCTAGTGGGCAAGTCACTGAACCCATAACCTCAACGTTCAAAGCTCGAATCAGGGTTGCTTCATATTTTTATTTTTTCAACATCATTATAAGGACTGTATCGTTAATTATGAGTACACCTAAAAATTGCTGTATTTAAATATGTTTTATTTATTGTGCAACTCAAATTCATTTAAATTGTTTATTGACCATCAAAAAAGCCCATTACATCAGTATTCATTTAATTTTTCGTAGAACTGGTTAGCTCTCGCGCCTTCTTCTTGATGTTCCTCATGAGGTTTTGCACAACCGTTCCGTCGATGGTTTTGCTTACGTTTACCCAGTCTTTATTGAATAGTCTTCTTCCGCAGCTTTCCTTTTATCAAAGCCCAAAATTTCTCAATGGGCCTTATTTGCGGACAATTTGGAGGATTCATCGCCTTTTCCACAAATTGGACATTGTTCTCTTCATACCAGTTCAAGGTGGCACGCGCATAGTGGCAGGATGCCAAATCAGGCCAAAACAGTTTCGAACCTTTTTGTTTTCGGATTAGTGACAGAATTCGTTTCTGCAGGCATTCCTTCCGGTTCATTTCGGCGTACATACTTGTGGTAGTAACAAAAGGTGTCGATTTCATACCGCACTGGCAAATTGCTTGCCAAACCAACACCTTTTTTCCAAATGTTACGCAATAATCGATTTCTCCGAATTTGGGACCGTCGTTCCACGCTTCACGGTGTAAAACTGTGCCACTGGAAGTGCCCTATAGTCCAATTTGACGTACGTCTCGTCATCTATGATAATGCACTTGTCATTTTTGATCGAAACGTCGTCGTACAGCTTCCACGCCCGAGTTTTCTCGGAATCCGCCTGAATTTGGCTGCGTTTCAGACATTTTTGTTTCTGGTACGTCTTCAGGAAATTTTGTTCCTTTGCGCGTTGGAACATTCCAATCGTCGTTCCACACTTTTTTGCGCAATCACTAATGAATACCTCCTTTTTTCCTTCAAAAACTTTGCAAATTTGTTTGTCCTAATTTGGGTCTGACGCACCTTTTTTTCTTCCACGGCCGGGTAAGTCCTTCAATGTTTTATGCATAACAAACCAGTTGATCGCATTTTGGACCGCACAGACACTAACACCTTCTTCTGTTGCTAATTTTCTTAGCGACAATCCCTTTTCAGTGCAGTACCTGATCACAATCGATTTTCGCCTTTCTTCCGTAAGACCTCGCATTGTTCCGCTTGAAGTAAAACTTTAACTTTTAATGAAGGTTTTCGTTTGTTTACAAGGCAAGCAACACATTGACACTAAACAGCTGTCAATATAAGTCATAGTCTTTTTCATACTGAACCTCAAAGGTGTACTCATAATTAACGATGCATTTAAACGTGGATTATGTGTGAGCATGTCTATGTTTGTGGCCAGAACAAACTAAATATATGTTTTATAGAAGATGTATTTATTTTGACTGTATTGTTTTCTGCGTGCATCAAATCCTGTGCAACACTTGCGCCATCTTTCTTACTCACTTTCATCCACTCTTTCTTCAAATCCTTGTCGATTTTGAAGATCTTCCCTGTTTTTCGGAGCTTGCGCTTCATAATCGCCCAGAATTTTTCGATTGGACGAAGTTCTGGCGAGTTTGGCGGATTTGCCGCCTTCGGCACAAAAACAACATCGTTGGCTTCGTATCACTCCATCACCGGTTTCGCGTAATGGCACGATGGCAGATCCTGCCAAAACAGAGTATCACTTTCCGGGGACCTGAGGAAGGGCAGCAGGCGCTTCTGGAGGCACTCTTCTTTATATATTTGCTGGTGCTGGTCGATGTGTACGGCTTGCTGAATTTGCCGCACGCACAGATCGCCTGCCACACCAAGTACTTCTTGGCTAATTTGACGACCTTCTTCTTCCGGGACTTCTCCGGAACATCCAAGTGGGACTTGCCGACGAAAGACACGATTGAATTGTCGATTCCCAACTGTTTCGAGATGCACCTGTGGAACTGGCCTGGATTTTCCACTACCGCGCTTAATTTTTTTTTGTCGTAGCACTTCTCGATAACCACTTAACAGATTGTGACAAAACTTTGCACATGTAGTTTCGCAGGAACGCTAGAGACGACAGAAGGGTAGTTCAAGCTTTCAGGCGCAAACTAAATCCGGGATATTGCAAAAAAAAAACTAACCTCGACCAAATATTTTGAGCAAGAGGTAAGAAATCAGGCTGGACTAAGTACGTTCTGAGCCCCGAAAACACCAAATCCTAACGACCAGCAGAATGTGGCAGCAAAATCACGGGCATGCAAGCTTTATACGCAAATGCTGACGAAATAACCTTGTTGCGCAATGGATGATGCAACCTACATAAAGACTGACATTCAGCAGATTCCAGGTCATCAGTTCTACACTCCAATTGACATT